>CM043121.1:5735275-5766777 GCA_023701765.1 Hylyphantes graminicola | reverse complement strand
TGAGAGTGGAACCGAATCATTAATTTAAATCGTAGAAGATCAAAAATGAAAAACTGAAAAAAGTTACCTAATATAAAACACGCCAATACTGCTACCTAATGCCAAAACAGATTTAAAACGTTATGCAAAAATCCTTTTTGAAAGAAATGGTAAATTATACAACAAAAACTTCAAGTACATGTTTTTCCGATTTTAACTTAAGGTAGGCGAATACCCAAAATTCCCCTAAATTCTAAAATTTTTACTGTTACTTTAATCTTTTCCAAATTTGGCATAGTGATTCCAAATATGCTGAACAATGCTATTAAGGAATATTTTTATATTTAAATATAAATTAGTTATTTTAAATGGTGTTTTTTTACTAAAAAAAGGGGTTTGCGCTAACAACTCTACCACATTCAATTTTTCTCCTATAAACATTAATTATGTGTTAAACTCTTCGTTTTGAACTGATGCGTGCAATGACCCTCTAGAGTTACAAACAAATCACAAGAATATGTTTTATGCACAATTTTATGAATTAATTTGAATCAAGTACTATGTGGCTAATCTTACGACACTGCTAGAATCTGCGCATGCGCAGATCTCGACTTCATAGCGAAGCGTTTTTGAGAGCAGCCAAATGAAAAATCGCCAAGTTGTTAGTTAGGGTTGTAGTGTAGGTTTAGGTTGTTATTGAATATCAAGCGTTAACCTCGCCGGCCGCTTGCGTTCTTAGATTGTAATAGAATTATTGGATTATAACAGACTGTCAAATTCTAAGCCTATTTTATTATTTGATCAATTGACGTAAGACTTTATATAATCAACTGCATTATAACGGACTGTCAATCGGGGATCAACCTGGGTCAAAAAATGCTAAAATGTAGAAGAAAGATGTAGCAAAAAGTTTAAGACCAATTAGTTGTTTATAAATCAACGTCACGCCAATTAAATCACTTAAATTTGTAAAGTTATCAATCTTTGTGTAGCAGTTAATTTTGTTTAGCAGTATAGCTTAACGATACATTGATATTTCTTTTATGAATCACGACATGAAAAATTTAAATAATTTTATAAAACTATACTACTAAAAGTACTTTTAACTTTTTATATAAACTTTTTTAAATGCGAACATTTACTTTTACTTATGCTGTTAGATTACCTTCATATTTGTCTATAAACATGTTTTTGCTGTTCATTTGATGTATTAAAATCAATTTTTTTTGTTTGAAATCCCCAACTTTTGGTCTTTCAATTCACATCCTTATTAACATGGTTCATACATTTGTTATGGGGAAAAATCCATACGCACTTTTCCAGAAAAATTTAAGGACTAGAAATTTACTAGCAACATAAAATCTCCATTAAATCTCCAAACCAAGTCCATTAAAAAAAACTGAATATTGTTTAAAATCAGAAACCCCAGTATACAGGCGGAAGTAGAATAAAAGGTTCAAACACAAACAAAAAATATTTTAACAATCACGGTGATCACGACTCACGGACATCATGAACCAGACACTTGATCAGAAAATATGGTCTGGCTGTCAGACTTGGTCAGAACCGGAGCTACAAAAGTAACGAGATTCTCTTCCGATCACTCAGAGCCAGAGAACTGTCAATCATTCTGACGCAATGTGACGTCGTAGGTAGATTTCTTATAATTACTAAGCAGTAAAATAAGTAAACCAGGAAGCATTATTGGACTCCTCTTCTAATGGGAGGTTGCACTGGCTGGCCGAGATTTTAGTACAGTGGTGGAAATTGATTTATGAACTAACATTCTTTTCACCAGATATCGCTTTGTATTAAGTGCTAACAATTCAAATTTTGTGTGTTGGATATTCAGAGCACAATAAAGGAATTTCACACATAATTTTTTTCAAAAAATGATATTAAATAAAAATATATATAATTTTAGTTTTTAAGCATGTCAAATGATGGAAATTGATTTATGAACTCAAATTTATTTTGAACCCAGGTACCAAATATTTTAACTAGTTCTTCATTTAAACTTCAGGGGAGCTTACTATCAGTGTTTATAAATAAGATTAAGGCCAAATTTGTTGAAATTTATCTGCTTTATTCCCATTTTACTAAATAGGAAAGCTTGCGGGACTGCCTGAAACCAAAAAGGTAAAAAATGACCCTTATATAATATTGTAACAAATCTGTAAGAGAAATTAGCATATTAATTAAAAGATCAATAAATATAATTCATAAATATTTGAAGACTCATTCTGACTTCGGCAAAAACCATCATTAAAAAAGGTGCAACCCTCGTGGGACGAGGGACAAAAGCAGGATTATTGGACTGGTATCCCAAAAAGTTACCATTTGTGTCAGCATTTGTGCATTACAGGGCGAATTTGTTATGAACAATCACTTCCTGTAACTCCCAGAAGAGTAGGACAAATATTGATATCGTCGTCGAACTTGAAATGTTCCAAAATGAAGGCTGGTCCAAAGCTTACTCTTCACCATAAGAACAGGCTATTAAAATATAGTCGTAACTACATGAAAATGGATTGGGTGGTGGTGGAGGGAGAGAAATGGGAAAAAAGTGAACTTTGCTGATGAAAAAATGTTCAATTTGCATGGACGTGATGGTTTAAAATGTTATTGAAAGGATCTTCGGAAATAACCAAGATCTGTCTTCAGCAGAAATGTTAGTGGT
Source organism: Hylyphantes graminicola (assembly GCA_023701765.1). NCBI lineage: Eukaryota > Metazoa > Arthropoda > Arachnida > Araneae > Linyphiidae > Hylyphantes > Hylyphantes graminicola. The sequence continues at coordinate 5,764,118 of CM043121.1, read as the reverse complement.
GGAAGTTTGATGGTTTGGGCCCCGATATCTTATGATTGAAGAAACAAGGTTATGTTTCTGAATTGCTGACAAACATAACTTTATTGCAGATTAGTTCTAGAAAATTCTTTAATTCCATTTTGCGTTGCAAAACTATGCTTTTGATTAGATTTTTATGCATGATAATGCAAGTATCCACATTTCAAACGAAATTAAAGACTGTTTAATGAACTAAGTGTTGTTCATTTTGATCACCCTTCCAATAGCCATGACTTAAACCCCAAGAATAATGTCTGAGATCAATTGGTTTGAATAATTTACTCAAATGGAGTATGGTTTTAATGAAGTGTGCATCAGTTATGGAATAGAAGGATTTTATCATTAAAAACTGCAAATTGCTTGACCAAAACTTGACCCAAAGTTTTGTGTAGTCTATGAAAAACAAAATCAAGGAAGCATTAGCGACAAAAAATAGTTTTAGCAATTATTAATTGAGATTGAATGCAAAAGTTCATAAATCAATTTCCCTATACTAAAACTAAAATGTCAAAAAAATAAATTGTTTACGAATTTATATAAAATTTTATTTACGTGTATAGTTTATAATGCAAAGCCTGCATAGTATATAAAATTTAAATCAATAAAAATGCATTTAATAAAGAAATACTGTTAAAAAACTGGCAGTTCATAAATCAATTTCCACCACTGTATAATCTAATTCATCTTCCCATTTTGATTAAATTTTTTATTTTCACTACTTTCAACCCTAAGTTGTTTTTGTTTAATCCGAAACTAAACCTAAATTATGCTTCTGATTTGCTTCCGCTAAGAAAGAATATAGGTTAGGTTAGAATTGTCGTAGCACTAGAGCAACACGAAGGCTAATGGCGATAGGCGTCGTATTTTAAAACCACAGTCAAGTGACGAGCCGACACCTGAATAGGCACCCAACGCAACCGTTAAAGACGACGTCGTACGCAGCGTTAGGACTTTGAAGGATATTTAACGTGCACTCCCTTTCACGGGGTATTATACGTCGGACATTTTTGGCTGCAAGTGCCTTTTATAGGTCGGCAGTTTTTTTGGCGATGACCTGACCCGAACTTGGAACCTGGACCTGGGACCATGTTAGGCGAGTACCTAACCGACTGAGCTTTCCAGCCCCAGAAGGATATACAGGGTGGTTATAAAATAACGCGTGGTCTGTAGCTTGAATGAATAATCCAAATGCATCAAAAATTGAGACACTTACTAATCAAGAAGGGAGGAAAAGAATGGAATCATAAAATGATAGAATATATAAAAAATAATCGTAAAAAAGAATTCTCATAAAAAAAACTTGTCTCTTGACCAGGGTTCTAAATTACGAGGCGTCGTCAATTAAGGACAACACATCCAATCACGCCTCGTAATTTAGAACCCTGGTCAAGTGACGAGTTCGTTTTTTATTATTCCATTCTTTCCCCCACTTCTTGAATAGTAGTGTCTCAAAGTTTTTTTTGCGATTGGATTATTCATTAAAGTTACAGACCACTCCGAATAGCGAGCGTTATTTTATAACCACTCTGTGGATAAGCCTTCAGTAAAAGTCTTTTAGATTGATAAATACATAAATGAAAATAGCCCCAAACCCCAAAACCGATTTTTTCAAAAAATTTAGGTACTCGCCTACCTGAAATATTATTTTACTTGATTCAATTACTTTATATTGTTAAGCATTTATTAGCTCCTCATTCTAATTAAAGTGCTTATGTGTGCTCATAGGATTACGTAAATAAAACAGAAAATAACACCGGAAACGATGATCCGATTTAATCTCAAACATGTTCATTTTTATTCCCATAACCTTATCAACTTTAGGCAATATAAAGCCAAAGTGGCAAACCATCTTCCCCTTCAGTATCCGTCTGCGCATGCACAGTGTTTTGCCGCAAGAGCAATGGATTTCCGGCAGATGGTCCGTAAGGGCAATGGGATTACGGGTATCGTACGAGAAGCCACAGTTGAACAATTTTTTTTTCCGATTGACTTGCACTTGGACATTTTTTTTAAAAAAAACTACTGTATTTACACCAGATGTTAGAGGCTTATGGCACAGACGTATATTGAAATAGAATCTGTAAAAAATTTCAGGTTAATTAATGTAAAACTTTTTATGCTAGAAGTGTTAGCGTAAACCCCTTTTTTTAGCTGAAAAACACTGTTTAAAATAAATAAATAATATTTAAATAAAAAAAATTGCCTAAATAGCATTTTTCATTATATTTGAAATCACCATGCCAAATTTGGAAAAGATTAAAGCAATAGTAATTTTTTTTTAATTTTAGGTATTCGCCTACCTTAAATTAATATTTCAACAAAAATATATAAGTCCAAATTTGTGCAATTGTTCACACTTTGTAATGCCTTTTTCTGAACTTCAAGTCCCCAAAGCATATTTCAAACTCTTTCAAATAAATCATTTGAAAGAAATTAAAAAAGATTTTTTTTATTAATTAAGAATTAGAATCCAATAGAATGAATCAATGCCACTTAATTTTTTTTAAGCTTTTAAACTGGACGCTTTAGTAAAAAATCCATTTGTATTTTCGAAATCGGCGTCCAAAAACACACAATGAATTGAAACTTTAGCTTACGGAGCAGAAGTTAAAATTCGCAGACTCTTGAAATTGAACTACACGTAAGCTGTGGAAATAAAAAAGTACCCACTTGAGGTTATTTCCTCCGTAAGTCACCCTATAGAATCGGACCTTTTTGAGATTGGGTACAATTAACATTCTGAGTTAATTGCACGATACAAAATTTGCATAAGGGGCCGTCTTCATATTAAAAATATTACGATCTTTGAAATTTCCAATGGCAACACCCAATTTTAGTAACTTAGAAATGTTAAGCACTCTCGAAAACCCTTAAATCTAAGTTTTTGTTACATTTGGAGGAATATTTGACGAGTTATTCAATCGAATCACTTGTGGACCTTTTGGGGACCATCTCTAAAATGATAAGCAAGCGAATGCAAAGCCGCCTTTATTTATCAATTACACACGTAATCTTATACACAGTTCCCTAAAGGGTAATTAAAAGGTATTTTGTGATTTACTCAGCAAATTATGAATAAAAAATTTTAAAAATTGGGATTTCGCCTAAACTTCTTGTCTTAAATTTATTTCTTTAAAAATATTAAGGGGTTTCTATTCTTATTTCTTTAAAAAATTAATATAATAATTATTTAAAAATATAAAAATTGTTTTAAATACCCAAATATTGAATGCATTTTGTTTGGGTTATTATATTTTCTTTTCAGTAAAAAATTCGTTTCATTATCTTAATTATTTATAGATCGGCATAGTTTTTTATGTGCAACTCATTTAACATTATGGGACCTAAACTTTGCACGTCTCTAACTCCTCTAATAATGCTTAAAAACTGACAAAATTTTGCATTTCGTATTATCATAGGTCAGAGATTTGAAATATGGATTCAAAAAGGGGTGTTGCCATTGGAAATTTTAAAGTTAGTAACATTTTAAATATGAAGATGGCCCCTTATGCAAATTTTGTGTCTTGCAATTAACTCAGAATGTTAATTGTTCACAATGTCAAAAAGGTCCGATTCTATAAGATGACTAACGGCCAAAATAACCACTAGTGGGTACTTTTTTATTTCCACAGCTGTACCTTATCTTATCTGAGTTTCATCATCTTCAACTAAAAGGGGAGGAGCTAACTTTAGGGGCAGGAGCTTAATTTCTACTCCCAGGGGGCGCTACTTCCTGGATAAGACTGGATATTGAAAATTTCATAATTTCGCTGCCACTTTTCTACCCTAAAAATGCAAGTAATTGCGAACTCTTTTTTTTTTCAAAATTAATGAAATTAAAAGTTGTGCGTCCCTATAATCGCGGTTTTTCAAATTTCGTCCTAGTTCATATTGTAAAACTGTTTATTAATAATCAAAAAATTATTTTTATAAATTTCAAAAAAATGGGATTATACGGACCTGCAAATCAGCTGCATGCATCATATAAAAAAAAACCGCCTGTAAAAATATTAATTAGAGCCGGAGAAATGTGGCAGACTTTTTATTTTTTTCCCATAGGATTAACACAGAGAGAAACCTTCGCTTGAGAAGCCAATTCTCGGTGCTATTCCCCCTTAAGGTTTAGAAACAGACTATCAATCGAAGGGTAGATCGAATTTGCATTGGGATTACTCTTATATTTCCCATTAATATTTAAGTTCTAGCGTCCCTCAGTGTAATTCCTAGTCACAGTCATATTTTTGAGTTTTAAAACCGTTCATCAAAATGAAAAAAAAAATCATAGAAGTATATACTGGGAATTTTTCCAATGGAACTTATAACTTAACTACGAGTTTGTTTATTAATTTTAAACTTTTTTTTAGCAATGGTTAATTAAAGGCCCTCGCCAGATAAGACGGTGAAAAATGCCCCCATTCCAATCGGGCTAATTTTTTTTCTGAAAATACCTCATAGCATGGACAACTTCTCAGAAAAGTTTCAGCTCAAAAATTTGACGCATTTTTGAGTAAAAAATTAAAGTTTTTTTCTTTTTAAATTGATTATTCCCTGAATATATTTGATAAATCCAAAAAACTACTCATGAGTTTTTCGATATCATTGAGTAGTATTCTCAGAAAAATCCGCTCAAAAATCTGATCCAGATTTTTAAAATTATTGGACGATAGTTTAAAAAAAATAAAATATTCTTAAAACCTGACTTTTCGCACTACTTACTCGGCAGATGGCACTCCTAACAAAGGCGGGGAAATTCAATCTGGGAGAATTTCTTTCGGACTAAAGAATTTAGCATAGATTTAGAAAGTAGCAGATCTGTCTCTAGGGGGAAAGGTGAAGCCATTTGTTAACCATTATCCCATAAGGCAGTTCGCAAGCTCTTGCACATGGCATGCCATACGCCACCAGATGGCATCATGAGATAATTCGACTAATAAAAGATATATATTCAATATTAACTAATTAAAACTTTTTACAAGTTTCGCTAGCATAATTTTATAGCTGCATGCGTATTGATAATTTCTGTAAGGCATGAGGTATATATTCACAAAAGAAGCAAGTTAAAAATGCAGTTTTTATTGTATGTAACTCTTCAGAAAAACCATTTTTGTGAATCAGTATCCCGTGATGCATTGCGAAAACGACGAAATGTGGATTCATCACGCATCATTGCGTTGTACGGGATTGCGCAATCGGTGGGCATGCTATTTCTAAATCTATGGATTTTAGAGCAAAAAAATCAGGCTTTAAGAATTATTTTTTTAAACTATCGTCCAATAATTTTAAAAATCTGAAAAAAATATATATTATAGATTGATAATAGAGGAATATGTAGAGACAAAATCCTAAGTTGTGACCAAACGATTTTGGCATGAAATTTTTTTTTGAAAAATAAAATTGCATTTTTAAGAATGATCGCTCGATCAAATTTATGAGCGGATTTTTCTGAGAATACTACTCAATGATATCTAAAAACTCATGAGTAGTTTTTTGGATTTATCAAATATATTCAGGGAATAATCAATTTAAAAAGAAAAAAAACTTTAATTTTTTACTCAAAAATGCGTCATATTTTTGAGCTGAAACTTGGCTGAGAAGTTGTCCATACTATGAGGTATTTTCAGAAAAAAAATTAGCCCGATTGGAATGGGGGCATTTTTCACCGTCTTATCTGGCGAGGGCCTTTCTGTAAAATAATCATAGATTTAGTTATTTCGCGATTCAAAATATCAAAGAAATACACGTGTAATCGTTAACCGCTACCTGCAATCAACAACAATCCTCTGTAGCCGATAACTGATGTGCAGTTCTAGTGAGATACATTATTTACAATCGCACTACACCAACAAACCCTATTCTCGCCAAACGCCTTGAGCCGGCAACCCTTCCTCCTTCGGCTTAAAACCTCAATTCAAAGTGGAATCTTTCATAATCAAAATATTTTGATTGCCAAGTTATCGTGGTCGGACTATAACCACATTTATTGACCAACACAAACATCCATGCCTTTAACGGGATTCGAGCCCGAGCCCAGCAGCTCCAAAGGCTTGTACACTAACCATTGCGCCAGTGGACCAGCAAGATACATGATATGTTATTAAACTGCTTACTGCCTGTGATAGGTATACTCCTGGGTTGTGCGTCAGGCTGACCCCACAGCGACTCCAGGGTGAAGCACATGTTGGGAAAACCTTCCTCGTTCACAACTGGCTGAGACACATACTTGCTACAAAAAAGAGAGAACGATTCAACTCGAATTATGCAGGGTGAGGCAAGCAAAACTGGCCCCGGTCTAGAGATTAGAAAACGTTGAAATGCTTGGCGAGAAAAACTCTTGAAGCCGCATGGAGAGTGTTTTTGCATTGGTTGGATTAGATGAGCTTCACATTAGAGCTACTCATAGACTAGTGGCGAGTTCAGATCTCAGTTCGTACTGTATGAAGACGTCCCATAATGCAAATTTTGTGTGTTGCAATCAATTTAGAATGTTTTGTATTACCAAAAACAAAAAGGTCCGATACTCTAGATACGATAAATAACAACCGAAACAATCAAATAATCACTAGTGGGAACTTTTCGTGATCAGCTCAACAAACCTTGTTTATTTTTCATTTCAACTAGCTTCTCAAACCGTAGCGTAGTTGAAGGCAAATAAGACGCCAAGCGTTTGTTTGGGCTTAATATTGAAGCGATCAATACCTTCAGGTAGCATACCTGTTTTTGTATTGTTTTTAGACTTGGCAACATTTCTGTCGTATTCTTATCTCTAGACTTGGACTACTTTTGTTTGCCTCACCCTATATGAAAACTCTCTTCAACCACACTAACTCTGTCAATCCAGCGCTGTCAAGCAACTCATAAGCAAGAAAGGGCTGGTATCACTGTCGGTTAGGCACTCGTCTAGCATGCGAAAATTCCCAGGTTCGGATCCGGGCATCGCAAAAATAACTGACGGCCTATAAACGGACCGTGCAGCCAAACATGTCCGACGAATAATACCCCATGTAAGAGAGTGCACGTTAAATAATCTTCAAAATCCTAACGCTGAGGGCTGAATAATCTTTCTCAATCGGGAGGGAATGCAATAAAGTATTATTGGCCATGTAAGTACTGTTGCCATATCAGCATGCAAGTTTGTTGCTTAAGAGCCAGTTTTTTTAAGAACTGGGCAAAACAGGCAGGCTCGGATAGTTGACATTTTTAGTTTTGCTGAAAATTTCAGAATCTGTTCTTTATGGAAAACTATTAGACACGTATATTGTTGTTTTTGCTAAAAAATATTTTTTATTAAAGTTTTGGGGGGTTAAAGTTGAAGATCGTCCGTTTTTTGAAGAAAAACGAACAAACTTCCATATGGCAATACTTTTTGTGTCAAGAGTTAAAAATTACAGTGACAATTTTTTCGTGTTCTTCTTGTTCCATAGTACATTTAGGACATAAAAACTTATGGTTGACATTTGGCCCAAAGGTCCAAGGCCAATCAAAGTCATTCGGAAAAAAAATATTTTTCTGAACTTTTGACCTTTAATATTTTCTTTTGCCAACAGTGAACCAAAAGTGTATATGATCTAATGAATACATATCAAACATAAGTACCCAAAAATAGCAAATGATGGACGGTGGCACTTTTGGTTACAGAAATATTTGTCCTTAAACTTGCCGAAAATCCAACATTGCACGACTTTCGAGGTCATTTATTCTTTGTGCCAACATTAGAAATGTATAAAATTAGCTGGAAAGTAATCCGTATGAATTGCACAAACAAAATCAATTCACAAACCCATGGGTATTTGCTCCAATTTTATGTAATGAGTCTTTAAACTTTAAAAAAAAAACCCGCTAAATGTTGTGTTTGCTGCAAAGTTTGGAGCTCCTTAACTCCTTGTTTCAAAAGTAACCAGCAATAAATTGAGCTAGAAAATAATCTTTTTGTATTGTAGAAATAAAATAAATTCACAGAAATATGGTTATTTGATCCAATTTAATTTAATAAGGTTCTAAACTTTGCAGCAAACAAAAAACCGCGCGTTTTTTCCAAAGTTTAGAGCCTTATTGAATTGAGCAAATAATCATAATTCTGAGAATTTATTTTATTTCTACAATACAATCTCTTTTACTTCTTGTGCCAAAAGAAAAAAGTTATAAAATTAGCTGTAAAATAATCATTATGTATTGCAGAAAAAAAATCAATTCACAGACCTATGGGTATTTGTTCCAATGTTATTTAGTGAGGCTCTAAACTTTGCAAAAAAACTCAAAATTTTGGAGGTCTGAAACATGCTCGTTGTATGTGAACTTTTTTCACATAATAAAATGGCAAAATACCCATGGGTCTGCGAATTGATTTTATTTCTGCAATACATAAGGATTAGTTTCCAGCTAATTTTATAACTGGTTACTTTTGGCACAATCAGTTAAGGAGCTCTAAACTTTGCAGAAAGCACAAAATTGCACGAAATTGTGAGGTTTTTTTTTCAAAGTTTAGAGGAGCATTTAATAAAATTGAAGCAAATAACCATTATTCTGTTAATTTATTTTATTTCTACAATACATAAAGATTATTTTCCAGCTAATTTTATAACTGATTACTCTTGACACAAGCAGTTAAGGAGCTCTAAACTTTGCAGAAAGCACAAAATTGTGAGTTTTTTTTCAAAGTTTAGAGCCGCATTAAATAAAATTGAAGCAAATAACCAGAACTCTGTGCATTTATTTCATTTCTAAAATACAAAAAGATTATTTTCCAGCTAATTTTATTACGGGTTACTTTTGATGAGGGGATGATACAAGAAGTTAAGAAGCTCCAAACTTTGCAGCAAACACAAAATTTTGAGGTTTTTTTTTCAAAGACTCTTTAAATAAAATTGGAGTAAATACCAATAGGTTTCAAATATTTATGTAACCAAAAGTGCCACCGCCCATCATTTGCTATTTTTGGGTACTTCTCTTTAGTATGTATTTATTAGATCATATACACTTTTGGTTCACTGTTGGCAAAAGAAAATATTAAAGGTCAAAAGTTCAGAAAAAAATACATTTTTCGAATAACTTTGAATGGCTTTGGAAATTTGTGCCAAATGTCAACCATAAGTTTTTATGTCCTAACATGTACTATGGTACAAGTAGAACACGAAAAAATTGTCACTGCAATTTTTAACTCTTGACATAAAAAGTATTGCCGTATGAAAGTTTGTTCGTTTTTTCTTCGAAAAACGTGTGATCTTCAACTTTGACCTCCCAAAATTTTAATTAAAAAAATTATTTTAGCAAAAACAAAAATATACGTGTCTAATAGTTTTTATAAAGAACGTGATCCGTTATTTTTAGTAAAATCAGAAATGTCAACTATCCAAGCCTGCCTGACTCTTAAAAAAACTGGCTCTTAAACTAAAAAACAATAACTAAAGGGGGGGAGTCAAGAAAGTCATTTACTCCCCTCCCTAGGGGGATCCATTTTTACCACAAAAACTACACGCTATTTAAAAAAAACCACGTTGGTTTGTTACAGAACCTGTCACTAAAACCGCTTCCACACCATATTTATGCTCACATGAAACACACTTATTATACACATCAGAAAGAAATTCGCCTAACAGAGACTTCTAATTTAGAATTGTAAACGCCAAAATTAACTATTTTCATTAATATACTTTGTCAAATTAAAAATTACTTATTATCGTTTGCTAAATTTGTTTGGAATTCGTGGAATAATGATGCTAATTTTTAATAAATATAATTCTTTTAGTCGCCGGAATTTAATTTACAGTTTGAAAAATATATAATTAGTAAAAATGATACTTTAAAAATAAAAGAGAAACTTTGCATATATTTTATGCAAAATTAGAATTCTTTATACATCTTTCTTCATACATATTTAATGAACCATCAAAAGAAGTCTATTGTGATATTTCAACAATCCAAACCGAATTATATCTCAAAAATAAATTTTCTTTCAAAGGTTTTATTTTTATTTTAAATAAAGTTTCTCGTACGTTTGACGAAATGGCAACAGTGAAAATATTGAGTGAAAATGGAATTTGCATGTTATTTCAATGTAGATTAAATGTTTAGTTATTTAAATTTTAAATATACTTCTAATTTAAATTTTTTTAATGAAATTTGGGATGTAACGTAGCCCGATTTTTTGCTTTAAAATGACGTATTCCAATTGTTTGTGCGACTTTTGGTTCGCTCATTGAATGAAAATGGAATTTGCATGTTATTTCATGGCAAATTAAAATTTTAGTTATTTAAATTTTAAATATACTTCTAATTTAAATTTTTAATAAAATTTGGAATGTAACCTAGCCCGATTTTTTGCTTTAAAATGACGTATCCCAATTGTTTGTGCGACTTTTGGTTCGCTCTGTGAAAGTGGGTGACGGATGGACAGACGGACTGAACGATTATAAAACCTTCCACTTTTTACGTTATAAACGTAATGTGGAAGCTAAAACTAAAAAGAAAGGTCGTGACACAAATCGTCCAGTTTCCTAATATTGGCCCATATACTGACTTGCAATCCAAATTTTCATTCGTCCAAATGGAGCAGTGTACCACTAGGTCCTCTTCCCTCTGGCCGACTACGTTGAGGTACTCGTAGGAGCGGTTGCGAAACTCACGATGATAAGGGCGGGGCACCTGACGAGACACAGAAAAGTAAGTAGGAGAAAGAAAAGAACACAATCGGAAGAGTACAGGGGAAGAAGCGATTGATTTATTAGGCGGACGCCCGCAATTGTTTGCTTGGGGACATTGGCGGCAGAAAACCGGTTTCTCTCTTTCTTCTTCGCTTGGTCCAAGCGCCGGGATCGCCAATCGCCTGAATCTTCTGGTAGCTAGGAACCACAGAGATAGTAGTTTAAGTATGAGTGGCAGATCACGTGACCTACAACACTGGCTTCATCGGGGCTCTTCTGGAAGCTCCTTGCGCGTCCCGTCGTTAGCATTGGTGGTCACATGATCTGCCACTCTATTACTTCAGCTATAATCTCTGTGGTAGGAACTGGCTTCCTTACACAAGTTTAGGCGATCACTCGCTATCATCGCCAAAGTGACCTGCTAAGGAAACTTCTCTACAAAATCAATCGGTTATTCCCGTGTACTCTTCAATTGAAAGTCTACAGGGGAGGAACCGCTTGATTTTTAGGAGTCTTCTTGGCAATTGTGTCTGCTTGGTGGACATTGGCGACAGGAAACCGGTTTTCCTTTCGGTTCTCCATTCGCGGTACAAAAAGTGTGACGCGTGTCCTCTTATCTCTGGCGTGAATCAGGGTTGCCGCCAAGAAGAAACAAAGCGAGTAGCCAGTTTCTTTACACCAGTTTAGGCGATATCTCGCTATCATCGCCAAAGAGGCCTATTGAGGAAAGCCTAAGAAATCAAGCGCTTTTTCCCCTGTACTCTTCAATTGGGATAAAGGCACGGAAATATTCAATAACAAGGCCAGAGAAGCTTTCCTGTCATATATATTGCCGCATATATATGACCTATCCTTACTTAAAACTTTCAGTCCCAAAAATTTACTACATTACGGAAACATCTGATATTCACAAAATAAGGTAATTTTTGGTAAAAAATAAGAGTTCCACAAGAAAAAAAATTCATTTTAATTATTTATATGATTTTTGAAATAATGAGAAAAAATTTTAACTGGTGGAAAACAACAAAATAAAAATATATATATTTCTTAAAAACACTTCGAGTTATATATTTTAAGGTCTCTGAACATATTATTAAAAAAAATAGTAATTATTAAAACCGAAATTGTTTAAATTGTGTTTTAAATATGTGGAACTGAAGTGAACTTTTCAAAAATCAGGTGAAATGCTTGTTAGCTATTTTCTGAATAAAAAAAATAGTAGTTCTGACTTCTATTGAGATTAATGTAAAATATTTTCTAACCAAACAAAGTGTGAAGAATCGAATGCTGTGTGTTTAGATATTATAACGGGTCATAAACACTTGGAAAAAAATATTGAAAGTGATGATTCAAAATTTCATCACTGGGACTGAAAGGGTTAAACCCCTCAAAGATTATTTTTTCTTTACTTTTTCACAAATCCCTATATAACACTTATTAATATCTTTAACATTACAACGCACCACGAAGGCAATATTAGTCTGTATCTTCGAGTTGTAAGATTGGTAATTAGAAAAGTATTAGTAATTAGACTTCGAGATGTAAGATTGTGTGGTTTTTAGTGGCCATAATAGGCGCTCTCTTCCTAGGCCCTCTCCGTAAAGGCTTCTTTGCTACTTTAAATATTTAATATGAGATAAATAAATATCTTTGGATGTCCAATCCCTTTCCTTTTTAAAAAGAACTTAAATAAGTAAGCTCTTCTGTGTTGTGGTTGTTTTTCTATTACATATACCACTCCAGATAATACACAGCTCACAACAATTAGAGAAACGCATGATTCAAATCCTTTCACCCCTAATGATTCCATTTGGAATCCTCAGCTTGCAATTTTTTTTCACTAAATTTAGCTCGCACCTATGTATCGTTAGATGGAAGAATCGTGTCTCTTGAAGAATTAAAGAAATATGAAAAACATGGTAAAATTCACTCTCAAAAAATTTTATGAAATAAATTGTCGCTAAATTCTTCAAGCTTGCATTCTACATGTTCAAAAATTGCTTTAAACTTTCTTTGTAAAAACTAAGTTTTGAAAAATTGATATAATTTATTAAAAACTTATGTCTTTACGTCAATTTTCCCCCTTAAATTTTAATTAAAAAATTATGGTTTTGTCCCCTGTTTTTTAGCATTTCATTCTGAATGTATACAGAATCTATTTCATTAATTATATATTTTTAGAATAAATAATAAAAGTTGAAATTGAAAGGGTAAACAAAAGTACGAAAAGTGCTCCACTAATTGTTTTGATCTGTGTATGGGCTTTTTAAAAGGTCATAGCTGTACTCACCGCCATTATCGGGTCCTGGTTCTTAACGCAGTACTTTGGGTATAAGTGGCAGAAGTTGGACTGGTTCCATTTCCATTCGCATTTGTGGGGATCTAAGGTGCACATCGCCGTGCGACGCAGGCTTCACAAAACAGAGAGACATCGAGAGATAATTAACAATACTGAGTATATATCTCATGAGACAATAGAGGTTTAATAACAAAAATATGAGATAACTATTCTAGATCTGCTGATTACCAATCTCCAACATGTCGATTCTATATACATTTTACATGTTCGTGCAAATAAGCAGCAGCAGGTGAACTGTTCAATGTTCAACTATTTGTGTGTGTGTGTGGGGGGGGGGTACCGCTATGATCTAATAGCCATCTCTATATTGCCGACTTTTGCCGTGCTTCGAATTTTAAGTTAGGGTTTTTGAAAGTAGCAGTTTTAACAAGGGATTATGGGTAATCCCTTCTACACCCCTTGCCAACCTAAGTAGGGTAAATAGAAATATGCTATGGAGAAGATCCTTCCGCGGATGTAAAGAGTTCCATATATTATTTGTGAATCCATCCAGAAAACATGTTGTTTAAAACATTAATTTCGTTTAAGGTCTAACAAATTTGAATATTATTTGAGAACATTTGGCAATTTTATCAGATTAAAAAGTTTATTTTGTTGAAATTGCATTCAGATCATTCTCTATGTAAATATTACCTTAAATAATAATATTAATATTACCTTAATTAATTAATTAAATAATAATTTAATAATATTAATATTACCTTATTAATTAATTAAATATTACCTTGCTCATAGAGTGAAGTTTGGCTCACGGTTAATTTTTAAATTTCTTCGGTTATTTATATATGTTCGTTTAAAAATGATGAGAAGTCGTTCAGCCTATAATTCTACCAACAGACACAGCGCATGTGATTAACATATAACGGTTTTCAAATAAGTTTTTATGAAAATAGTTGTTTAGAAAGGGATGTTATTTGCACATGACTATCTATATCTTGTATCCTTATAAAAAGGACTGAATAAATTTTTAAACACTAATTTTCATAAAGATTTTTCTCCTTATTTTTAGAAAACTGTGCTGCATTGAAAAAACTTCGCATGTAGGAAAATTCTGTGCTTTGTAAAAAAAAAACTTAACGTACAGCAAATGCAATCCGAAAACCAAACATTTACATAAATAAGACGGCTTTTTTTAAAAAATATAATATTGAACAAACGTCTGTTTTCGTCTAAAATACATAAAGAAGAGGATGTTAAAAAAACACTATTAATTCTTATAATAATACATTAAGGTAGGCGAGTACCCAAAATTCTAAATTTTTTACTATAACTTTAATCTTTTCCAAATTTGGCTTAGTGATTTCAAATATAATGAACACTGTTTTTTTGGCAATTTTCTTATTTAAATATAATTGATTTATTTTAAACGGTGTTTTTCAACTAAAAAAAGGGCTTACGCTAACACTTCTAGCATAAAATTTTTTACATTAATTTATCTGAAATTTTTTACAGATGCTATTTCAATATATATCTGAGCCATAAACCTGTAACATCTGTTGTAAATATACAAAGTTTTTTTTAAAAAAATGTCCAAGTGTAAGTTAATCGAAAAAATCTTTTTTTGTGGTTAATTTATATCATTTTTCTTAATAACTTCTTTTCTTGTAATTTGCATGTAACTCTAGAGGGTCATTGCATGCATCAGTTCAAAACGAAGAATTTAACACATAAATTAATGTTTATAGGATGAAAATTCAATGTGGTAGACTTGTTAGCGCAAACCTCTTTTTTTAACAGAAAAACACCGTTTGAAATAAATAAATTATATTTAAATTTAAAAAAGGCTTAAATAGTATTATTCATTATCTTTGAAATCACTATGCCAAATTTCGAAAAGATTAAAGCAATAGTAAAAATTTTAGAATTTTGGGGACTTTTGGGTATTCGCCTACCTTAGAGTGTATACCTGAAACACCTATTTTTGGTGGTATGTCACTTGGTTATTTTTTGTTTGAAATTAAATTTTGTGAAATGAAAAACTAATTTTATTTCAGGTATTTTTTTTGCTCCAATCGTGATTGAAGTAGGGAGTTTAATTTATGATACTTGATTTTTTTTAGAACTAGCAAATTTATACCCGTACTTCGCACGGATTAAATAAATATCAAATCGATCCAAGTATGTGTACCATATAACCTGTTATAAAATCATAAACTTAAGTTATTCTCTTCCCACTCGTTATCAAGTAAAAAATCTCAATTCATTGCCCTAATATTCTAAAATCAAAAATACGCTGTAAAATGTACTCATAAATGTCATCACAATTCCCTCATAAATACATAAAACCTTTTAACTCTTTTGGCTCGTTTTGGTAAATAATTTGGCGAGAAAATAGATATAGCTACAAACACACACATTATACAGCTCTAACACAACGACCTTAGCTTATCCAACCAGCTTATAAATTATTTTAAAAAACATTTTGCCCATTTGGCGAGTTTTAATAAATAATTTGGCGAGATTGGCAACATATTTGGCGAAACAATAAAGACATAATACCTTTATATGCAGCTCTAGTGCGATGGCTTTATTAACCATCATAGTTCAGTAATAGCTTAACAAACATTTTGCTCATTTGGCGAGTTTTAATCAATGAATTGGCGTGATTGGCAACGTATTTGGCGAAAAAGTAAAGACATAAAACCCTAATATGCAGCTCGTGCGATGACCTTTTTTACCATCATTGTTCAGTAATAGCTTAACAAACCATTTGCCCATTTGGCGAGTTTTTATTATAATTTGGCGGGATTGGCAACGTATTTGGCGAGAAAATAAAGACCTAACGGCAGCTCTAGAACTTATAGGTAAACTACACATTTATTGCCTGAACATGCATATTTGTAATCAACAGAACCATCATTGACGAAATCATCAACTAAACCCATAAGAAATCCAGGAATCAAGACTTGTCGGAAATACGTCACTTGAAACATATCAATTATTTTCAAATAATGAATTTAGTTTCTGAAAGTTATGGCAACACAATAAAATAAACATTTTCATTTTTATTTATTTTCGTAGAAAGTTTTATTTAATTGTTTCTTCAGATGGCATCAGGAAAGTAAAGAAATTGTCGGATTTGAACCAAAGTGGTGTAGTTTTCCCAGAAAATTCGAATTTTCTCTAAAAATAGAACACTTTGAGCTCTGAAAGTTCTTATTTTGTAACTCAAGTAGGAACTACGCATTTGTGCCAAGTTACGAGTCAAACAAATGTCTAGTTTGTGAGTTTCGGAGAGACATACACACGACATACACACACACACATACATACAAAACTTCATTTTTATTATTATAGATTTAATATTGTGGAAATTTTTTTACAAAATATTACGTTTGATTAAATACTGTTAATTTAAAAGCAGGGCTGATAAACCTAAGGAAGTGTTGACGAAAACCATCTTTCTTTACAAAAGTTCATACACTAAAACAGCAACGGGCAACGCATTCAAGCAACGTGGTGAAAGTCTACATTAATAGGGGAAGCCAGGAACATTTGATACATGGCCCAATGAATTTTTCTCAGCATTGGCGACATTTTAAAAGTGCCGCCCCGTTGGCGCAATCGTTAGGATGCTAGCCTTTTGGAGCTGCTGGGTTCGGGTTCAAATCCCGGTCGGGCATAGATGTTTGCGAACGTTAATAAATGTTGTTATTTGTCTGTGTTTGTGTTGTCCTTTCTTTGTGTGTCTCATGTGCTCGCAAAAACTCTTTTCTGTGTCTGTCCCACTTGACGAAAGCTTATAAGCGGTTCTCTGAACAAGCACACAAGCTGAAATATATATGTACCTACCATACCATACCATTTTATAAGTTGAAATTGTCATAACTTTGTTTCCTTTCAGTCAGCAGACCACATTGAAAAAAAAACACTGAATAATTGCGTACGCGATTAGATGTACGAAGAAATACGTTTTCATGCACGGAAAGTAAATTTTTCATGCCATAAGATTTTTCGGTATACATTTTTTGCTTTAAAAGAAAGATTTTTTTAATTAGTTATTTGCTTAGTTCATGCTTTTAGCAATGATTACGTGTTACTTGTGTAATGGTTTTAATGTATTTATTTGCAAAATAATTTGTTTGGGGGAGAAGAAAAAAAAGTGCAACTATAGATACTTGACCCAAGGTAACCATGAAAAAAATACAAAAAGTAGAGATTAGCAGACCAAGCTAATTTTTCTTAAATTTACGGGAATCCCCAAAAGAAATAATTGGGTTAATTCTTACCAAATATTTTGTGAAAATGTAATATACGAAGTTTTGTTGGGAAGGTATAAGAAAATAAAATGGCGAGCTTACATTCAGCTTTAAAAACGAATTAATTTTGATGGCTAATAAAAAATAATTTTTTTT
The DNA here is from genome assembly GCA_023701765.1 of Hylyphantes graminicola. Classification (NCBI taxonomy): domain Eukaryota; kingdom Metazoa; phylum Arthropoda; class Arachnida; order Araneae; family Linyphiidae; genus Hylyphantes; species Hylyphantes graminicola. The sequence goes on along the minus strand of CM043121.1, from coordinate 5,746,749 downwards.
TTTGATGGCCTAATAAAGGAAATAGAAGCGATTATACAATCACCTTCGTTTTCTCTGCAATATAAAAGAATCCCAAATTTCGTATTAAAAAAAATGACTTTAAAATTGAATATTTCGTTAATATAAGAAGAATTAATGGGTTTAAAAATATAAGTAATAAGTAGCAATTTTTTCATCGACCGATACTCGAAATTTCATCGCTCGACGGTGAGCCGATGAGAATTCGAATTTCCTTTGAAAATTGCCCGTTACGACGAAAACTCCTCGGTTATGTCCGTTCGATGGAGCAGCCTAGGATAAGTTTCACCGCTGAGATTCCTATCAAATGTCAAAAGAAATCGATAAGAATCCGATGAGTAGTAATCTAAATTGCATCGTCCGAAAGAATTGCGAAACTTTTCTGATAAAATTCCGAACAGTTTACGACATGTTAGTAAAAACGTTTTGGCTCCACTACTATTTTTCTGTTGGTCAGTTAATATTTCGAATTTCAGGAAGAAGACAGAACCACCAATCTCGGGCTCCGCTCTTTTTTCTTGCAGAGAGGATCTGCACTTTAGTCGTCGTAGCTATGAAGGCTTGCAGTGTGTTTGCGTGTAAACAAAGAGTTCAAAAGGTTGATCGTTAGAGAAGTTTAGATTGGGTCGCGAATCCCTAATGGATGGGTCAAGTATACCAATGTTATGTATAGGGAAACATGAACCAAAACTAAAGTTTTAAATACTCTATATTTTACTACTATTGCAGTTAAAAAAATAACTATATATATTGTGTAATACTTTATGAAGCATAAATTGACTGCATTTACACATCCATAAAACGTGTTTTAAGTTACAAGCAAAGAACTACAAATTGGGTCGTGTGTCCTTAGTTCCCCCCACTACTATATTTTACACATATGCTACCTGTTCCTGTTGCATAACCCTATGGCGGGTAAGGGGACCGAGTCCGGTCTGTAGACATGCATGTTCAGCGTGGTGGGGTACTCCAGGTACACGCCCAGGAACTCCGATGTCTGGTAGAGGAACCCGCACACGCACGCGACCAGCACTAGCGCTTTCAAGGCCCGCCTGCACGGGCCGATGCGGGGGGACGCCAGAGCGGGGAAACCTGCGCAAGTAGGGTAAAAGGGGGGGCACCTGTAAGGCTGGTCTCAAAACCGTTAAATGCTTTGACCAGTTATTCGTTAAAACATGGTTTTTACATCCGTAGCATTAATTATTCAAATAATTAATCTAATGGTACCAATTATCTCAATTAAAATTACTAATTAGTGTAATTAATTTATTTAAATCAATTAATTCACGTAATTTATGCAATTTAAATGTAATTTATTCATTTAACTCTTATTAAGGGAATTATTAATGTAGTTGATGCAATGAATAGATTGTTCCGCTAATTAAACAACTAATACAAATAATTAGAGTACGCATTGCGGTTCATAAATGTAGTTTGATCAGCTTTATCCTTACATGCTTAATTTATTAAAATGATGAATTAATTGAATGACTACAATGTTTAATTGAATAATTAGTTGAGTAATAATCGTTTAATTATAAAAAATTTCAATTCCGCATCAGTTTTTCTATTGAAACAAGAAGTTCTTAAAGAACTAAAATAGCCTACTTTCCTGTTACTTAAATACTTACTAAAATTCTTATCTTGAAAAAACTAGGTTCGTAACAGTAAGTGATATCAACAACCGTTTTTCCACCTTAAATTTAAAATAAATTTCACTAAACGCAGTATCTTTCACTAAACACAGCTTTATTTGCAGTCATAAATAAATATTTGATTTTTCGTAGAACAAAAACCAAAAAACTACTCCTCAATAAACATTTACTTGTTAAATTCGGCTAGTTTCATTTATTTTATTTCGAAAATTAAATAATTATAACTTAAATCGTTTGCAAAAATTTATATTTCAAAGAATAAATATGCAATATTTCTAAATTAATAAAGTGTTTTTTTTGTTTGTCTGCAATATTCCTCGCTTTTAGATAGAATGAAAACAATTTATATCAACATACAAAAATCTCGTAGTGAAATATATATTTGACGTCATCTTAAATTGATCGATGTCTCAAAAACAAATTTATTTTAATTTATTGTCTAAAAGAATTAAAGTTTCTCAAGCAATTGTTGCGATGGCAACGGCGATATAATTCTAATAAAAATGGCTTCCTATGCTTTTTAAATGAGCATTAAATGTTGATGTTTTTTAAATAATTGAAGTACTTCGAATTCGAATTCTTTTCTGAAATTTTCAATGTATTCTAATTTCGATGCGCTGAACTTTTTGACGTATCTCACTTGTCCGTAGCATTTGTAGTTAAATTCAGCGATTTAAATGACTCGAAATTGAATTTCAATGCTAATTCAATGGGAAATTCGTCGTCAAATAGTCGATTTATGTCCGTCCTATCGTACAGACAGACGGACAAAAAGTATGAAAGTTGGGTGTCTGAGGTTATACCTTTCTTATAAAAAAAGAATTTTTAAGATCGGATTGATAGAACCGATTTTGGAAGGGGGGTACGGACGGACGGACGGACGGACATCGACCGCATGTCAATACCTACTTTTTCATTTTTTTTAATTCTTCGAATTAAAAAAAAAGAAAAGTAGGCTAAAAATCATCAATGAGATCAATAGATACCTTACGGCTCTATCCTTTCGTTACGGGCCAAGTAGCAATGATTGAACAGATTTTGTTTAAAAGTAAGAGAAACGGAAATTATTGAAATTTAATTTGATAATATTCTCAAAAATATAAGTATCTTGAAATAAATAATAGAACTGTCTCAGAAAGAATAATGAGAATTTTTTTTAAACACAATTTATTAATAAGTGTCTTAATTCATAGAGATGGATGTGGAAGATACATTCGATTTAACAATGAGACACTGTAATCCTACCGTACAGATTACAGAGAGCACGGTGGGCGTGCGTGTGTGTTTTATATTATTATTTGCACTTTCGGTATCAGCACATTTGAAAAATACGCGGGAAGAATCACTTGATTTTTTAGGAGCCTTACCTTATGTGTCTGCTTGGCGGACATTGGCGACAGGAAACCGGTTTTTCTTTCGGTTATTCATTCAACGTGTTACTCGTGTCGACTGATCTCTGGCGTGAATCAGGGTAGCCGCGAAAGATAGACAAAGCGAGTAATCGGTTTCTTTTTACCAGTTTAGGCGATTTCTCGCTATCATTGCCAAATAGGCCTATTGAGGAAAGCCTTCTACGAAATAAAGTGGTTTTTACCGTGAACTCTTCATTTAATACTGTACTAAGGTGAAATCTCTTAATTATTATGGCCATGGTAGTTGGTAAAAAATAAAAATTAAAACCATTTATATTGGTTACAAACGTTATAGCGCTTAAACGATGTGAAGATTTCTCAATAGAATTTCAATCCTCACTTAACAAAAATAACATTTATTATTGCCTACTTATACAACGTCGCTTTATAAACTAATTTTACTAATTTTAACACTTGAACCACAGGTTCACCAAGTATCAAATATTTTTAAAGTTAATAAAACGCAGCTTCTCACACAAAATTCTTTCATGGAATGTCACTTCTTCGAAAAATAAACACATAGTCTCCATGGCAACCGTTTTTGCCCAAACGATATAAAATATATTTTTAATTGTTCGTGCTAAAAATAAATAACGATGATCAGACGATTTCACAAACTATGTCATTGATTTTTAAAATTCAACTTTATGATCTATTAGTACAGAATAAAGTATCCTCCAAATATAGGTAAAGAAATAAAAAATTTAATTTATCAAGCTAATTGTTCAAAAAGGATTTTAACAAACTCTTGTGTTTGTTATAGTGTATTAAGGGCCTTACTTAATCCCTTACCTGTAATGAGGGATTCCTTGCATAATCTGATACAATACTTTCGAAACTTATTTTTCCCGGTTTTGAAGTAGCTGGAAGAAAACAAAATCAGGTGACAAATATTAGCATATAGAATTTGGAAATATCAAGTTAATAATTGCGTTTAGTGTCACTGCTCCGGTGATAACCACTTCTTTTAAAATTAATAATCATTTCATATACGTCCTTTAAAAATTAATTTCTATCATTAACTTTTTACGTTAATGAATTAAATCATTATCATGACTTTATTTTAGGTTTACTTTCTGCACTTATCTCTTTTTATACAAACAATATTTTATAACAAAACTTTTGTTGCTGTTTTTCAACAAAAAAGTGTAAGTAGAAGCATATAAGTTTGTAAATTTGAAATGCTAAATTTTTATTTGGTTGTTCAATTTACCATTTTTTTGAAAGGTCAAATAAATAGTTTGAGTTGTAACTTTAAGTAACATTAAGTAACTTCTTAAAGAAACTACCTAAAATAGTAAATTATCCGTGAAGTGGCAAACATGAGAAGCAACGGTAATGTAACGAAATGTTTCGTTACTTTTTTTTAAGAACTTTACGTTACTTCTAAAAGAAACTAAGTCCGTAAATTATCCGCGAAGTGGCAAACAAAAGAAGTAACGGTAAAATAACGAAATGTTCCGCTACTTTTTTAAGAACTTTACGTAACTTCAAAAAGAAACTAAGTTCCAGTAACTTTCTAAAAAAATCCAATGGCGTTACTTGGCGTTACCTAAAAAAAAATACCGGTTAGGAAAGCGTTACTCCAATCCCTGCATCTGATTGATACAGAAGTATAAACCCGTCTTCATACTATCAAGTTTTTCAGCAACACACGTTTTTTTTTTCAATTTTACATTTTTATGATTTAAATAAATTTTAAATTTTGAAGCATGCCATCCGAACATTACCATCAACTTCAAAAATAAAAAGTTTAAAAAAATTATAAAGTTAAATAAGTAATTAAGAAATTAAATATTCTGTAAAAACTTAAAGTTAAATCTCAAGCGGTGGAAACACGTTTACACTTCAGGCAATTTGCTTTCAACTCGGAGGGTTGATAATTTATTTTACTTCCTGTTTCGGAAAAATATACCAAAGTTTTTAAAGTGGTTGTTTTTCACTGAGAGATTTATAAGTTTTGTGTGTAAAGAGTTCACCTTTTAGGAAGATGATACCTTCTAACAAATATTTTCTGCTGATTGCGCAGTGCAAATTCCGGCTCCGCCATCGAAGAGTCCATGATTCTCCAACTGACAGACAAATAATAGGTAAGTCTACAAATTGGTCAATGTCACCTAGATTAAGTAAGACCTAGTTCTGTCATCCGTGACGTCATTTTTCGCATGCACTGTATTTGGGGCTCTTGACCAATGTTCGAGTAATATTATCCAGCTAGAAAAAGCTAAAGACAGTTTACAAATTGGCGTAGTGTAGTGTAGTGAATCGTTTTCGGCTGCCTATTTCTAGCCTCCATTAGGAGCTTTAACGCAACCAAATAACGCCTCGTAATTTAGAACCCTGGTCAAGTGACGTCAAGTGAACTTCGAGCGGCATCGTACGCTGGCGCCGTCGGGACTTTGGACTCCACAGATTTAACGAGCACGCCTGTCCCAGTGCACTCGGGCCCATCCGTCACGAGTTGGATTTTCTACTCTTTCCCAGTACATATATCCGACTTATAGGGTGACTGGCAGTAGGTGGGATTCGAAATCCCGCACACCTGAGAAATCTGAATCCTGAGGCGGATGCCTTAACCACTCGGCCACGGAGGGGCCTACAAATTGGTCAATGCCCCATCCAGATTGAACATAAATAAGACGTAGAACCAGTAAGACCTAGATCGGTGACGTCATTTTTGCATGCACGAAATCGGGGCCTTTGACCAATGATATTTTATATTATCCAGCTGAAAAGAAAAAGACACAATTATTGATTCGAAATCCAAATTAATATGCCGTCACATTGACAGTACCCTGACTTTTCTTAATTTATAAAGTATTTTTTAAAACGCAAAAATTTCAGAATAATGGCTGTAACCTTTGAAGTGTTATATTTATATTTAATTTTCACTTTTTAAGAATATTAGCCTAATCACATGATTTTCAGATAAGAACTTAAACGATACAACAATGTTTAAAGAAATTGTCGTTGAAATTTCGAATTAAAAACACCATAGCAACCAGAATTTTTAGTCCATTATCGCTAATCAGATAAACTTCAAGGTTTAACCTAAACAAATAAACTTTATCACGTGAAATTGCATGCATGGTATTATTAACATATTTTGTGATGAAATATCACTTAGTTAATTGGGAAAAGATAATAAAATTCATCCGATTGAAATACTTGGTAAGTAGTTTCAAAGTATCGATTATGGTCACTTTTAATTTTGTATGTACACTCCGTGCCAACCTAACTTGGGTAAAAACAAATAGTAAAAGGCAAGGGGAAAAGCGCAATTGGTTCTTTATTTGGAAACTCTTGTAAGGTAATATTTACATACAAAATGATCTTAATACAATTTAACCAAAATGCACTTTTCATTCTGATAAAATTTCCATATTTTCTCAAATAATAGGCAAATCTATTGGACCTTAACTAAAATTAATGTTTTAAAAATGTTTTCTGGATGGATTACACAAATAATTTATGGAACTCTTTACATCCGCGGAAGGATCTCCTCCATAGCATATTTCTATATACCCAACTTAGGTTGGCAAGGAGTGCAGTTGAATAATTTTCATTAAAAAAACACTTTACCTAGCAAACAGCGGCTTATTTATTTTCAGATTATTACTGTGCTTGTGCAAACAATTGCGAAAGTAAGCGATAAAGATAACATATTAATTTGTATACAATTTCCAAAAGAAAACAACCGTGGTAACTTTATTGACTTAATAGTTTTAAATTTAATTGGCTTGCTTTACGTGACGAAACTCATTCCTAATTTTACTTCTGGGTATCATTGGTGGTTTTGGGTGTTGGTAATTGGATATGATAAGCTCCGCCCACTATATTGATTACCCTTATAATAGAGCCATTTTTTTTCATTCCCTATGGCTACTTTTGTCACTTGACACATGCCCAAAATGCAAGTAAGGTCGGAAGGGAAGGAAAAGGGGGGGGGGGTAAATAGGTAAAAAAAACAGCATGTTTGTTATTCACACCTTCTGATCAATAAAAATATCAATTTTACCAGTGTAAAAGATATTTAGGATATGCAAACGAACATTTCTTATAACATTTAATGTGACAGTTCAGGAATAAACAAATTGTTGATGTTGATAAATAAGTTTGAAAAAGTACAGTCAATTACTTATTTTACACTATGGCGTGGGCTAAAATAGGTCAATGGTGGGGTAAAATTAAAATAAGTCATATGCTTTAAAAACTTTTATAATTTGAGTAGCATCTCCCTACGAAACATCATTTCTTTGAGAGAAAATGAAATAGGAACATTATTTTTCTCTTGAAAATATTGCAGTGTACACTTTTAAAACTGGAGGTGACATTTTTCACCTCTAGGGGTGAAAGGGCATGTCTCGTCAGTGGCACTCTAACCTGACTAGGGTGACTAACCCCTGACTAGGGTGAAAGGGGGCACCCCTAGTCCATTGTGACACAGGGGTGAAATGATAATACCACAGAGGAGAATAAAGGCAACCCTAATTTAGGGTGCCCCGGTGGTGAAAGGATGGCACCCCAGAAAAAGGGCAGAACAAATCAATGGCGCCTTGCTTTCCCTCCCCCCCCCCTCCTCCCCCGTCTTTCAAATGCAATTGAAGAGTACACGGGAAGAACTAACGAATTACTCCGGGCTCCCTCTAAGAAAGAATTCGATCACGTGCCTTTAAACTGTTGAAATTGTTTGAGAATTACTAAAGAAAGAACTTGTTATAAAAATTGTAGACTTGTCCGATATATTAGATATAATTTTTCTAAAAAGGTAATTTTTTGCATGCACAAAACATCTTGCTAAAGTTTTCATGCTAAAATAGATTTGGACATGACAATATTTAGTTTTTAATACTTTATATAAAACTAATTGTATTGCAAGTTATAAAATGCTTTATTGTTGCAATATTTTACTTCCAATTTATTTAAATCTTTGAAAACAATGTATTGGCTTAGAGCAAGTTACAGTTATTGTGAATTTCATATAGTATGTTTTCTTCTGTAGGAACTCAATGATTTAACAGAGATTTAATGTACAGTTCTTGCTTCTTCATTTGATTTCGATATTGTAACCTAGAAAATAATTAAATAAAATATAAGACTTTATGTTCTCACATCTCAGAATTAAAACTAACTTTTAATGACTAATTTTAAAAGATTCCCCCACCCCACCCTAAAATTAAAAAAAATACCAATTTAAACTTATATAAAGAGACCCACGTCAGACATTTAATTTAATTAGAGTTGCTTCTGATTATTACGAGCCACAATTTTCTTAATTATATGTTAACATTAAAACTTATGGATTTTTTTTTATTTAATATCTTTAGACGTTTAAAGAAAAAAGTTTTATTTTAAATACAGTTCAGTATAGGAGAAATATATTACATATTACTTTCAAAAGATCTCTTGCTTAGAACTTCTTAATTCCACTGTCATCTCCCCTAGGATACTCATCTACGTACTCCTCTGAAAAATTAACAAACTCTTTCATCATTCAGGATTCAGAAACATAGATTGCATTTAAATTATTACTATGTAAGTATGTACGCATGTATGTATGTATGTATATATGTATATGTATATGTATGTATGTGTATATGTATGTATGTACATGTATGTATGTGTATGAATGTATATGTATGCATGTATCTATGTATGTGTATATGTATGTATGTATGTATGTATGTGTGTGTATGTATGTAAGTGTGTGTGCATGTAAGTATGTATGTGTTTGTATGTATGTATGTATGAAGCAAATAAATCGGTATTTGTTCTGTCATTTTTGAAAACTTTTTTATTTTATAATTTATATTAAATTAATAGGCAGAAAATGCACTATGGCCTTAATATTTTAACATTTAATTTATTTTTTGATAATTTAATACCAGGATAAAATTCTCTAAATTTCATGTTTGGAATATAAGTATGGTAATATGTATGTTCCGATCGTAATAGAATATAAATATGATTGGAATATCCGTCAGTATCATTTAATAACTCCGATTTTAAAGGTGTTAGTTTTCATCATTTCTTTGTCAATTGTTTGTTAAATTCCCATTTCAGTAAGAATCTTTAAGAAAATATTAAAAATATAATTAACGTATTGACATCGTAAAGATTAGTTGCTACCGTACGCTCCTTTCAACTTCCATTTTAACCGTCAGATTTTTTTTTTTTTGTCTTTTTTTACGATCAGAAAGCTATATTATATTCATTTTAGATAATATCATATATCTATTTTTTTTTCATATGTCTGTCAGTCCGTTACATACAAAGTTCTGTGTTTCGTAACAAGGAAGTAGTTTTTTTAAATTCTTCTAAAACTTTTTCTTATGTTATGTGATAAAGGAACAGAATTAAAAATATGAAAAGTTCAATAAACTTATAGTAAAGATACAAATGGGTATTATTTTTTAACCTTTCGATTCAGAATTTACATCGTCAGCTTTCACTGTCCCATTGTCATCCAGAAATCCGTAATATGCGTAGTCGTAATAGTAATCGTCAGAATCACCTAAAAGTTTAATAAATGCCGTTTAAGGGTCTTATATGGTAACTGAGTTTCTATACAATTCCAATGGGGAAAGTTTGGTCCCTGTTTTTAAGTGAAGTATACGACATGTACTCACGAAAACTTACCAGAAAATACAGAGGAAAGTTATTTTGCCATTAAAATAATTAATCAGTATAATTGTATAGGTATCAATTAGTTATAATTAAAAAAATTGTTTATATTTATCTTTCGTTAGTGCTGTCATCTGTAGTTTGTGAATAATTACTAAAATTTATCTTAATTATAACTAATTAATATATTTAAAACTATACTTATTAAATATTTTAATTGCAATATAACTTTCATCTGTATTTTCTGGTAAGTTTTCGAGAGTAGATGTCGTACCTATTATTTTTTTAGAACAGGATAAAAAAATTCCCCTTGGAATTGTACAGAGATCTGTTACCATACAAGTCCCTTAAATAAATCACATCCGTATCAATACATTTCTTTCAATTAAGCGTCTGATTAGATTAACTGACTAAATGAGGACGTTAAACTAGATTTCAGTTTCAAAAAAATTTGAACTGCATTTTGAAAGTATAGAAATGCTCAGGCTTTGAAGCAAAGCCCAATTATGCTAACCTTAAATAATCTGCTATTTTAATACAAATGATATTACTTGCACACACGATCTATAATATATTGGATGACCTACACAATGTAAAAAATAATACGACAGAAGCCAGATCTTTGGAAGCAACAATTACGCTTCTTTCACAACTTTAAAAGCAGGGTTTTGACTCATTTTAACGATCATTAAGGCTCTACATTAGAATTTAGTGATACTTTTCTAAACTTATTCGCCAAATGACGTTTTTTTTTCTATGAATTCGCTTTTCCATAGCATCGTTTAGAATTAGTATTTAATTTTTAAAGGTCAAATGACTACCCCTTAAGTTTTATATTTAACAATCAAGTTTGAATAAAACCCAATACAATAAAATTAAAAAAAAAACTGATTCAATATTGATACCTCATACATGAAAAAAAATATTTTGCTCAAATCGCTTATCCCTTGATAGATTAAAAAGTAGCGTTGTTTACCTGGATTTCTTCCAGGGTCTTCTTTATTTGGACTACTAAAGTTACCATTATAAAAAGGGTTTATTGGGTCATTTTTATTGTTAGTGACATCTTGGACGATAAAACTATCTGATCGAGGTGGTGCAGAGGAATCGTTGGGAATATTTGGACCATCAGGATCATTTGGAAGTCTTCGGTCATTTAGACCTTCGAAATCATCTGGTCGCTTGTCAGGATCATTTTGACGATCTTGGTCGATAGGATCTTTAGAAGGAATATTTCGAACTTTAGAGGGGTCATCTGGGGTGTTAAAAAGAATGTATGGAATTGTAAAAGGTTCATTTGGAATTGAAGGAGGGAGCATTTTGAATTTCAAGAGGAACATCTGGAACTTTAGGAGGAACATCTGACGCTATAGAAGGAGGAACATTTCGAATATTTGGAGTAACATTTGGAGTTTGAGGAGGAACACTTGAAGCATTTAGAGGAACATCTGGAACGTTTGGAATTTTAGGAGGGACATTTTGATAATTAAAAGGAGCATCTTGAACTTCAGGAGAAACATTTCGAACGTAAGGATGAGTAGAATGAGATTGAAAAGGACTATCTGAAACATTTGGAAGAACATCTTCAACTTCAGATGGATTATCTGGAACTTCTGAGTTAAAAGCTGGATAATTAGGATCATTTAGTAGAGCTTCACCGTTGTTATCATCGGGACTGATTGAGCCGTTTGGATCATCTTGACGAAATTCTCTGGTCGGATTACTGGAGCGACTTTGGTCTTTAGGATAGTTGGACAGATTTGGA
>CM043121.1:5312775-5730275 GCA_023701765.1 Hylyphantes graminicola | reverse complement strand
GTTTTGTGCAACTGGCTTATAAAATTAAATTAAAAATTATAACGATAATGCAATCTTTACTTTAAAATATGATTAAAAATACCTGTGTTTTTTCAGGTACTCTGCTGAATTCAACAACCATCATGTAAAGGGTGGTTATAAAATAATGCTCGCTATTCGGAATAGTCTGTAGCTTTAATGAATAATCAAAATGCAAAAAACTTTGAGACACTTACTAATCAAGAAGGGGGGGGGGGATGGAATCATAAAAACAAACTCGTCACTGGACCAGGGTTCTATGTTACGATGCGTAATTGAATGTGTTGGCCGTAATTAGCCATAATTGGCTATGCCTCGTAATTTGGAACCTTGGTCAGGAGACGAGTTTCTTTTAATGATTCCATTTTTTTCCGAAAAAAGAAACTCGTCTCTTGACCAGGGTTCTATATTACGAGGCGTAATTAGCTGTGTTGGCCGTAATTGGCCATAATTGACGACGCCTCGTCATTTAGAACTGTGGTCAAGAGAGACGTTTGTTTTTTGAGATTATTCTTTTTTATGATTGTTTTTTTAGGATTCTATCTTTTTTTATGATTCCATTCTTTTTCCCCCTTCATAATTAGTAAGTGTCTCTATTTTTGATGCATTTGGATTATTCATTCAAGCTACATTTCACTCCGAATAGCGAGCGTTACTTTATAACCACCCTTTATGTACTATTGGGGAATGGGGTCATGGCTAATTTAAAAGTGTTGGTATATTTTGTATTATTTGAGTCACGCTAGAGCTACACACAGGTTATAAACAACGTTCCTGGTAGTCTTGTACCTTTTTAAAGTGATGAATACGATTTCTTACCAGGGCCCAAAACATTTTAGATTACGTTTAGAAACATTTTAAATGCAGGGTGTCCTTCAATTTATCATTGCTCCACCAAACACACGTTATTTGTGTAAGTAACTGTACTCTTCTCTCTTAAATATATACAGGGTGGTTATAAAATAACGCTCCCTATTCGGAGTGGTCTGTAGCTTGAATGAATAATCCAAATGCAAAAAACTTTGAGACACTTACTAATCAAGAAGGGGGGGAAAGAATGGAATCATAAAAAACAAACTCGTCTCTTGACCAGGGTTCCAAATTACGAGGCGTAATTGGATGTGTTGGCCGTAATTAGCCATAATTGGCTACTCCTCGTAATTATAACCTTGGTCAAGAGACGAGTTTCTGTGTTATAATTCCATTCTTTTTCGTAATAAAGAAACTCGTCTCTTGACCAGGGTTCTAAATTACGAGGCGTAATTAGCTGTTTTGACAGTAATTGGCCATAATTGACGACGCCTCGTAATTTAGATTCTTTTCAAAAGACGAGTTTGTTTTTTATGATTATTCTTTTTTCTGATTATTCTTTAGGATTCTGTCTTTTTTATGATTCTATTATTTTTCCCCCGTCTTGAATAGCAAGTGTCTCAATTTTTGATGCATTTGGATTATTCATTCAAGCTACAGACCACTCTGAATAGGGAGCGCTATTTTATAACCACCCTGTATTTAATAACGTTATTAATAGTATTGCTTCATTGCAATTATATAGCATAATAGATAGCAATTTAATAATTATTTATGAAAAAGGCAATCGTGTATAGAAGCCTATATATTACGACGAATGTTTTAAATAAATTACTAGTAATAATAGTAAGCGAATGATATTAATAATTTCAGGACAAAATTAACAATTATCAAAGTTTACTTTTTGCATGATCGGTTACTTTTAATCAAAACAGTATTTACTATTTTAATAGTAAAATATGTATTGAAAATGACGTTTTTTTTTTTAAATACAATATATAACAATTAAATTTTTTGCAATGTAATTTTATAAAGACATCAATAGATAAAATACACACATTTCAATCACAAACAAAATGTAATTACCTGATGTGTCTATAACAAGGTGCTCTATTAAGATCACAAAAAATAAGTATCCAATTTTCATTTTAAAACCATCAATATCCGATAGAAACTCTTATGTAACTATGAGTAATTTCGTTACATTTTTGCTATGTTTGCTCAGCTACAAATCGTAGAACTGCATCAAATCCATTTTGTGAATACAACCAACAATAATTTTCTGAAAAAACCAACAATATCCGATAGAAACTCTTATTTTACTATGATTAATTTCGTTACATTTTTCCTATGTTTGCTCAGCTACAAATCGTAGAACTGCATCAAATCCATTTTCTGAATATTCTATTATAATGTTAATACAGATTCAGAATACGATAGCAACCTACAGTGATTTATAGTGATTGAATTTGAGTGCGTCAACAAAAGTAGGTCGTGTTCCTACTTAAATTATCTTGCCTTTGTCTAATTGTATTTACACAGAGTGGTGCAAACAAAAGCGGCCCCAACGTGGAAATAAGAATACGACAGAAATGTCTCCAAGTCAAAAACCAATACAAAAACAGGTTTGCTAACTGAAGCTAATGATCGCTTCAATATTAAGCCCAAACAAACGCTTGGCGAATTACTTGCCGGCAACTACGCTATGGTTTGAGAAGCTAGTTGAAATGAAATGTAAACAAGGTTTGTAGAGTTGATCAAAAAAAATTCCCACTAATAATTTTTTCGGTCGTTATTTATCCTAGATAATCAGAATTTGTTTTTATTGATACAAAACCATTCTAAATTGATTGCAAGTTACAAAATTTTCTTTATGGGACGTCTTCATACAATACGAACTAAGATATGAACTCGAAACTAGTCTATGAGTAGCTCCAATGTGTGGCTAATCCTATCCAACCAATGCAAAAACAGGTTTCAGGAGGCTTCAAGAGTTTTCTCGCCAAGCATTTCAACGTATTTCTATCTCTAGCCCGGGGCCGCTTTTATTTGCACCACCCTGTAAAATAATTTTTTTTAACCTTTTGCCACACCATAGGACTTGCTTTCTAAGATAAGTTCGGATTTTAAAACTCTTTTATGTGTGTTTTTTATTGCGTAATGAGTTATTGACATTCTAAAGTATAATGAAAATCCATTTCATGTTATTTTGACATTAAGAGGGACTGTCAGTCTCATAGAGAACTGATGCATCAGTTTTGAAATCAGAACTTTTGCAAAAGAATGGCTTTGCCATGTTATCCCCTTTTCACCAGGTATGGGAATCATCAAAACATCAGTTTAAAACAAAATTGAAAACAAAATAACATACATTTATTTAATTATTATTTGATAAAGTTTTAAAATAGTGTCACCACCTCATGTATATTTTTGGCGTATTAAAATTTCTAAAATATATAATTAAATAACTAGATAACATTTGTGTTTCAAATTTGTTTCATTTCGATGTTATCTTGATTCTCATACCTGGGGAAAAAGGCTAACAAGGCAAAGCTATACTTCTGAGGAAGTTGTAATTCCAAAAGTAATACATTAGCTCTATGGGACTGACAATCCCTCTTTATCATTATGAACGCGTACCTATCTAGGAAATACTTCATAAGGTGAATTCTGTTTAATATGTCAAAGATAAATAAAATAAGGAATGTGCAGGTTCATCAGTTTAGTTTTTTATTCGATTATGAAACCCTGATATAAATTTAAAAAAAAACTAATAGTTTTTTTTAAGTATAAATCATATTTCTTTGTTTTTTTATTTTTTATATTTTTTTATTGTACAATAAAGCTCGAAATATACTCTAATCGACTTAACGCATTCAGGCACAATTTACAGTCAGGAGGTGATTCCTCTTACTTTCGAACCTTCTGTTAAACTTTTATGGATTTTTTTATATAAATATGTACATATTTAAATCAAATTATATTCTAGAACTCAATATTTATTTTACTTATTTATTGCAAGAAAATGTGGACTTTTAGTTTCTTAATACAAAAGTGTTTTTCAAAGGTGGGTATGTTTAGTTTTGTATTTTACATTCTCAACTGTGAATAATACAGATTCATTCTTAAACAAAATTGTAATACAAAAATTATTTTCAAACGAAATGCAGCTCTGATGGGATTCTAAATGTGTTCTACATTAGGCATTCTGTTTACATATAGATTCTCTGAAAAATAGGTAATTCCTGAAAATAATTCATTCATTTAAACAGTGGGGTAAATAATGTTTATACAGTTTTACCATCAGCCTTTCCTTGAGAAAACGTAAACCTAAATCATTATATATTACTGTTTTAAATTACGGGAAAGTAATTGAATTGTTGTTTGCATTGATTGAATAATCCCATGGGCGAGCACGATTGTTTGAACTTGATACAGTGTAACAATCTATAATAATAAAAGTAAGAGTATGTGTGTCTGTTTGTAGATCGTGAGATACCTTCTTACCTGCTCTCAGAAATTCAAAAATATTGAATATATATTCCCTTTAATACAGTGGTGGAAATTGATTTGTGAACCTATAAATTCTTAACAGTATTTCTTTATTAAATAAATATTTAGGTTTGTATAATAAACTATACACATAAATATTTTTTTATAAAAACTCGTAAACAATTTCTTTTGTTGATGTATTTTAGGTACAGCACAAGGAAATTTATTGATGAACTTTTAGATTCAATCTTAATTAATATTTATTTAGTAAATCGACCTTTTTTCATTATACTTCCTTGATTCTGTTTTTCATAGGTAACACAAAACTTTCTATCAAGTTTTGGCCAAAAAAATTAAAATATTTAATGATTGAGGCCTTCAATTCTATAACTGATGCCATTGACTCCATACTCCATTTGAGTAAATTAGTCTAACCAATTGATCAAAGACATTATCCTTGAGGTTTAAATCAGGGTTATTAGCAGGATGATCTAAATAAATAAGACTATGTGCATTATACCAGTCTTTCCCTTCGTTTGAAGAGTGGATGCTTGCATTATTCTGCGTTAAAATATAATCAAAGACCCCCGCAAAATTCCTGTTATGCCATGGAAAAGGAAGCCATGAATTTTCTAGAACTAATTTGTAATAAAATGATGTTTTTCGGCCCTTCAAAATCACAATCTCGCTTCTTCCATCAGAAGACAACGTTGCCGAACCCATCAAACTTCCACCAACGAATTTCTGCTAAAGATACACTGCTCAAAACAATTAGGGGAGCACTTTGCGTACTTTTGTTTACCCGTCCAGTTACAACTTCTTATTTTTTATTATAAAAATCTAAAATTGTGAAATAGATTCCTGATGCATCCTGATTGAAATGGTAAAAAACAGGGAAACAAATCTTAATTTTTAACTAAAATTTAAGGGGCAAAAAAATGGAATGATAAATTTTGAATAATTTATAACAATAATTTTTTCAAAATTTCAATTTTAAAAAGCAGGTAAAATCAAATTTTAGACTTCTAAGAATGCAAGCGTGAAGAATTTAAGGTCAATTTATTTCATAAAAGTTTTTGGGAGTGAATTTTATTTTACCATGTTTTTCATATTTTCGTTCAATTAAAACAATCATTATTTAATTCCTTCAAAAGACTTGATTCTTCCATCTAACGATAAATAAGTATGAGTTCAACTTAGTGAGAAAAAAAATCGGAAGGTGATGATACCAAGTGGTATCATTGAGGGCAAAATGGTTTAAACCATGGATTCCCCTAATTGTTTTGAGCAGTGTAGATCTTGGTTCCTTAATAAGATCCTTCCAATAACAGTTTAAAACATCAGGTCCATCCAAATTGAACTCTTTCTTGTCTGAAAATTTCCCGACTTTCCATTTATCTCCCCTCCCCTCCCTATTCTCATGTAGTTATGACAATATTTTAATTGCATGTTCTTATGGGGCAGAGCCAACTTTGGACCAGCCTTCATTTTTTACCATCTTAAGTTCGATGACGATAGCAATATTTACCTTACTCTTCAGGAAGTTACAGGAAGTTATATTTCATAACAAATTCACCCTGTAATGTACATATGCTCAGAAATAGTACATTTTTTGGATGCAAGTCAAATAATCCTGCTTATGTCCTTCGTGCTTAAACAAGGCGTGCTTAAACAAGGCGTGCTTAAACACCTTTCTTATTGAATTTTTTTTGCCGTAGTAAGAATATTTCTTCAAATAGTTATGAATTACATTTATTGATCTTTGAATTAATTTGCTTATTGGTCTAACAGATATATTACATGGTATATAAGTGTTATTTTTTAACTTTTTGGCTTCAGACAGTCCTACACGCTTCCCCGTTTCGTAAAAAAAGGAATAAAAACAGAAAAATTTCAGCAAAATAGGTCTTGATCTTATTTTTAAATACTGATAGTAATCTATCCTTCTGTTCAAATGAGGAACCATTTAAAATATTTAGTACCTAGGTTCAAAAAAAATTCGAGTTCATAAATCAATTTCCACCAATTAAGTTGCTTAAAAACTAAAAATAGATAGATTTTTATTTAATATATTTTTTTTAAAAAAATTATGTGTGAGAATCCTTTATTATGATATGAATATACAACACACACAATTCGAATCAAGAGCATTTCATACTAAACGAGATCTGTCAAAAATAGTGTTAGTTCATAAATCAATTTCTAACACTGTATCTTCCTGGGCATCTGTAGCTTAGTTTTTTTTTTTTCATATTTGATTTTGGTGTTTTAATTAATATTTTCAGAACACATGGACCTGGCTGAAACATCTGCTTGACGTCATCCATCGATTAACTTGAAAATCCAGTA
Source organism: Hylyphantes graminicola (assembly GCA_023701765.1). NCBI lineage: Eukaryota > Metazoa > Arthropoda > Arachnida > Araneae > Linyphiidae > Hylyphantes > Hylyphantes graminicola. Next base: position 5,723,606 of record CM043121.1, on the reverse strand, counting down.
ATAAGAAAGCCGTAGCAAAATTACTAATTAAATTTTATCTCCTATTTTTTTAAATTTTATTTTCTTAACTATATTCTTTATTCAATAAATTATTTGAATATAATTTTAATTGTTTGCTTTTGTATTGCGCATGGGCCGACACAAATTCGGTTTAGTTTTGAAAAATAAGCAGGCATGAATCCTAAAATTAAGCACAATTTTCTAGTTAACGGGTTAAGTAAACGGGTTCCCAACAAGGTGGGGCCATTCAGCTAGCAAAACATAAAGAATAATAAAACATAAATATTTTGGATGCACAATTTAATTTCCTCAATAAAATACTTATTTGTATTACATTTTTTGTATTGAAATTAACTTTAACGTAAAGCTTATTTTCGCAAGACAAATTTTACTGACAAAATCGTTGTTAATGGGTTAAACCATAAAAATAGAAACTGCCACTGATGAAAAAGTACAACAAATATTAAAAGTTTTCGCGTCCCAAATCTGTCCTGAATAAACGTTTTAGTAGTGTTTCCTTTCCTTACCTTACCAATATTATTCATTCTCCATGTTAATAATTCTATAATTTATTTGGAAAATAAATTATTTTAGTTTTATTAACTTAAGAGGGTATGGGACACTTTTAACTTTTTTTTTTAATATTGCAGATATCAATATATTTTTTTTTCCATAAATGTATACTAAATATACTTACACTTTTAGAGAGTCAAAGGTTTTAAATTATCATCATTTACTTATTTTTTAAATAAAATGTGTCAAAAAGTGACGTCTCTTATTTTTGTTATAAGTCAAAAACTTATTTATTGGCAAACAAAAATTTAGCATTTTTATAAACAGAAAAATGTATTTAACAAACTGTCTTTACCGATTTTTGTTATTTGCCATAGGTTTTTTTTTTTAAATTATTGAAGTTTTTTTTATAATTTCAAAGGTTCACTTTTTTTTATAAAAATTAATAAATAAAAAAAATAAACTATTTACAGCTTATCCCTAAAAACAGATTAAAGATATATGTTTGAAAAATATGAGTGGAAAATTTTGACAATCTATGGGCATTAGATTTTGAGTTATATCAATTTAAAGTCAAAAAATCATCGAAAACACGATCAAGGAGAAAAACAGCTTTGAAGTTTATCACTTTCCTTACTGAAGCGCTCCAAACCGACCAAACAACTAAGGATTCGATAACGTTATTCCTATCTAATATTACGAGGAAGCAAAGATTATAAACGTGGTTGGCCAACACAGATGTCATGACACAAAAAACTACACATCTCACGTTCTACTGCAGATATAAATAAAATTTTTGTTTTAAATTATTCTAAAATATTTGTGTTATTTTTTATGATAATAATATTTTTTTTATTTTATTGAAGATTTTGTGCCCTATACCTCCTTAACCTTAGTACATAAGTAGTGACGCCCCGGTGGCGCAATCGTTAGCATGCCAGCCTTTGGAGCTGCTGGGGTCGGGTTCGAATCCCGGTCAGGCATAGAAGTTTGTGACTGTTAATAAATGTTGTTATTTGTCTTGTATTTGTGTTGTCCTTTCTTTGTGTGTCTCTTGTGCTTGTAAAACTCGTTCTGTGACTGTCCGACTTGACGAAAGCTTATACGCGTTTCTCTGAAAAAGCACACAAAAGCAGGAATATATACAGGGTAGTTATAAAATAACGCTAGCTATTCGGAGTGGTCTGTAGCTTGAATGAATAATCCAAATGCAAAAAACTTTGAGACACTTACTAATCAAGAAGGGGGGGAAAGAATGGAATCATAAAAAACAAACTCGTCTCTTGACCAGGGTTCCAAATTACGAGGCGTAATTGGATGTGTTGGCCGTAATTAGCCATAATTGGCTACGCCTCGTAATTAGAACCTTGGTCAAGAGACGAGTTTCTTTTTATGATTCCGTTCTTTTTCGTAAAAAAGAAACTCGTCTCTTGACCAGAGTTCTAAATTACGAGGCGTAATTAGCTGTGTTGGCCGTAATTAGCCATAACTTACGGTGCCTTGTAATTTAGATTCTGGTCAAGAGACGAGTTTGTTTTATGATGATTATTTTTATGATTATTTTTTAGGATTCAGTCTTTTTTATGATTCCATTCTGTTTCCCCCTTCTTGATTAGTAAGTGTCTAAATTTTTGATGCATTTGGATTATTCATTCACGCTACAGACCACTCCGAATAGCGAGCGTTATTTTATAACCACCCTGTATTTACCATACCATACCATACCACACTTAAGTAGCTAGTAAAAACCGGTAAATCCCTAAATTGGTTTTATTTTATTCATGGAATTTTTTTAGTCTCAATGTTGATTTGAAATAATAAAAAATGCAAGTATAAAACTAGCAATGAAATAAAGTTATAAAAACGTTTTCAAACTTGTACCACAATTTATTTAATTATTCATGATTTTACAGAAATTTTTAAGAAAACTGAACACTTTTCCTTCAATTACTTTACTTGGTAGACTTTCATTGATTATTCAACTTGCAGCATGAACAGTCACATTCTCTGGCACCTGAAAAAATATTTTAAAATGAATCTAAAGACAAAAACAGGTACGTAAAAATATATAAACTATGTTGTCATAAAACTGACATTCTCCGAAGCATAAATTAGTTATATGGTCTGGACCGTTTATGGGCACTTTGTAAAACTGCATTTATGGTTAGCTATACACTCTTAAAACAAAAGAGTGAATTCCACTCCAGTTGGAGAAGTGCATTTTCGACACCGTAAAGGCATGCATATTTACTCAGACTCAGTTAAAATCACTCGTTTGGAGTGATCCTGTCGGAGGTTTAACACACAAAGAATCCACTCCAAAAGGAGAAGTGCATTTTCCAGTCTGGAGGAGTGAAATCCACTCAGACTGAGTTAAATTAGGAGTGTTTGTATAAGAGTGTAGTTTATTTCCTGTAGCCGTGCTGCTTTATTGGTTGATTGGACTTGGCAGACTCGGCGTAATCCCGAGAACTGAGAGTCATTTTTGTGATACCATCTAGGCGAACCTCGCTATCAATTGGAAGCTCATATTATAATGAAATTGAGCTCTATGTGGTAAGTAAGTTAAAGTATGCCAATACTTAATTTTGTGGAGTTAACCCAAGTCAAATGGGTACTCAATGGATCTTTTACAAGCTATATAATCATATGACATTCGTGTTCTTGACTTTTCCATCCAGAAAATCCGACGACTCCCCCCAGTGCTCGAACCCACAAACTTAAGCTTATTTGACGGTCGCGTAATACCTCTGGGCCACTGAACCTCTAATTATTAACTGTCACCAATATCAAAAGTCAAAAATTTATATGAAAAACCACATTCATTAAAAATTATCAAATCTTATAAAATACCATATTCCTAATTTAAATTATAAAATTTAAATTTGCGGTGCTGAAAGCTTTTGAGCGATATTCAGTTTTGTTTGTTACATTATTTTATTTCCAAGACCTACATAATTTGTATTTTGCATAAATAGCGTAAAGAGCAAAGACCTGTAGTAAAAATATAACCTTATGACCTTAAAACAGGTTTAAAAAACTATTGACAATACTATGTATGACTAATATACGAAGAGTACCGGGAAAGACCCGCTTTATTTCGTAGAAAGCTTTTTTTAATAGCCTCTTTGGGGATGATAGCAAGAAATCGCCTAAACTGGTGTAAAGAAACCAGTTACTCGCTTTGTTAACCTTTAACGACAGCCTTGATTCACGCCAGAGATCAGTGGATACGAGTTTCACGTTTGTACCGCGAATGAAGTACCGAAAGAAAATCCGATTTCCGGTAGCCAATGTCCGCCAAGGAGACACAATTACGGAAAGACTCAATAGAAATCAAACGGTTCTTCCCCTGAACTCTTTATATATGTGCCAATGTTTTTTTAGAAAATATTTAAGATTACAATTAACAAAGAGAAATAATGGAAAATTTGTGATATTAAGGATAATTCATACGCAAAGCCATTCGATCGATCTTTCTCATTTCACTTCTGTTGCGAATGAATGAATCAATGAATCAAATTAGTAAAGATGCAGAATTGCTTCAAGTTTTTACGTATAAAATTTATGTCTATAAATATCCAAATTTTGATGGAGCAGAAATTCTGTACATAAAGAATTGTGCGTAATAATCGTATCCATAATATTTATTCACAAACAAATATCTCTGAAAGTTGGTTACTTAAGAAAATGATATAAAGATATTTTATCTGCAAAAATCAAAACAATTTTTTTATTTTGAGTGACAATTCATGCAGCTTATATTGCAATAGTTTTCACATTTGATTTTGAACATTTTTTAAAGAATATTTCAAGTTAGTTACTAGTTTGCTGCTCCCAACCAAATCAATCCTAATTGATAAAAATCACTTTCATGTATTACATTTTCGCTCTTTGCATATTTATAATAAATTTTAGAATGCAGTCTTTAGGTGCAAAAGCTACTATACCCAAGGAACGATAATTACCCATATTTAATATGTTAAGTGTAAGAGATAGTGCCAGAACAAAGAAGTACCTTGATTTGGAAATCCTCCTGGTGGTCCTCCTCTATTTTGAAATCCACCTTGTGCCCCACTTCCATTTTGAAAACCATCTGCTGGTCCTCCTGTCCTTTGAAATCCATTGAACTGTCCACTCAAATTTTGATTTCCACCTGGATTCCCATTTCCATTTTGGAATCCACCTCTATTTGGAAATACATCAGGCTGTTCACCTCCATTGTTATTTTCACCTGGTTGTCCATCTTTTAACAATCCTCCTTCTCCACTAGGAAAATCCCCAGAGAAATCATCAGTGTTTTGAAATCTTCCTGGCTGTGTCGGTCCGTTTTGAGTTCCCCCTGGTTGTTCACCTCCATTAAGAATTCCACCTGATTGTCCACCGTCATTTAGAAATCCACCTGCTTGTCCCCGATTTGGTATATATCCTGAACCATTATCGGTTTGAAATCCCCCTGGCTGTCCATCTTCACTTTGAGTTTTACCTGGCAGTCCACCTTCACTAAGGAATCCACCTGATTGTCCTCCATTTGGTAAATTTTCTGAGCCATCGGCGTTTTGAAAACCCTCTGTCTGTCCATTTTGTATTTCACCTTGCTGTCCACCTCCATTAGGAATTCCAGAACCTGTTCGTCGTCCATTCGGTATATCTCCTGAGCCATCGTAGGTTTGAAATCCCCCTGGCCGCCTCTCTTCACTCTGAGTTTTACCTGGCAGTCCACCTTCATTAAAGAAACCTGATTGTCCTCCATTTGGTAAACTTTCTGAGCCATCATTGTTTTGAAATCCTCCTGGGTGCCTCGGTCCACTTTGAGTTTCTCCTGGCTGTCCGCCTCCATTAGGAATTCCACCGGCTTGTCCCCCATTTGATATATCACCTGAAATATCTTCGGTTCTAAATCCCCCTGGCTGTCCATTTTCAACTGGATTTTTACCTGGCTGTCCACCATCGTTTAGAAATCCACCTGATTGTCCTTCATTTGGTAAACCTCCTGAGCCATCGTCGTTCTGAAATCCCCCAGGCTGACCACCTCCATTAAATATTCCACCTGAACCATCGCGGTTTGGCAAAGCATCTTTCTGCTGAGAAGTATTCTGATCGTTTCGGTCATTTTCGACCAAACCTTCACGTGTATTTGAAGCATCTTTGCCCTTGGTGTTATCCTTTCCTAAATCTTCACCTTCTCTGCTGGTTTCTCTGTTAGTATTACTCTGGTCAGGAGTGTTGTCAGGACTATTGTTGCCGATACTGTCCATGTTTACCAATCCATCACCTGCATTAAGTTTAGTTTTGTTACCGGCTTTGTCTGAATAACCTTTGGTTTCGCTGCCTTTGCCAACACCACCTATGTCTTTACCTCGTGCATCATCTTTATCTGAGTCGCCTTTACTGTCATCCTGCACAGATCCCCCACCAATGCCATCATTTGACGCTCCAGAGTCACCGTTGGTCTTACTATCTGAATTACTACTGGCGTTATCATTTCCCTTTTCAGAAGCAGCTTTGTCCTTGTTTTCTGAATTACTACTGGAATTATCATTTCCCTTTTCAGAAGCAGCTTTGTCCTTGTCTCCTGAATTACCATGGTTTTTATCATTTTCCTTGTCAGAAGCAGCTTTATCCTTATCTTCCGAATTTCCTTTTTTGTCTCCATCAGAAGTAGAACTTTTTGTACTTGTCGCCGGGGCCTGTGTAGTTTGAAGCTCAAAATTGTCAGCTGTGAAAAAAGAGAAAAAAAACATTTCTTATGCAACATAAAATCATAAACATAATTTAATATGACATACTAAATAAAAACATTTGTGGAACAATTGAATCGGTGAGTGCAGAAACCACTTCAGTAAAAAAAATCCGAAAATTCGTTTTCAATGAAAATAAGCGTAGAAAGGCAAGATGCATGTTAGGTACAAAAACTACGTTAGTTTGTTGAGTAGTTCTGTAAATACAGGACGTTTGTTTTGAGTGTTGAGTGCAGAAATAGAGGAGGAGTTACTACGTTTTATCTCCCTCCTGAGAAATTTGAAATTTGTGACTGACGTACTTGTTTCTGCACTCACCGATTCAGTTGTCTGAAGTTTTGAGTTTCCGTTCCGTTGCATTTCATCAATAGTAAATCAACGGATCTCCTTATTTAAATGCAGGTGCTGTATCAATTTGCTTAAATCTCACATAAACTTATCGATAGTTAAATTTGTCATAGTTAGTAACTGTAATTCAAAGAATCGACATTTTTGTTTTAGTATGAAGTGTTATTTTATTCTACAAAAAGAAAACACAACGTCTCAAAAAAAATATCAATCTAGTAAATTTGTCAAAGAATATGAAATTAAGATAAAACGAAAGATAAAATTAAATGTACAGCATTAAGAAATTTATTTAAATAACATAAAAAAGAAAGATAACGTGAAGTGTAAAATACTAAGAAATTTATTAAAATAACTTGAAACTAGATATTCTACTCAACACTGGAGAAGAAAGATAATGTGTAGTCTTGCAAGAGCCCTTAAGTTTTTTTTAACCAAATAGCAATTAACGAAGAAGGGGTTCTGAATAAAGGACTTTAAAATGTACTAGATCCACCTTGTGAAATATTGTTATAGAAGTCATATTGATTGCTTGTCTTCTATAACGTATACGAATTGTGACTGCTAAGCAAAACTCCAGTTATTCGCTTTATTTGTTGTTTTCCGGACTTGCTGCTTGTAATACATACATTTATTTTTGAAAAAATACATATACTTATTCTCCAAATAAGCTATTACAGAAGAGATAAATGATAACTGCAAAACATTTAAGTATAGTGAAACAATAAAAACCAGAAATTGTCATAAATTATTTACTTTATAAGAAAAATCTCCAGAAAAATTTACTAATGATTTAAAAGTACAGGGCGATTATCAAGAAACTTAACCAACATCTGCACTTCTAGAGTCCGTTCCAGTTAACCAATCGAGATGAGATATATATAAAGTTATTCGGAGATGAGCTCAAGATTCTGTGAATGGCATTACAGTGGTGCTCACAGCTACGGTTATAATTACAGAAACTAGAAAATGTCGAACGACAACGCCGACTTTTTCCTGTCTCAAAATGTTCAACTCATACGAAAACCTTAAGTAGCGTTGGAACGGCACCGATATGACCAAAAAACGACGTGTTATGCATACACCAAAAAGAGTTCTAAAAACCGGCCAACAATACACGATCTGGGCGCAGGCAGTAAATTTGCATGTGACTGAGGCAAGTTACCAATCACAGAACGCCGTTCGCCAGTTATTCAGCGTAGGAAAGACAGTCATATGCAAAATTTACTGCCTCGAGCGCATAATTCCGAATAACTATGTTTGCAATCTCTTCTCGATCGGTTAACAGGATTGAACACTAGAAATGCAGATGGTTGGTAAAGTTTCTTTATAATCACCCTGTATTTTTAACTATTAAAATGTGTGTGCATTAATATAATTTAATCTCTTAGAGTCGTATTGTAAATTTATACTTACTTTTAGTTGATTGGGTGGTTGAAAGAACATCGGGACTGCTAGTTGGCGTTGCTGTTGTTATGGACAATGAATCTTTTAGCATTGGTAGATTTTTCGATGCAGAAGAAGCGTCCGTGGTTTTTTCATCAACTTTGTCAGAATTCCTATCTGCATCTGACTTGTCAGTTGCATGCGTACTACTATCTTTAACTGCTTCCCCTATTTCTTTACTTGCTTTTTCAGTTCCATTATTTGACTTGATGTTTGGCGAAGGTGTAGTTTGTGGCAACAGATTCGCATCTATAAGACAAAAAATATCTTGCAATATAATACAAAGATCTATGGCTTATCTGATTATTGGACATTTAAAAAGAACTTTCAGGTTGTCAAATGGCGTGTGCTTCAAGTTCAATGGGGCCCGATGGCCGAGTGTTTTGGACCATTACGCTAGCAGCCTGTGCGCTGTAATGGGTGCTGGTTCGATTCACGCCTTCGCCCTGGATGTACTTTCCTTCTCTGTGACAGTATACATTCAGTCTGGGTCTGTCTTACTTGACGAAGGCTTTTTAAGCGGGTCTCTGATCAAGCACACAAGCCGGAATATATATGTTATAACTATTCCATCAAGTTCGATGTTGAAAACGCTCCTTCCCAACATTGTATCAAATATGTTAGCTTGCAACGACAGATATTTATTAAAAAAATTCTCTTTTGTCCTAAAGATGCTTAGAATAAAGGCAATCATGTATCTGATCCAATACAAATTATATATAGATATTCGAAAGAATGTGTAAAATATAAAAGGCTTCCGATTTAGAATGGTAAAGAAAAGGGTCATTGCACAAAGTTGTTTTTTTCCTTCAACATATTTTATCCCTAAAATATTCTCTACAGTATAATCGAATAATATAATAAATGATTATGTATTTATCAACAATTCCATAGATGCATATAACATTACCTGAGAAAAAAATAAGAGAATAAAATTAAACTAAATAACCTTAAACATGCAGTGTAACATCAAATAGCATCTAAAGCTTGGTGGCGCTGATTTACTGTTGCGTTACTGCTAGTCATCTCTAGATGACTAGTTAGTTGGTACACACATATTCAGGTTAGTGTGCCTGGTCAGAGACCAGCTTATAAACCTTTCGTCAAGTAATACAGGCACAACACACACAAAAGTGGATCCATCTAATTTTTAGAGACAGAAGCCAACTAGAGGATCCCCAGAATTGACTTGTCAACCACAGAGGTATTGATTTGGTATTGAGAACTTGTGGGACTTTGTGACCAAGACGGATGTAACGTGCACCAGTCACCATTAGCGTACACGGGGGTCCTCGGAAGGCAGCGGGACTCGAACTCGCAACCGTAAGGATGCTAGTCCAAAACCTTACCAACCAGGCAGAGGACTAGTAGTAACGCAACAAGTAGTTAACCCTTTCAGTCCCAATGACAATTTTTCATTATCATTTAAGAATTTATTTTTCTGATCGTCTATAGCCATTTATAATATCGCAAAGCACATCATTCGATTCTTCACACTTTTTTCTATTGGAAAATATTTTTTATTATTCATTATAGATATCAGCAATATTATTATTTTTTAATTATGATCGGAAAAATGATGATTCCAAATGGCATCACTGGGACTGAAAGGGCTAAACCAAACCTTGCAGTACATAAGCCGGAAGCAGCGTGGTCTTCACTTTGGTATCATTAAGTACCATTTGGTAGACACGAGTTGTGATAATACAGTGCAATTACTTTCGATTTTTTTTGTTTACGTTTGTTCCTCTATCAGAAAGAAAGTATATACCTTCTGTAGATGCAGGTTCAGTGGTCGTTAAAACGTTAGGTGTCCCCGTTGGAAGAGCTGTAGTTATGGACAATGAATCTCGAAGTAGGGGGAGTTCTGTTTTTAAAAAATACAAAAAATACATATTCAAAGATTAATTATAACTTTAATTAAGACAATTATATTCAAAATGTAATTCAATTTTGCAGTTGAGCAATAAATATAAGTTTAAACATGATGATATTCTTTTTTCAATTTATTGATAATTGCTTTCCCGCTTTGTTAGTTATTTCTAAAAGTTTTCTTTGACAACGTGTTGAACCAGGCAGATTTAACCTCTTAATACCCTAGCAAAATCCTGCACGTATATTCTTAATTTAGACCGGCTATAGGCTAAAAAGTATGCTTTGCAAGAAAAAAAAATTTAAAACAAAATTATGTTCAATAGTTACTGAAGACACTGCCTCAGGTCTAAAAATATTTTTTTTTGTGCTATAAAAGCAACAAAAGGCCGTATCACTCCTTTGTAGTTAACAGTTTGTTTTAAAATTGTTTTTAATGCAAAATGCCTTTGAAATCAACTACTAAAAGAACTTTTTGAAAATTTTGAGGGAAAAAAAATATTTTTTTACGAACTCTAATATCATATTGACCCTCGTACAAATTCATTTTTGATGAAATAAATGACTGATACCAATAATCAAAGGCTGAAAACGGATATTTGAATCTTCTTCTATCGGACCATGTCGATTTCGGAACTATTTAACAGGTTAATTTTTCGTGGGGAGGTTTTAGAAATGTCTTCAAATGGGGAAGCAGGTCGCAAGAGGATAAGTCGAAGCAGCGTGGTCTTCACTTTGGTATCATTAAGTACCATTTCGTACACGCGAGTTGATGTTACAGTGCAATTACTTTCGATTTTTTTTTTCTTTGCGTTTGTTCCTTCATCAGATATAAAGTATATACCTTTTGTCGACGCAGGTTCAGTGGTAGTTAAAACGTTAGGTTTCCCCGTTGGAAGAGCTGTAGTTATGGACGGTGAATCTAGAAGTAGAGGGAGTTCTGTTTAAAAAAAGGAACAAATATAAAATATGCATATTTGAATTTTAAATTTAACTTTAATTAAGAAACTTATATTCAATTCTTAATTCAATTTTCCATTTGAGCAATAAATATAAGATTAAACATGATATTTTATTTATATATTTCGAATTATCGATAAAAAATCCTTCCTCTGTGCCAAACTTTTCTCTCAATAAAAGTTTTAGTCAATAATAATTAAGAATATTTAAGTTCGGAACAATTTTATACCGTGAATATCAATAGATTGAAAATGGTAGTGTAAATTAAAAATAACCATTTCTAGAATATTGTGTACCTTTATCACCAGTCTCAGAAGACTTTTCATTGCTGTCCGTAGCCCCTCTACCTAATGGCATCTCATCAACTTCAGCATCATCATCACCTGTATCCGAATCTTCATCATCATCATATACTTCATCGTCGCCATCATCAGAAGGACCTGGTCTTCCACCTTTGCCATGTCTGCCTTTGTGGTGATGACGGTGTGCGCCTTTTTCATCTCCAAGAGTGCCATTATTGTTTGGGCTTTGTAGACCACTTTCATCATCATCATTTGACCGGTTATGATGATGGTGGTGGTGGTGATGATGTGAACTGCTGTCATCTCCAAGAGTGCCATTACTGTTAGGACTTTGTAGACCACTTTCATCATCATCATTTGTCCCATTATGATGATGGTGATGATGTGAACCGCTGTCATCTCCAAGAGTGCCATTCTTGTTAAGACTTGGTGGACCACTTTCATCATCAGCATTTGTCCCATTATGATGATGATGGTGATGATGTAGACTGTCATCATCTCCATGACCACCATGATGATGTGTCCCATTATGATGATGGAGTGTGCCATTACCACCTAAGAAAGATTAAAGTAAAAATTTGGAAGTTAAAGCCAAGGATAGGAAGAAGTGTGCGTATTAAAGGAGGCCAAGGTCCTTTATGAATTGTAGCGTGAGGAGTAAGTAAGTAAGTGTGCCATTACCATTTGTCCCGTTATGATGGTGACCAGGATGATGGTGAATTGTAATGTGTTTATGGATCCTTTTACCGTCTCTTATAAAGTATTCATCCTTATAAGTGTCGTAGCTGCCATTTTTGGCCACGCCTTCATCCAAGTTAGGTCCGCTGTCACCAGATTCATCTTCAGAAGAATTTCGTTCTTCATTTTCATCATTATCATCTGCGATTGGACTCAATGTTACTTTTTCACGTTCAAAATAAATTTTGTTTAAAAGTTATAAAAACAGAATGCAAAACCCGCGACAGATAAGCACAGCAAGTTTAAAAGGTAATAGAATATAAAAATTTGAAGGTGCACAACATATTAGATAGTATCAAACCCATATGCAATTTTTCTCGCTGTTTCAAGTCTGGTGCCTTTGAAATGTTTAATTAGTTTTTAAAAAAAAGAATTATTATGTACTATGATGAAGCACACAAGCACAGCAAGTTTAAAAGGTAATAGAATATAAAAATTTGAAGGTGCACAACATATTAGATAGTATCAAACCCATATGCAATTTTTCTCGCTGTTTCAAGTCTGGTGTCTTTGAAATGTTTAATTTGTTTTTTAAAAAAAAGAATTGTTATGTACTATGATGACAGTAACTTGTGGCTTATAAGTAAACGATAAAAGCAAACGTTCAAGATGTCATAAGAACAGTTCAATTTTATATCGGTCAGTATCGCGAATTCTTCAAAATGAAATGAAACCTAACCGTTCTAAAAATCCTGCTAGACAAAACAGGACGAAGATACTTGCAATGATGATACGTTGAAGCACCAAGATACATTTGGTTTTTACTTTATAGTTGTTTTACTTTTGAAATATTATCTCAAAATCCGTAAATTTTGCTCAAAGATTAGTTTTGAAGCTCATCGATGTGATTTTTTGCTTGCTCGTAAATTCGTTTAGAAAATTACGATTACTTCATTCAGGGATATAATTGGTTACACTTTAACAACATAAGATGTTTTTTTAGTGGGACGGTCATAGTTAGTGTTTTGTTAGGTTAGGTTTTGAATTATCGTCGCACTAGCGCTTCACGGGGGCTATTGGCGACGGGCGTCGTATTTTAGAACCACACTCAGGTGACGAGCCAACACCTGAATAGGCACTCAACGCAACCGTTAAGTTGGTGTTTGGAATATCTTAGGGATCTTAGTTTTCCCGGGAACCTCAGGTAGTCATAGTTCCACATTCGTCAGAAGTCTCGACCTTTTATCGGGTTGGGGAGCCCAGTCGGTTAGGCATTCTCCTATAATGCGAAATGCCCCAGGTTCGGGTTTGCTCATTGCCAAAATAGCTGCCGACCTACAAAAGGCCCGTGCAGCCGCCAAAAATGTCCGACAAATAATACCCCGCGCAGAGGGAGAGCGCGCTAATTATCCTTCAAAGTCCTTATGCTGCGTACGATGTCACCCTTAACGTTTGCTTTGGGTGCCTAGTCAGTTGTCGCCTCGTCACTTGACTGTGGATCTAAAATATGACGCCCGCCAAAAATCCACGTGCAGCTCTAGTGCAACGATAATTCAAACTAAACTAAACTCGACCTTTTATCGAGAAGATTCCAGGTTCGAACCATGTCATTCCTACTGGTAAAGAAACTCCCCCAAGCGCTTTTCCGAGTTCGCTGGAAAATCCTTTCTCTTTAAATCGGTGAAGTCTAAAATCCCGACTGTGTTACCGTACGATGTCTGTCGAATATACGTTTTGTGTCCCCGGGTACACTGTGACATACTTTCTCTTTAAATCTGAAGTAGAGTCTTAAGTCCTTACTGCTTTACCGTACAATGTAGAAATATGTTCAATGTAGTGCGAAAATATGTTTCGTGCTAGATTGGTCAAAGTAAGTTGCTATTCCATTGCAAAACGGTAAAGAGTAGCAGTATCGAAAACCAATTTAAAACAATACGAAATCGGTTGCAAATTGATATTCCTAAAGCGACAAATTTACTACTTAATTACTTCTCCTGATTCCTTTTTTTTTCAACGAAAAGGTAATATGTTTCTATAACGGTTTAATAGCGAATACTCGGTGCTACTCTGTTTTCCTACAAAAAAAATTAGTGTACTTACCTTTACCAGCCTCAAAAGAATTCCCATTTCCCCCTGTACTTTCAGATCCTTCAACATCATCACTTTCGTTATCCTTTCTACCAGAAGATTCGTCACCATTATCACTTTTACCATTTCCATATGTACCATTATGATGGTGCATAATCAGGTGTCTGTGGACTCTTTTACCATCTTTCATAGAGCCTTCTTCTGTAGAACTATCAGGTATACCACCACCCGTTAAATCTCCGTTTTTGGCAATTTCACCATTACCAGCATTTTGTTGGCCATTTTCACCACCTCCTGTGTTTTCACTACCATTTTCAGCTGCCTTATCATTCCCTAAACTAGAACCCTTCTCGGTATTAATGACAGGATTCGCATTTGGGCTGGCTGTATCTTCAACATCATCACTTTTACTACCCTTTTCACCGGAGGCTTCGTCACCATTACCGCTTTCACCACTTCCATGTGTACCATTATGATGATGTTGATGCATAATCATATGTCTGTGAACTCTTTTACCATCTTTCATAAAGACTTCTTCTGTAGAATTATTTGGGATACCACCGCCTGTTAAACCTCCCTTTTGGTCAATTTCACCATTACCAGCTGTTTGTTGGCTATTTTCACCATCTCCACTACCATTTTCAGCTGCAATACTTCCCTTATCATTCTCTAAACTAGAACCTATCTCAGTGTTATTGTATGGATTCGCAATTGTGCTACTTGTATCATCAAGTAGTGGATTCCCATCTAAAAAAAGGTACAAAATAAAACAATAGTAAGCTTAAATGCGGTTGTTAGAGGGAGGATCTGGCAATAGCTCCGCGGTCTTGTTTTCATTTCTCTCAAATTACTTTTGCCTTGGTTGGTAGAGATAATCTGATTTGTGTGCTGGCCAAGCACACTTACCTGAATATAGGTCTACGAACCAACCAACTTAACCAAAGCAAAAGTAATTCGAGAGAAAGAAAAACAAGACCGCGGAGCTATTGCCAGATCCTCCGTGAAAAACCCCATTGACAAAATCAATTAAATACGTATAAAAACCTTACATTTGCTACTTTCTTTATTTTTTACTGGGTTAATATGAAGAGTCCCTTCAAGAAAACTCTTTTTTATTTATTTATTCATGTTAATCCTTAATCTAAATCTGTTTCAAACTTCTAAATTATTTTATTAAAATTGTTTTTTTTTTAAATTTGGATAATCATATTCAGATTACAGCCAATAATATCCCCACTATTTTAAGGCGTGATTTCCGGCTGTCATTTAAAACCGTTAATTTGACGGGGTTATTTACAGTGTAAACATTATAAAACGCAATTAATTATGTTTTATTTTCAAAGAAATTTACTCTTCGTAAATTAATATTAATTTCAAAATACATACCAAATCTCAAAACGAATTTAAAACGTCATATTTATTATAAAAATTATATTTAAGCTACATAAATAGGCTTGTTAGTTCCAAATCTAATTTTAATAACATTTGTGTCCTTCAAATTATATAACTTCCTTAAAAAATTTCCTACTAACATAGCATGTTATAAAGTTAAGATGTCGAACCTAAAAACTGTCACACTTAAAATAAAAACACATAAGCTTAGAAATGGGTGATTATTAATATTCATATTTGATTTTGTTTTAGTTTAGAAAAGTTAGGAAACGAGAGTAACCTACTTATAAAATCAATTGTATGTAAGTAGTCAACAATTAATGTATTAATTGAATTGTACTGAACTATTAAAGTACAGTTATTATAACAAACAAAAATATAAAATTAAGATAACAAAATATTTATATTTACCGCAAACATAAATCAAAATATTTCCCAAAGAGGACAATAAAATGATGAGGAAAATCATTTTGCTCTTGATATCAAAGAACCTACCAATTTGTGAGATATTGAATTCTAGATTGATTTTCGAATTATCCAACAGTCACGATGCCTTGAAAAACCGTCATTCATTTAGTAATGTTCATATTGCGTATTTGTTCCTTAATAAAATCCAAAAGTCGTGACATCCCAAAATTAAAGAATTAGCCTGTTTCAGATGACGTAACACATTCCAGATCGCATTCTTTCCAGTTCGCATTGGTGGTTTTGATTTCACTGTCATTGCTTCAACTTTTCGCCTTATGTGTTCTATTTTAGATTTATCTAACTGAAACTTTTTCATTCTTGCAATTTATTAAACTTTGGCAATATTAAAACTATATGTGTCAAGTAGTGTTTATCATGTTCAAAAATTTATTAAAGTGCTATTGAAACTAGTAATTACTTCGGTTCATTCTATTTAATTTCATTAGATAGTAAATAGAATTCATTTCTGACGAAAAATGGAGATATATATTATTTTTAAAAATTTGTCTTATTGTATTTGTCTTGACGAATACATTAAATAAATGCAAATGCATCAAATAATAAAAATAAAAACTGAACTATTTCCTTTATTTTATTATTATATAATATTACTAATTATTTATTGACGGAAGCTAGATATAGTTACAGAAGGACCTTAAGTGAAAACAGTAGCGCTGGAAATGTTGCCACCCAAGATATGAAAAAATTTCATTGCTGTCTTTAAAACAAAATTTTACAATACAACAAGTACCAAATTTGCTGAAGGAAAACGGTCGCTTTCATTCGTAAATAACTATTTGTAAATATTGGTAAACAGTTTTATGATTGAAGGATCTCACGTCCTTTATAGCAAAACTAAAATATGGGACCCGACTTTTAATAAAGGTAAATGCAATCAGACCAAATATCCAATAAAGGGGCCGGACCCTATTTACCATAGTTATATTTTTTAGAATGTGAGTTTTGCAACTTTACTTTTTAATTGCATTTCAATTAGAACCGGTTCTAATTCTGAAGCAATTTTCATTATAGACTAACCTCTGCTACAAAGAATGAAATTAACATTATTTTAAAGAGAAATCTTTAATTAACTTCTGGATCAGCATCCATCTTCTAGCAAGTTCTGCCATTTGTTTCGAGTTACTTGTGGGAGTGTGGATTCTATGAACTTTAGTAGAAAAAGCATAGAAGCAGAATAGGTGTTGAAGAGGATTTAGTGAAGATAAGTTCCATTGCTCCTCATGTTGATATTTTAATCACAAGGAAACAACAAGTTTCGCACTAAAGACTATAAAAGTATATTTTGTATGGTGATTAATTTTTTGCAGAGTATGTACTATTTTTTATTTGTATGTTTTCAGACCTATGAGTAATTAATGAAACTGTTAATTAATATCATTTTTAATCTTTTAATTTCTCCTTAATTATAAGCATGCTAATAATAACCAAATATCTCAACATTAAATACGAAGTTTTCTCATGAATTTTACTCAAAAAACATTTGATAACTTTTAGAAGAGTAAATATATTATACGTTTATTAAAATATTGAGGTCTGGTGGCAAGCCAAAAAAAATTTAAAAGTCAAGTGGTAAGTAGTTGCAAAAAGGTTGGGAACCCCTGGCCTAAACTTTTAACCAATATATGATCTCAATATAATTATATGAAGGTATACAGGTGATTGACATGGTAACCGGCGCCAGGTAACCTCAAACAGTGCATTTTTAGATTGAATTGCGTTTGTTATGAAATAAATGCATCAGGCTTTTTTTAGATTGGCGTTTGTTGTTTACTTTTCCTAAATATTTTGGGGAGGGGTTCTATTTTATTCTACTTATCTTCTGACTACAATAGAACATAAGCTACTCAACAAAAATGTGGAAAAAAAATCGTCACTTAAGCTCCCACATGTGCTATCTCATTGTTGTGCAAGAATCAGATTTACTGTACGGTAACCATTGTCACGATTTTTTCGGATATGGCAATTAATAAATTTTTGTGGCAACCGTCTGACTTCGACTGATGATTCGAATTCTTTTATTTCGCAAATATGACGTTTTCCGGCAAACCTATCTGACTGTTATTTGCTCATTTCGGTTGGGTTTTTGGCCGACTTTTGGCGCGATTTTGGAAAGTTCGCAGTAAATATTTTTTTGTGGCAACTGTCTGATTTCGACTGATGATTCAAATTCTTTGCCTTCGATGACGTTTTCCGGCAAACCAATCTGACCGTGATTTGTTTATTTCGGTTGGGTTTTCGGCCGACTTTTGGCGCGATTTTGGAAAGTTCGCCAAGGGTTACCATTCAGTAAATTTCTACCATTGTGCAAAGTGAGATAGCACATGAGGGAAATTAATTGACTATATTTTATATTACGTCTGAAAACGCTAAAACGGTTTGGTCAAAACTCTTAGACAAAGCGACTGTGTTATTTTAAGGTGTCTCACCAACTCTGCCCATACTGTAGTATGATTTCAAAGTTTAAGAAAACATTTTCATAAATAATTCTCCTCTATTAAATGTTGTTGTCGTGTGCTTCCAAGCCGTAGCCTGGAAGGCAAGAGGGTTGCAGTATCCGTTGGCACAAGGCTTTGAGTACCCATGAGAGGGTGGATGTCTGACATCTACTCCGAGATGGCGCCACCTCCTCAACTTAGGCATGTCGCTGGAGGGAAGGGGCAATTTTCTCCAGACGACCTGCACCCATGGTAAGCTGCGCAATGACCGACCACAGGACTTTCGAACCCACAGATTTAACGAGCACGTTCTCCGCATGTACTCAGGACAACACAAATATACATGTCTTACCCGGGATTAAATACAAAGTATTAGATTTTGAAGTATTAGATTCGCAATTAAATACTTCATAAATATATACAATTTTAAAGAATGTTTTATTTCATTGTGGCTTCAAAATAAAGAAATATATGTTATAATAACAATTAATAACTACTAAATTTTATGAAACCTGCTATGACGTAATGAGTAAATAACTTTAAAAGTAAATAAAAACATTAAAACATGAAACATTTAGAGCACAGCTTTTATTCAAAACCAAATCTCAAATTAAATCTTCTGGATGTTTGATGTAGACAAATAACAAAACGGAATTGAATTTATATAAGATTCTTTACGGTATGAAATGCAACATTATCTTATCTAAACAGAGTATTTTCATCATACAAAGACAGTTTCATAGGTTTGTTTGGCCTTCTAAACACCTAAACAATAAAAATAACAACATAAGTAGTATATAAACTCAAATACAATAAAACACATGTAACTTTTATTATTGTTGTTTCTAATTAACTACATACACACATTATTACTTAAAGTTATGCAAAATCCAAAATTTATCTTAACTTATTTTCACAAAACTGTGTATACACTCTTAAAACAAAAAGAGTGAATTCCACTCCAGTTGGAGAAGTGCATTTTCGACACTGGAAAGGAGTGAATATTATCTCTGAGGACTGAGTTAAAATCACTCGTTTGGAGTGATCCTGTCGGAGGTTTAACACACAAAGGATCCACTCCAAAAGGAGAAGTGCATTTTCCAGACTGGAGGAGGAAAAAACAATCAGACTGAGTTAAAATCGCTCGTTCGTTTTAAGAGTGTATATATAATGATATCACCATTTAACATATATTTTCTTTCCACAAATTTCGAAGCAGGAAAGTAATTTGCTTAAAAAATTTACATTCTTTAAAGTAAAACTTATCGACAGAGGTTTAGAATTTAAAATTAACTTACTTTATTTCAGAAAATGAATAGTTATCAGGAAAATCATGATTTATAAGATGCAGCCTATATGTATTTTTGCCTACATGGACGATTTGCAGAACTGTGATGTCCAGAGCTCCATTAATATATACATTTATTTGATGCATAATTTCCATACCTTAACGCAGAGTTTATCGACTTAAGATAATCAAAGTTTAATATTATTTTAGTTTAATGGAATTATAATCAGGAAAGAGTGCTGATATTTGCGATGCAGCCTGTATGTATCTATGGGATAATTTGGAGAACTATGATATTTATAGCACTATTTATATTTTTAAAAAATTACTTTGCATTAAAGTATGTAAATTATCAGGTTAAGTTTATACATGGACTTCGAAAGCGAAACATTAATACTAATTAATTTTAAATTACTGAAAAACTACTATAATTATCAAGTAAAAGGTGTTTTGGGGGATGCAACCTATATGTTTTTGTGGATAATTTAGTGGAATCTGATGACCAGAGCTCCATTTATGTAAACATTATTTCAAGCTACAAGAAAATTTGCTTTTTCCTTTATTCATATAAATTGGATTGGATTTGTAAGATCTGTACAGATACCTGTTTACTAGCTTTCTGTGGAAGTGCCATTAGTTTGCTCATCTGAATAAGGATTAAAAGAAACATCGTCCCAAGCAGCTGAAATAAATTAATTTGTAAGTGCCACATGGAATATCTTTTAAATAATTGAATCGGTGAGTGCAGAAACCACTTCAGTCAAAAAAATCCGCAAACTTGTTTTCAATAAAAATAAGCGTAGAAAGGCAAGATGCGTGTTGGGTGCAAAAACTACGTTAGTCTGTTGAGTAGCTCCTTAAATACAGGACGTTTGTTTCGAGTGTTTAGTGCAGAAATAGAGGAGGAGTTATTACGCTTTTTCTCCCTCCTGACAAATTTGAAATTTGTGACTGACGTTGTTTCTGCACTCACCGATTCAATTATCCGCAAGACTTTTACAAAAAAAGCGATGCCCGGATGGATGAGTGATTTGGAACGTTTCGATAGCAGTCTGCGCGCAGTAACAGGTGCGAGTTCGATTCCCGCCTTTCACCCTGAGTGTAGAGACCAGCATATAAACCTTAGTCAAGTTAGACAGACACAACACTCCCAAACGTGACAAATGCTGCCCTCTATTGCCACCTTCGCAATTTGGACATGTCTCTGAAGGAGAGGGAAATAGTCTCCAGGGGCCAGTACCCGTGGGAAACTGCGCCATGACCGCCCACAGGACTTTCGGCCCCAACATATTTAACGAGCACGTACTCTGCCTATACTCGGTGGGTCTTCATTGGTATCGGGACTCGATCGCGGGACCTGCTTCCGATTCCGACAACGAGGTTTTAACAGCTGTGGAAATAAAAAAGTACCCACTTGAGGTTATTTCATCCGTTAGTCATCCTATGCAATCGGACCTTTTTGAGATTGTGTACAATTAACATTCTGAGTTAATTGCACGATACAAAATTTGCATAAGGGGCCGTCTTCATATTAAAAATATTACGATCTTTGAAATTTCCAATAGCAACACCCAATTTTAATAACTTAGAAATGTTAAGCACTCTTGAAAACCCTTAAATCTAAGTTTTTGTTACATTTGGATGAATATTTGACGAGTTATTCAATCGAATCACTTGTGGACCTTTTGGGTACCATCTCTAAAA
Source organism: Hylyphantes graminicola (assembly GCA_023701765.1). Classification (NCBI taxonomy): domain Eukaryota; kingdom Metazoa; phylum Arthropoda; class Arachnida; order Araneae; family Linyphiidae; genus Hylyphantes; species Hylyphantes graminicola. The sequence continues at coordinate 5,702,353 of CM043121.1, read as the reverse complement.
TGACAAGCAAGCATGCATGCAAAGCCGTCTTTATTTATCAATTACACACGTAATCTTATACACAGTCCCCTAAAGGGTAATTAAAAGGTATTTTGTGATTTACTCAGCAAATTATGAATAAAAAAATTTTAAAATTGGGATTTCGCTTAATCTTCTTGTCTTAAATTTATTTCTTTAAAAATATTAAGGGGTTTCTATTCATATTTTTTTAAAAAATTAATATAATAATTATTTAAATATATAAAAATTGTTTTAAATACCCCAATATTGAATGCATTTTGTTTGGGTTATTATAATTTCTTTTCAGTAAAAAATTCGTTTCATTATCTTAATTATTTATAGATCGGGATAGTTTTTTATGTGCAACTCATTTAACATTATGGAACCTAAACTTTGCACGTCTCTAACACCTCTAATAATGCTTAAAAACTAACAAAATTTGGCATTTCGTATTAACATAGGTCAGAGATTTGAAATATGGATTCAAAAAGGGGTGTTGCCATTGGAAATTTCAAAGATCGCAATATTTTTAATATGAAGATGGCCCCTTATGCAAATTTTGTAACGTGCAATTAACTCAGAATGTTAATTGTACACAATCTCAAAAAGGTCCGATTGCATAGGATGACTAACGGATGAAATAACCTCAAGTGGGTACTTTTTTATTTCCACAGCTGTACCATCTAACCCTTGCCCCAGATGGTTGGTTCTGTTAGGTAGGTACGTTGGTAGACATATATTTTCAGGCTTGTGTGCTTGGTCAGAGACCCGCTTGTAAACCTTCGTCAAGTAAGACAGACACAACTCACACACACACATGCAGGGTGGTTATAAAATAACGCTCGCTATTCGGAGTGGTCTGTAGCTTGAATGAATTGAAAAAAGAAATATCATTAAAAAAGAATAATCATAAAAATCAAACTCGACTCTTGACCAGAATCTAAATTACGAGGCGTCGTCAATTATGGCCAATTACGTCAAACACAGCTAATTACGCCTCTTAATTTAGAACCCTGGTCAAGATACGAGTTTCTATTTTCGAAAAAGAATGGAATCATAAAACAGAAACTCATCTTTTGACGCAGGTTCTAAATTACGAGGCGCAGCCAATTATGGCCTATTACGGCCAACACATCCAATTACGCCTCGTAATTTAAAACCCTGGTCAAGAGACGAGTTTGTTTTTTATGATTCCATTCTTTCCACCCCCCCCCCCCCCCTTCTTGATTAGTAAGTGTCTCAATGTTTGATGCATTTGGATTATTCATTAAAGCTACAGCCACTCCGAATAGCGAGCGTTACTTTACAACCACCCTGTACATACGTGACTGGTTTCGGTTGGTTTGTGTAATCTCTGGTTTTTCTGTTCCCTGAGAGACGTGATTATACTAGTAATAATGGTTGAAAAAGTTTCAATACTAATTAAAAAGGATATATTTCATATTTATTGTGTATTTTCTCATTGATTTAACACACAATGTGCTAAAGTTTTCAATTCACTGTTTTCAACATTAGACCAATACAAACAAACAAATAATAAATATTCTAATTATAATTTTTTTCAACTCACCTTGCGTTCTGATTAGTGGGAAGCCCTCGTTTTCTAAAGAAAAAAAATAAAAGAGAAAAAGACTGTAAAAATATCGATATCTTACAAGAGATTTCATGGAAACAGTTCAAAGTCTGGATTTTGTACGTACTGTTACAGTTATCCAAAGCAATAAAAGATTTCATCTTTAGTAAGTTATATAGAATTTGTTTCTTATAAGTCATCTTTAGAAGCAATTTCATGATGATCTATAAATGAGTTCCTTATTTTTAAAATATGTAATAGCCAAGATAAATTTACTTAATATTAAGCGTTTTTGAACAAACTTTTTTACTTATTTTAGCTTACATACCTAAACCACCACTTCCATAACGGTAAGAGTACTCTTTTTCTGTAAAAAAAAATATTTTATTTATACTGTAAGCAATACTATTACGCTTCTGATATCACAATACTGATCTATATTTTTTTTCAATATATTTACGGCCAATGTTATATTAACAATAAAAGATAATCATAAAAACAATGATGATAACTGTAATAATAAATGTAATAATAATTTTAGCATAAACAAACTATTTATATATCAGTTAAAATTTAAAATTAGGTTGATGGGTTACAATTATCGTAAAAAAAATGTGGTTATTTTTTATAACAAACTGTCATCTTTTCAAATAATCGATTATTATTATGAATTATAAACTTTTATACATACCATCTCCAAGTCCATCGTTAAATATTTGTGCATTTCCTGAAAATATGTTTTATTAAAATTAATCGTGTTAATGCCCAATATAATGTGTGCAGCTTGTCATATATTAACGAAATTGAACATATTTCAAATCCTTAATTCTTATTCCTTTTTTCCAAGAACGAAATTCTGCTTTGTTGGTTGGTTGGTAAACATATATATTTTGGTTTGTGCGCTTGGTCAGAGACCCGCTTATAAACCTTCGTCAAGTAAGACAGACACAACACACATAAGTGGATACATCTAATTTTTTGAGACAGAAGCCAACTAGAGGATCCCCAGAATTGACTTGTCACACCCTGAGGTATTGATTTGGTATGGGAACTTAGAGGACTTTGTAACCACGAAGGATTTAACGTGCACCAGTCACCATTAACGTACACACTGGCAACTGGACTCAAACCTTAGATATGGCAGTCCAAGACCTTACCGACCAGGCTATCCTGGCCATGCATTACTAGATCATGACCATGCGTTACAAGATTACAACAGAAAGCAAACAAAAGCAAATAAAATGATTTTTTTGTCCCAACTTTAATTGGCTTTTAATTTAATTATTAATTCCAAAGCTAGCATAGTAAAAGTTTAAGGCAAATAAATTATTAATAACCATAATCCTTAATTTGGAGAGTAAAGAGCATTTTTTTTAATGTATTCGGTTTCTAATTTGCTTATTTCAGGTGACGTATCTCCTTCCAGCTTTCAGTCTAGCATTTCCTTCAATCACTGCAATGGTTGGTGGGTGGTTCTCTGGTTCCATGTGATATTTATTCAATATTCGATTCTCGGGAAAGAATTTATTTTTATATAGTATACCTGCTGCCACTCAAGAATTGAAACCTACTCTTTGTTTGCGTTTCAATTGAAATTTGTATAAATCAATGGAATTGCAAATAAAATGACTTTACGTCCACTGCCCTGTTATCCCAAGAGTGTATCATATCGAATTTTTTTTTTCACTTTAAATGTAATTCCCATGAATTATTCCAATTTCTTAAAATAGTTTATATAATTACCCTTTTCTTGGTTTTTGTATCGATATCTGTATGTCCCACCTAAAAAAAAATTTCATTAATTAAATTAAATTAATGTATTGTCAAAGTAAAATAAAAAAAATTAACATAATAATTTTTGCTTTGTTTTGATCCAGGTTTCGAAATAACAATATAAAGTTGGAAATTTAAAAATACTAAAAAATAGCAATTATAAATTGTGTGCGTGTGTCGTAAGTGTTCTAAAATATAACAGTTTAAAACAGTGTTCCTAATTCTCTTTCTGTATTTTCTGTATTCTATGTCAAACATTTTATAAAAGTAATTCTTCAAACACAGAGCAGTACTAGTCCATAAACAAAAGTACTTGAATTGGGTAACTCAGTTAATTTGGGTAACGGACCAATTGGTACCATGTTTTGTCCAAAAAAAAAGAAATCTTTAACTTATTTTACGTTATTTTATTTTATAAAGTTAATTTAGTGGAAGTTGACAAAAAGACTTAGAGCAGCTATAAAGAAACAACATCTGCAAGAGTATTTAAATTGTCAAAAAAACGAAACTCTCAAAATTAATACCAGAATTTTCTCATCTCATTGTAGGAACAATATTTGTCAAAGAAGCGAAACGATCAAAATTAATACCAGAATGTTCTCATTTTATTGGAAGAACAATATTTGAAAAAAATTAAAAATTTCAAATGGGATTAATGATCTCAAAGGAAAACATTGTCTCAAATTTTCGAACACTGTATTTGGAGCAATATAAATTAATGATGTTCTCATAAGTTAGATCATTATTTTCAAATTTGACTACCCCATTTTTAGGTGTCGAAATTAATGTTGATTGAACGGCACAAAAACTGTAAATAGTGTATTTTTTCTGGAGCTGTTATTCTTATGTATAGTTAAACTAGGTATTAAAATTTAACAAGACATATTTTTCGACGCAAAGAATGAAAGACATACAATTTTTTAGTGTCTTGCGAAATTGTGGAATCGTACCATAAAGCAAGTGTACACCAAATTTTATTCTTTTTTCAATTAATGTTTAGATAATGGAGAAAAAATACTGATTTTGATTTTGTATATACTCAAAACCGCTCTACGACTATAAACAATATAAATTTCTACCTCTGCCTTGTTCATCTGGTTCATACTTGAATTTGTTGAGTTCTATTGAAAATAAGAAATTGACGTAAAATTAATAAATATGAGGTGGTAAAAAGCATAACAACATTGCAACTTTATTTTTACTAAGTTTATATCTTATCACAAAAATTATAAATCAAATCGAGTTTTTTAATAATTTTAAAATCCGTTGAAAAAGTAAAGTTATGCATACGGTAAGATTGTCAAAACTAAAAAGTTTACCTGGTAAGGGTAGTTTGGAATAAGAGATGTCACCTTTCCTTCCTACAAAATAAAAAAAAAGTTTCATATTCTATGAAATACGTAATCAGTAAATCAGTTTCAAATTTTATTCTACAATATCCCCTTCTATCACGCTGCACATACAATATCTCTGTAAAATATCCGGTATTTTTCTAGCATACTAGCAGACAGTTTTTTCTGTAAAAATTACATATTTTTACAGTATGCCTCTCTAACGACAAATGAGTAGTCATCCTATCATTTCTTAATTTTTGTTCTTTTCCATTTTTAATATTTAAATTTGGAAAATTATTAACATTTATTTTTGGACATTTTACTATTGCTTTCATGAATAATAAAAAAAATAACATTTATTGTGAACAAATAATTAATATTGGTCAGCACAAGATCTACCACATGACCCACGCTTCACTCCACCAGTAGCGGAAAAATATTGATGCAAATCACCACCACGTGAAGTGAACTGAGATGACTCCGGAACTTTTCCTTTAAAGGAAGTGAACGTGTTTTCTTTTCCAGTGACTCTCGCTCGCTCTCTCGAGAAGAGACAGCTCTCGTACTATTCGAACTAACGAAAAATTTTGTAATCGCAAGTCACTACCTCACTATGTTTGAGTCCTTTTTTGTTCAACCATTTTGTTTCCTTGACATATATTCTATAAAAGCACATCTTACACCTCGCCCTCAAACAGATATTTGTACAATATTTAACAAAATTGTACTATCCGGTGATTGAATAACTGCATGCATGTAAATTGATTTAACTCTTTCATCAAAGCAAGTTGTAAAATATAATAAAACAAACAATTAGTTGTATTTTGATTAAAAACTTTTTTCCCTTTCATCTGGACTTTACCAACCTCTTCGTACTACTAATCTTGGATACACGTAATCTTCAGAATCTGCATCTAGACAAAAAAAATCGAAATTATTATTAAAGTACAGGAGAGTTCTTTGGTTAAAAGGTAGGCGAATACCCAAAATTTCCCTAAATTCCAAAATTTTTACTATTACTTTAATCTTTTCCAAATTTGGCATAGTGATTTCAAATATAATGAATAATACCATTTAGGCATTTTTTTAAAAATTTAAATAAAATTTATTCGTTTTAAACATTGTTTTTCTACTAAAAAAAGAGGTTTACGCTAACTAGTCTACCACATTGAATTTTCATCCTATAAACATTAATTATGTGTTAAATTCTTCGTTTTGAACTGATACATGCAATGACCCTCTTGAGTTACATACAAATTACAAGAAAAGAAGTTATTAAGAAAATTTTTATAAATTAACCAAAAAAAGAGTTTTTTCGATTAACTTACACTTGGACGTTTGTTTTAAGAAAACCTACAATATTTACACCAGATGTTAGATTCTTATAGCACAGATATATATTGTAATAGCATGTGTAAACAATTTCAGGTAAATTAATGTAAAACGTTTTATGCTAGAAGTGTTAGCGCAAACCCCTTTTTTTAGTTGAAAAACAACGTTTAAAAAAAATCAATTATACTTAAATAAAAAAAATGCCTTAAAAGCATTGTTCATTATATTTGAAATCACCATGCTAAATTTGGCAAGATTAAAGCAATAGTAAAAATTTTAGAATTTTGGGTACTCACCTACCTTAATTATATATTGCGCAGTTCTGCCCTGTGTTAATTTAACTGCAGTATCTTTTTTAAAAAAAGTACTTTTTTTAGTTCTTTTACATGCTACGGTGATTGCCAAAAATACTCTCCATACAACTAAAACTATTTCGAGCATTCTCCAGAAAATGATGTCAATTTCCGGATTTAAGACATTCACCTCAACATACATAATAAATGATTGCGGTAATTTTTTCTTTTGGTACACTAATGGTTATGCATCTGATAAGAAAGTGTTGTAAATAATGAAGGTTTCAAAATATAAAATAATTCAAGGTTTTTTTTGTTACATCTTGCGAAAATTTCAGAATAAGGTGACTATATCAACCTATTTTGTTGAATGCTTAAAAAAAATTTTAAAGTTTCATCGGACACACCCGAAGTCTAATTGCCTTTTGGGCATTTACAGTAAAATAAAATAACTGTTGAGTAATTTTTTAGGGAGACGAGTTACGGTTTCTTTCCTTTTTTTATTTTAGGTTAGGTTTTTTTTAATAAGATGAGTCCTTTATTATCAACAATTACATAAATAAAATCGCAAAAATTTAATGAACACATTAATTTTCCGCTAAAAATTAAAGTTTTGTCATGCATGCAGTTAAAACAATTTTACAATTCAGCCAATTTTATTGTACTTCAGAGGGTTAAAATTATTTTTAGCTTGCAATACCTTTGCATTTGTATTAGATATTAATGCAAAAAAATTTCGCAGGCTATTAGTATAAGGTCTTATAATAAAAGTTAAAATGGTTCTTACAAAAGTAGTAGAAATGCATTTATTAATAATAATATTAGGGTAAAAGAGGTTACCTGTTTGGGAATTTCCTGAATCTGAGTCTTTGTAGTTGAATTGATGAGGACCGAAGTTCTTAAATTGATGGCGTATGGCTGCAATATGGAACATAATCTTGAAAATATTGTTTGTGGAAAAGAGGATGAAACCCCCAGCGCATTTTCTTGGGAAATAAAAAATTTCTCGTCCCCTAGGTCTAAGTTTTTTGGGTTACCTTTTATAAGCTGTGATCAGCTGATAAGCTGAATTTTACAAAAAGTATTCGAAGCAATTTAAATAAGTGGGATTATAGAGACCTGAAAGTTATTTGCATGCATTATTTAAAAAAAAAAACGTTTGTAATAATATTCAATACAGCCGGACAAATGTGTCTGGGAAATAAATTTTTTCCCCTTAGGATTAACATTTAGGCACTTAAGTTTGTAGACCCCCGGTTCAGCTCTCCCATTGGGTACTGTTTCCTTCCAGACAGCACCTTTTATGTTATAGACAGTTAAATTATATTTTATCTGAAATTGTTTCAACATAATTATACTATATTTAGATAAAGATTTGTATACATAAAGGCTCTATTTAAAAAAAAAATTAAAGATATTGCAGAACAAATATGTACTGCCATGCAATTAGTTAAAATTCATTGTTTAGTAAATTAAACTACAAGAAAAAGGAAAGTTGAAGATTTGTAATATCTTATTGGTGGTATGTGTAAAGAAAAGCAAATGGTTTTACTTTTACTATATTTCTCAACAGTTCTTACCTCTTGGATCTTTTGGTAGAACATCCCTTTGTGCATCTCCTGTTAATGAAAATTTCAAACATTTCAAAATTGTTCAATTGTTTTTATTGTAGCTTATTTATTTAATGATGGTGATAGTTTAAAACAACAAACGAGCTTCCATATATAATTGACAAATAGGTAATGCAATTTTTTTTGTAATATGCGAAAAAAAAATTATTTTTGTTAACAGATGTATGAAGGTGTTTTTTGTTGTTTCTCATCCCCTTTTTGAATATTAACTATAGTCTGACCGCACTTTCAATGCCTGGGTAAGGACGGAAGCACTAGAAAACGGGAAGAAAATAAGAGTTTAAAAAATTTATTAAGATAAAATTTTATTAACTACTAGTATGATCTATATCATACTACTGATATATATTATACTACTAATATGATCGCATCAAATGGGGCCCAAGCATAAGACTCTAGTATTGTCTTTCTTCTAAAATATTTCTTTACTCAAGGTCAGGATTGCAATTAATCAAAAAATTAAAACACATTTTAAAAGATTAGGTTTAATGAAATGATATATGCCAAATAATGAGCCATTAAGTGGGATTTAACAAACAAGCACTTTATTGACACAAAACAAACAATAAGGGGCCTGGCTGGTCGAGTGGTTTGGACCATTACGCTAGCAGTCTGCGCGTTGTAACGAGTGCGGGCTCGAATCCCGCTTTCTCCCTGGGTGTATATTTCTTTCTGCGTGACAGTAAAAATTATTTCTGTGTCTGTCCTACTTGACGAAGGCTTTTAAGCGGGTCTCTGATTTGCTTAACACAAGCCCGAACATATATGTACCTACCCCTACCATAACGAGCGGTTGAACAGTCCAAGGAACCAAGTGATCAATAGTTAAAAAAAACTTTTCCCTGGTCGTCCGACAAATAATATTTTTTGCTCAACTGCACCCCAGCTCTGATTATTTCACTTTCTTTTTAATAAAATCCCTCAGTTACTTAAACACAAATGAATTAAGAATTTTTTTCTAAAATAAAGGGTATTACTTTTATTTGAGACGATTTTAAAAATATGAAAGAAATAGTTTCCACGAGTTTTAAAAAAAACTTGAATATGTGAGCAAGGGTAGGTACATTCCAGCTTGTGTGCTCGACCAGAGACCGGCTTATAAAGCCTTCTTCAAGTAAGAAAGATACAGAAAGAATTTTTTTCTGTCACAGGGAAAGGAATATACAACCAGAGCGAAGGCGGGAATCGAACCAGCACCCGTTACAGCATGCTGACTGCTAGCGTATTGTTCCAAACCAAAGTATAATATACTATCTAGTTAGCGTACACAAATTTGTATAATGAAGTGCAAAAAAAAACAGGTTCAACAATTATAATACATTGTTTTAATAGTTATTTATACAACAAATGCGTAAAGTAAAACTTTTTAAAATGAGGGTAATAATATTTATTTCACAAATGAGAAATAGCAAAACTATGATAATACTGTTTTATGTAGCAAACATTATACTAAATTTTATAAACAATTTTATATAAAGTTATTTTTAAATTTTTTTTATAATTCAGCATGTATATTTAACCCCCTCCTTTCTCCTCCGTATTTTAATTCGATTTTTTGGCAAATCAGTAGCCCCCTAAACGCAAATATTTATAAAAATTTAAAAGTTATTTACCTGTTGTCACTAATAAAAATACACAAACGAAAATTGAAACATACATTTTTGTTTAGAATGTAGCAACCCCTTTCTAACTAGATCCAATTCCAATTTTGCAAATGTGTCTATAGTATTTACAGTAAAAGTATAAAATCACGATTCTGAATTCAAGTAAACATGAAGCTACTCATCAATAATGAGAATCGTGATTTACAAATAAATCGCAATTTATCCATATTCGTAATATTGAAAGATATTCGCAAGATACATATTGACCAACCAATGTCCCATAATTGTTTTTCGCTCATATCATCTGCTCAGAGAAGAAAGAAAGATCTATTCAAAGAATTGTGATTATCTATGATCCCGAAAAAAGTTTAGATTTTTTTTTTTGTTTCATAACACTTAATTGTAAATAGGAAACACAATTTGCATGATTCCCGGTTAAAAATTTTGCACTTGGTTTCACCACAATCCACAAATATGGTACAGGGTAGGGTAGATACATATAAATTCCAGTTAGTGTACTTGATCACAAATATTTTACAAGATAGGGTAGATACATATAAATTCCAGCTAGTGTACGTGATCGGAGACCCGCTTATATATCCTCTTGCGACCTGGCGTCCCCATTTGGGGAAATTTTTTAAAACCTCCCCACAAACAATTAACACGTTAATAAATTCCGAAATTGACCTAGTCCGATAGAAGAAGATCCAAATATCAGTTTTCAGAGTTTGATTACAGCTATCGGTTATTTATTTCTTTAAAAAAAATAAAATTGAACGATTGTCAATACGATATTAGAGTTCTTTAAAAAATAATTTACATTTTTTTCAAACTTTTCAAGAAGTTTTCTTAGTCGTTCATTTTACAGGCATTTTGCATTAAAAACAATGTTAAAATAATCTGTTAACTACAAATAAGTGATACGGCCTTTTTTGTTGCATTTATAACACACAAAAATGTGTATTTTTAGAGTTTAGAGCGTGCCCCCCAGTAACTGCTAATTTTTTTTTAATTTCTTTGAAAAACATACTTTTTAGCTTATATTTGTATGAAAAGCATGTTTAGATTCAGAATAAACTTGTAGGATTTTGCTCGGGTCTTAAGAGGATAAGTCTTCGTCAAGACAGACACAGAAAGAATTTTTACTGTCACAGAGAAAGGAACGTACACCCAGGGCGACCCGCATCGTTACAGCGCGCAGACTGCTAGCGTTATGGTCCAAACCACTCAGCCCTCCGGGTCCCACAAATATGGTACCTAGTACCAGCAATGGTTGTAAGGTTAATTTGATTGAACCATTTATCAGGTAAATGGTTAAAAAATCTAAAACCATTAAAATTGGTGAAACCAAGTAAAAAAATGAACACTCTTCAAAGAAATCTCTTCAGAATCATTAAAAAAAATCTTGGTTTGAATGCTTTTTAAATATAAACTCTTTACTTCCATCTTCAACTCAATACTATTTTACTTTTTTGGAAATTTTTAAAGACTGAAATTTTGAATGAAAATTAATGCAATTATAATTTGTGAAGTAAATTTATCAAACACACAATAAGTAGTCAATATAATCCATTTTTAATTTATTTTCAGGCATATAACAGTTATAATTGCAGTTATTTATAACAATAATAAATACATGTTAGCATTAATATTTGCATGAAAATGAGTATTAAGCTACCATTGCTGAATACTTAGAATCAAACATATCCCGTTTAATTTTAAAAACCTTTGGAGGCCCCAATAACCAATGATTAGTATTAATTCAAAACATTAAACTGTGATAAAACTACTTGTGCTATCTGTTAAAACATTTCAATAGGTAATTAACTTAATTTATTAGTTTCTTCACATTGGAAAAAGTACTCAATTCATAATTATTCTAAAATAATTTTTGATGAAAAAAAATTCTGTCTACTCATCAGGAAGACAATAATTTATACACTGCCGTTTAAGAGGGATGGTTAGTTGCATAAGCCTTAAAAAAGATTAAACTAAAAATCGTATGGTCTGTCAAAATATTGCTTTGCTTTTGCTATGAGATCCATTTTAGTAAGTATGAGAAACGTCACAACAGCAAAGTTTGAAAGTCAATTAAATACTACCTGGTTAATTATTAAGTATATTTGAAATTTGCTTTATTTTGCTCTTGTGTCTATTCTTATACCTGGTGAAAAATGGCTAACATAACAAAACAATACTTTAACAATAGTTAGAATTTTTAAAAAAGTCCATTACATCTATACTCTTAACAAAGTTAATATTCTACATAGTGCATTATCTATGCTCTTAATGCAATAGATCTATGAAACAAATTATCTCTCTGAAAGAACAGATTATCCCTCTGAAAGAACAGATTATCCCTCTAAAAGAACAGATTATCCCTCCATCTTTAGGGTTTTTCAGTCACTCGAGCTCTCAACAATCCATCGAGACTGAGGGGCAACTTTTTGGGCATTTTGCCACCTCCTGGAGCCCTCACTTCCGTCTTCTCTTCCTCCGCTTCGAGTGTTCCATCCTCCAATTCGTCCATCAACAATTCCTCGTCACTCTCTTCGACTGCTGGAGATACTCCAGAATCCTCGCGATCTTGAATCTCGATCAGTTCGCCGCCATCTTGGATCATGTCACCATTTTCGGCCAATTCACTTTCTCCAATTGCTGTCGAATTTCCAGAATCAATCGTCTCTTCGCCATCTTGAATCTCGACGAGTCCGCCGCCATCTTGAATCTTGATGAGGCCTCCGCCATCTTGAATCGTGCCGCCATTTTTAACCGATAGTTCGCCACTTAGTGAACCTGCATCGATTAACATGTCTTGGCCGGTTGCGTTGCCTGAAAGGTTAATTCCTTTCAGAGCAAAGGTCCCTTCCCCTTTCAGTCCATCTTGGATTGTGGCTTTTCCGTTTTCAGGTTGAACGGCGTCTTCCTGTGAGTTGTTTCCGTAATCATAATAATATTCATAGTAGTATTCATCGGAATCATCATCATCATCATCTGACTGGTTATCAGCATTGGTACTGTCTGTTATTTCTTGTGGTAAGTTCAAAACACCGTCTTCTCCTAAGTTTGGGCCTTGTATATCTGTAGCACTGTTTAGGCAGAATTCTGTGAGAAAAAAATATTTGCTTATAGGAGTGTAAAAAACAGGTAGCAGCCAAATGCTATGTACAAAAAAATAGTGTTTAAGTAATATGAAAAACAAAGATAAAAATCACCAGAAAAACTTTTTAAAACTAAATCAAGTGAACTAAAACGTAGAAAATAATTTTAACTTTAAATTTAAAGAATTCAAGATAATATTTTAGTTTTTTTTATAAGTGTAGTAATTTCAGGGGGGGGGGGGTCAAATTGAAAACCCTTGTTATAAACTCTAACCTTTAAAACTTAGTACGATACAAGTTACAACCAGCGCATGTCAGTGCAAAAAAATTCTCTAACGCACATTTATTAAAAGTTGAAATATAATTGTGCAAAAATTTCAATCAGCCATAGAACTATTTATCATGCTTTTTGCCATAGATTTTTTTAACAAGAAGTTATTAATTAACAAAGCTAACTCATTGTAAAGTCTAATTTAAATCACAATGTATACATACTCGTCTGTGTTAAAATAAACGCGATTTTTTTTATAAAAAAACTTATTCCAAATTATTAGAATAACATATTTATCAAAGAAGCAATTTTAAAATTATTTACTAACATTGTGTATTATAATTTCGATAAAGGTTCCACACTAAAAAAGTTCTATAATATCTTATATAAAAAGAATCGTGAAAACTCAAAATCGAAATTTTTAAATAAACTAGGTAAAAAATTATGACGACTTAAAAACTTGACAAAGACCGTTTAGGAAATAAATATACTGTCAAACACTTTATTATCTTTCAATTAAATTGTGTTACATTTAAATCAACACATTTTTTTAATCAAACAAATATCTTCTGTTCCAATTGAGATTTTTTTTCATAGAGCCTGCGTTGTTGGCGGCACCACTGTATAATACAGTTTGCGAATAACACCTTTTTTATTCAAGCATACTCCTATGGATAAAAATTGCAAAACTTATGGTCATATGTTAATGCATAGGAAGTTTTAAAAGTATGTCGTCTTCCAAAAACAATTACTAAACACACATTGTTGTTGTCATGTTCCTTCAGGACATAGCCTGGAAGGCAAGGAGGTACAGTAGTTTCCGCTGGCACAAAGCCTAGAGCATCCGTGAGGGTAGAAGTCTGATGTCACTAGAGGGGTTGGTCATATTTTTAAAGAGAATATGTACCTATTTGAACGGGACATACGGACCCAATGATTCAACGAGAACGCTCTCCGTTTATTTACTTGAGACAGCACAAATACCCCTTTCTTATCCGGATTCTGATCACAAGCCCACTTGCTTGACAAGCGAGGGTGGAAAATACCATGCCATACACCAACTCCATAAACATTTTTTTTTAGTTTAAAATTAAATGTTACAAGTAGAAAATAATTAAAAGAAAAAGTAGAGTTTGTGTTCAAGTTGTCAATCCTGTGAACCTATCTACTGATATTCATAAAGTATAAGGGGTTTTTTTTGCAATTGAAGCACATGTTTTAAAATTGAAGATATTTAAATTTTTGTAAAACAGATACTTTAGTTTCAGTAAATAACCATAGAAATACTTAGTACAAAATTTATTTGATATTGTCAAAATTACTATTATCTAAATTTGTAAAATATTGTTTGTTGTGGCAGTTTATGAAAATCTTTCATGAAAATCTTTCATGAAAAATTTTCGAGTGACAAAAGAACTGCTACTCGTACTTTCAAATGGCAGGAAAGTTATAATACGTAAATTTTTAAATACCAGGTTTATCTTGTAATGCACCATTTATAGGCGCTCCGTCAGTATTAGGATCATCAACTCCATTGGAATCTTTTTTGGAAGCATCGAAACCACCTTCACCACCTGAATTAGTTTGAAAATTATCAGTACATAAAATTTAAATACTTATAGCATAAATAAAAGCGAACTTAAGGGAGGTAAGTAATACAGATTAAAATCGCTTAAAATTTTGTGCTATAACTCTTATAAATTTAAGAAAACACAATGATTATGCTTAGTGCTGTTGTATATGTGTCCTGGTAGAACGGTAGAAAAAAAAATGCTCAACAGAATTGTTGATTTCATCCTTTTGCTACCGTTTTTACTTTTGTTATCGATTGTTTTGTGTTTTAATACATTTTATTGGTCTGCTTATAAACATTTAAATATGCAAAAAAAAGTCTTACTTGTTGAAGGGATAGGGCTTCCATCTTCTCCAAGTCCACCAAAATTTGATTCTTTTGGCAGATTTCCATTCAAATCCAATCCACTCAACCCAGTTAAGCCTCCATTCAAATCTCCCAAACTACCACCAATTCGAAGTCTTCCTGAGTCGTCATTGTTTAGAAGTCCCTTTGTGACACCAAAGTTTAGTCCTCCTGATTCCCCTCCGTTAAGAATCCCCCCTGCTCCACCACCGTTTAACGGTCCATCTAATAGTCCACCATTAATAAGTGGTCCCGCACTACCACCGTTTGACAGTCCATCTGATTGGCCTCCATTGATAAGCGGTCCCGCACCACCATTGTTGAATAATCCATCCGATTGTCCTCTGTTAAGAATTCCTCCTGAAACAATTCCCCCTCCTCCGACGAATCCTCCTTGCCCATTTCCATTGAAATCCAAACCAATTCCACCATTTCCTTGGTTCAACGACCCGTCGCCATTTTGAGATCGTAATAAATCTCCAACCTGTAAATAATTTAAACTTTCGATTCCCTTACCTTGTCCCATTTGTAATCTTCGAAGCATTTCTCTGAATCCTTCACTGTTTAGTATTCCTGTAACACCGATATTTGATCCACTTTGGGGATTCCCTTGATTAATTCCACTTAACACTCCCCCATCTTGTCCTCCCAAGTTTCCTAAACTTCCACCAATTACCCCCCTCAAATTACTCCCTATCACTCTATCTACATTTATTGGTCTTAATGTATCGGACGCTAAACTTTTTGAACTAACATCAGGTGATCCTGCTAAATAACCAGTAGTTAATCCTCGTAAGTTACCGCTATTTAACTCTGTTAAACCTAATCCACCCCCATTTATAAAACCTCCTGATTGTTGACCAATACTTGGAATACTTCTTACTTGCCCTCCACCATTGAAAAGTCTACTTGATTGTCCTACCCATTGACCTCCATTAAATTGCGTTCCCGGACCCACGCCGTTTAGAGGACTTCCGAATTGTCCATTATTATTTAACAGTCCACCCATTTGCATTCTATTTTGAAGTCCTCCTGAATTTCCACCATATCCAAGTCCACCCAACTGACGTTGATTAAGAAAACCACCAGAGTTTAGAGAACTTCCTGAAGCACTTCCACCACCATTTGGAAGTCCGCCTACTCCATTAACAAGATATCCGGAAGCACCACCGCTTGGAAACGCTTTTGAATCACCACCATATTGTCCTCTAAAACCACTGTTCAGCGCTCCTGAGCCCCCAACATTAAATCCACCTGAGCTTCCACCATTGAATGTACCTAAGCTTCCACCATTGACTACGCCTGAGCTTCCACCATAGAATGCACCTGAGCTTCCCCCATTGAATGCACCTAGGCTTCCACCATTGACTACGCCTGAGCCCCCGCCATTGAATCCACCTGAGCTTAAACCAGTGACTACACCTGAGCTTCCTCCATTGAATGCACCTGAGCTACCACCAATTAATCCTCCAGAGCTTCCAACGTTTAATCCACCAGATGGTGACAATCCTGCTGAGGTGAAAAACAAATAATTTTTTTAAACCGTATTGAACACTTTTTTTTATCACATGAGTTATTTATAATACAGAGTGTCCGTAAAATAATGTCTCTTAACAAACTGCATAAAATGGTGCCGCCAGCAACGCAAGCTCTATGAAAAAAAATTCTCAACTCACTGCTCAAAACATTTAGGGGAGCACATGGCTTAGTTTAAACAGTTTAACTCCGAATGATTCCATTGCAAATAATCAGCTTGCGATTTTTTTTTCTGACTAAGTTTAATTCGCTATTATATGTATCGAGAGATGGTAGAATCATGTCTTCGGAAAATTTAATATTTTTTGTTTTATTATTAAATGAAAATATGAAAAATATGGCAAAATAAAATTCACTCTAAAACAGTTTTAGAAAAATAAATTGACCCTAAACTTTTCATGCTTGCATTTTCTAGATGTTTAAAAATATATTTCAAATTTTTTTAACAAATAAAGTTTTGAAAAACAATTTGTTAGAATTTATTAAAAAAAAGTTATGATTCCTATTTTTTCCTCAAATTTTAATTTAAAAAGACTAAGTTTTTTCTCCTGTTTTTTACTATTTCATTCCGGATACATAATGAACCTACTTCCCCAATTTTAGATTTTTAGAACGAAAATTAAAAAGTTGGGAGTGAAGTAAAAGTTGGAAGTAAAACGTGCTCCCCTAATTGCTTTGAGCAGTGTACAACAGAAGACATTTGTTTAATTAAAAAAAATTGTTGATTTAAATGTAACACAATTTTATTGAAATATAATAAAGTGTTTGACAATATATTTATTTCCTAAACGGTCTTTGTCAAGTTGTTGAGTTGTAAACATTTTCTACCGAGTTTTAATGGTATAGTACAGGAGTTTATTTAAAACTAACTATATCAAATCATACATGAAATTGAAGGAAAACTAACCTAGTTTTTCCTATAAGTGCTCAATGTGTGCGCCTTTAGTGATACGGCACACATCCAATTGAAAATGCAATTCTTAGTATACTGTCTGCGGCAAGTCCGGAGTAACGGAGACCCTGTGTAACTGTAAAAACGATGTAGCGGTACAAGCGCATGGGCTTATCTGAAACAGTGAGTTTTTCTTTATTCGTCACCTTCAACCAAAACTGTCGAACGATTACAGCTGATACTATTACCGGACATTCTTTTACGGACACCCTGTATAAACAATCATAACTAAAAAATATAAGCGAATAAAAGTGCGTGAATAAAACTAAAAACGGATCTGGATATAGAAATAGAAGTTTAAAAACTGATTGAACTTAATAAATTTCAGCGCATCAATGACAGCGCATCAATGACGGCTGGCAAAAGTGAGTAAATAATTTAATTGACACTTTAGGAATGCTTAATTGAACTGTAAAAAAAAGAATAAATTTGCTTTGATAATTTATGTGAAGAATCCTCACTATAGATGGACGCAAAGGCTTAAAATTAAGCTTAAATTTAGTAAAACTTGGTATTAATATCATAAGATTGCTTTTAAATCATTTAATAAGTATGGTATGGTATGGTACATATATATTCCAGCTTGTGTGCTTGTTCAGAGAACCACTTATTTAATAAATATTACAGTTGTACTACTTTTTGACATTTAAAGGTAAAGTATAATTTGGCTTAGCGCCAAATGCTGTAATAATAAAAATCGAAATAATCTAATCATAATAAGAATGTATAAAATCGAGTGTCTGCTCAGTTTTCTAGTTTAAGATAGAGTAAAAAAATTGTAATTTCCTTTTATTTACAAGGTATAAATCATATACATTTTTCTGAGCGCAAAGTGATATATGGACTAAGTATTTAAAACGGCAAATTGACAAATTCCTCCATTTGAATTTCATTTTTTATTTAAAAAATATCAATAATTTAAACTCTGTTTGATCTAAAACTTACGTTTTCAAAATTATTTTATCTGTATTTAAGTGTTTCAAAAATTATGTAATGGAGAACTTACTCTCCGAGCCAACCTAACTTGGATAAAAACAAATAGTAAAAAGGCAGGGGGAAAAGCGCGATTGGTCCGTTAGTTGGAAATTCTTGTAAAGTAAAATTTACATGCAAAATTATCTTAATAAAATTTAACCAAAATACACTTTCCATTTTGATAAAATCTCGAAATTTTAGAAATAATATACAAATCTGTTAGACCTCAAATGAAATTAATGTTTTTAACATGTTTTCTGGATGTATTCACATATAATTTATGGAAATCTATACATCCACGGAAGAATCTTCTCTGTAGTATATTTCTATCTACCCAACTTAGGTTGGCAAGGAGTGAAAGATACTCAAAACTGCAAAAAAAAATATCTATATTGGAATCAATTAAATTTAAACATTGAATTAAAAAGTACAATTGGTAGTAAACAAAAGTTATCCAATAAAGAATGTTTTTAAAAAAACACAAGTTCTTACCTGCGGCAGCAGAAACAATTAGTACTCCAAAGAGGACGACGAGAAGTACTTCGGTATTCATGTTCGAAAATTGAAGTGCTTTGTTCCAAATTAACAGTTTCTTATACCTATACTAAAAAAATTAATCCGGTTTTTATTTATATGTCATCACTCTAATATCCCGGCATTCTCAAAACTGACCACATTCATTTCGCATCATACATTTCGGTTGGGTTAGGTAGACAAAAATCTAACGACATTTTTTTCTCAAAATAAGTTTTTATGTGGCTTTCAATGATTGAAAGTGTTGTATAAATAAAGGGTGCATTGTGGAAAAACTCACATTCTCCGGAGTATAACAAGCATTTTTATACGGTCCAACCCGTTCATTGATGACTTCTTCCGATTGGTTCACGTGGTACAGGGTAGATACATATAGATTCTTGCTTTTGTGCTTGATCAGACACCCTCATATATTAGCCTTCGTCAAGTAAGACAGGTACAGACAGAATTTTTACTGTCACAGAGAAAGGAAGTACACCCACGGTGAAGCCAGGAATCGAGCCCGCATCCGTTACAGCGCGCAGACTACTAGCGTTATGGTCCAAAACACTCATCCACCCGGGCCCCAATTGATTCACGATTCTCTACAGCTCTTTGTATGGGAGTACACTAATAAGTTTTAAATTGCACTTCATTCTGAAAATGGTGTTTAAATACTTTATAAATAATTAAAATGAATGCGTCTGCGTCAAAAGCCCGTAAAAACAATAATAACGTTTTACAGCAATTGAGGTGTAGAAAGCTGGGAATTTTCAGCTATACTAGGTGTTTTAGATCGCGTGATTTTCCATTATATTAAATGAATTCTTACACAATTATTCATGTTAATTTTTTAAAAAAAATTGAGTATTATAGTCTAAATCAGAGACTACTAATTTACTAAATTTTAAAAGTTCTGTAATGTTGGGACTCCGCATCCTTTTTTAAAGCCGTTCTAAACAAATTGTGAAATTCTTAAAGCATGATTCCGCAGTCCCTATCTGCACGGACACTGACAGATTTATTTTCGCTAAGACTGATTATTTTATAAATGAATTAATCAACAAACTAACCAATCAGTGGCTGTAGAAGCAGTCCGTGTTCGTAAAAACCGTAGAATCAGGCCTTTACAAGTTTATCCAACCAACGTTTCTTGATTGGGTTTTATCTTTATTTAACCAGGCTTCCAACACTTCTAGTTTTATTAGTCTTTAATAGATTTTTAATCCACTTCACGCCATAAATGTGGTTAGTGAATCAAATTTCATTGTACTTTGACAATCATCTTGACCATAAAGTAACCCAAATGTTAATGAATTCCTATACTTGGGATCAAGCAATTCTTCGAATTCTCTGTCTTGTGATAAAGAGTATAGAGTTGTTAAATGATCTCATTATTACGTATATCAATATTCATATGTCATAAAAAGAAATGTCTTATCTGCCGTAAAAATGTCTTATCTGTCGTAAATAAATCCTTATTCTTTGTCATAAAAGTCATTGCTTAGATTGAAATGTTCGTAACCTTACTAACATGTTTTCATTCGTCATGTCACAGAGTATTTTATTTGTCAAAAATTTTGATGGATTAAAGTCATTTTTAGATTTCAAGAAAAATGAGTGAGTAATAGAACCTCGCTCTCAATGGCTACAAAAACGAATCTGGGAACTCACATGTAAACCAAACAATCGCGGCCCGCCACACTCTCACAAACCTCAAAAGAAACATCCACTCTAGATGTCGCTGATTTCCTACTGCATTACTACCAACAGGACCAACTAAATTCCAACTGTTAATGTAATTAATTAAAGTTGTTTATCTGCTGTTTTGTTACAGAAATCATAGCCGCCAACGCCTTAAATGCACAAGCTTCATATTCTTAAATAAATGAAATATTCATAGAACCCCGATATTTTCGAAATATTTTATACTTTCTTAGTAAACAAATAATGAACAATCAAATAATCACTTTGTGCTACAATTTATAACGTCACCTGAACCATTTTTTTTTATTTGGCAAACATAGATTTTCTTTCAAATATAAATTTTAAATAAAGTTTCTAATACTATTGCTGGTGTGGCAACAACGGTTCAAATGTCTAAAAATTAAATTATGGTGATAATTAAATAGGTAGTTCGTAGATAAACAGTCAGACAGCTGTCTGCCTGGACTTACAGACAGACGGTCAAAAGATATGTCTTTGATGTCATGCCTAACAAAATAGAATTTTTAAGATCCGACGGACAGAACCGATGTCGCAAAGAGAGGAAGAACGGTCGCCCATGCTTTCAGGTGTCAGTTAGGCCTCCCGCATATCAGTACCTAGTTTCCATTTTTTTAAATTTCTCTTGAATAAAAAAGTGAAGTACGCTAAAAAAAAAACTTCCATTTATGAAACAATGGGGGAGGAAAATCACTACCTTGCTTCCATTTTTTAATTTATCTTGAATAAAAAAATCGTAGGCTAAAAATTCCATTAATGAAAACTTTGGAGGGCTTAACCTTTTGCCCACTGATGGTACAACATGTATACCAGCAGCAGTAGGCCCATAGACAAAGAATCCTCTAGACCAGTAAGTCAATCTGATACCTAGCGCATTAAATCAAAGTGTGTCGAAAGGAACTAATACACTATTAACGATTGATTTGTTGATTGGCATAATTGTACTTTCCAATTGTAGTGAAACTGCTCAGTTTTTCCTAGGTAGGTAGGTTTGAATTATCGTCGCACTAGAGCTACTTCCCTTGAAAAAGGCAGCCATTGCATTAGTTCCCTTAGACACAATATGGGGCACTAGTGTCTATGTCAATTTCAATACATAAAATCCTCAATGCTTATCCAATCAGAGTTTCAGATCTAGAGTGTATTTAATCTATGCAGTAGGCAACAGTACCAGTACAGTAGTCAAAAGGTTAATAGGGGTTGGAGGGAATAGTTGGAGGGCTTATGGAGGGATTTTTCCTCCAAAATGGAAGGAAAATCCCTCCTTAAGCCCTAAAACTATTTTCTAATAATACTATTTAAGCTTCTCCTAGGTAGCTCACTTGGTCTGACTCCTTATACCAAACGAACCAGCGAAGACCAGTCCGGTATGCAAGATCTTACCACTAGCTTAGCTAACGCATGTCATAGCTCTCTGGGTTGCTGGAGCACTCAAGCCCATCCACCACATTACCAGCGAGGGAGGAGGGTCATCAGAAGTTGCACTGTCTGTTGCTGGGATTTACAGGTGCAAAATATCGTGTCACTTTTTATGCATTTCACTTATATTTGATAAATTTATTCCTATGTAATTAAAACGTCGTCGTGGCCGTTTACCAGGAGATCTCTAAGCTTGACATTTCCTTTCCCCATCACCGATAGTTATCGGCAGAGGCCTTTCTCTCTGCCGGGGAGTGGAACAGATAACGGCAGATGCCTTTCTCCCTGCCGGGGAGTGGAACAGATATCGGCAGAGGCCTTTCTCTCTGCCGGGGAGTGGAACATAAAGGCAGAGACCTTTCTCTCTGCCGGGGAGTGGAACAGATATCGGCAGAGGCCTTTCTCTCTCTGCCGGGAAGTGAAACAGATATCGGCAGAGGCCTTTCTTTCTGCCGGGGAGTGGAACAGATATCGGCAGAGGCCTTTCTCTCTGCCGTGGAGTGGAACATAAAGGCAGAGACCTTTCTCTCTGCCGGGGAGTGGAACAGATATCGGCAGAGGCCTTTCTCTCTCTGCCGGGAAGTGAAACAGATATCGGCAGAGGCCTTTCTCTCTGCCGGGGAATGGAACAGATATCGGCAGAGGCCTTTCTCTCTGCCGGGGTCTGGAGCAGATAACGGCAGAGACCTTTCTCTCTGCCGGGGATTGGAGCAGATAACGGCAGAGGCTTTTCTCTCTGCCGGGGAGTCGAACAGATAACGGCAGAGGCCTTTCTCTCTGCCGGGGAGTGAAGCAGATAACGGCAGAGGCCTTTCTCTCTGCCGGGGAGTGGAGCAGATAACGGCAGAGGCCTTTCTCTCTGCCGGGGAGTGGAAAAGATAACGGCAGAGGCCTTTCTCTCTGCCGGGGAGTGGAGCAGATAACTTCAGAGGCCTTTCTATCTGCCGGGGGAGTGGAGCAGATAACGGCAGAGGCCTTTCTCTCTGCCGGGGAGTGGAACAGATAACGGCAGAGGCCTTTCTCTCTGCCAGGGAGTGGAACAGATAACGGCAGAGGCCTTTCTCTCTGCCAGGGAGTGGAACACATAACGGCAGAGGCCTTTCTCTCTGCCGGGGAGTGGAACAGATAACGGCAGAGGCCTTTCTCTCTGCCGGGGAGTTGAACAGATAACGGCAGAGGCCTTTCTCTCTGCCGGGGATTGGAACAGATAACGGCAGAGGCCTTTCTCTCTGCCGGGAGTGGAACAGATAACGGCAGAGGCCTTTCTCTCTGCCGGGGAGTTGAACAGATAACGGCAGATGCCTTTCTCTCTGCCGGCGAGTGGAACAGATAACGGCAGAGGCCTTTCTCTCTGCCGGGGAGTTGAACAGATAACGGCAGAGGCCTTTCTCTCTGCCGGGGAGTGGAACAGATAACGGCAGAGGCCTTTCTCTCTGCCGTGGAGTGGAACAGATAACGGCAGAGGCCTTTCTCTCTGCCAGGGAGTGGAACAGATAACGGCAGAGGCCTTTCTCTCTACCGGGGAGTGGAACAGATAACGGCAGATGCCTTTCTCTCTGCCGGGGAGTTGAACAGATAACGGCAGAGGCCTTTCTCTCTGCCGGGAAGTGAAACAGATATCGGCAGAGGCCTTTCTTTCTGCCGGGGAGTGGAACAGATATCGGCAGAGGCCTTTCTCTCTGCCGTGGAGTGGAACATAAAGGCAGAGACCTTTCTCTCTGCCGGGGAGTGGAACAGATATCGGCAGAGGCCTTTCTCTCTCTGCCGGGAAGTGAAACAGATATCGGCAGAGGCCTTTCTCTCTGCCGGGGAATGGAACAGATATCGGCAGAGGCCTTTCTCTCTGCCGGGGTCTGGAGCAGATAACGGCAGAGACCTTTCTCTCTGCCGGGGATTGGAGCAGATAACGGCAGAGGCTTTTCTCTCTGCCGGGGAGTCGAACAGATAACGGCAGAGGCCTTTCTCTCTGCCGGGGAGTGAAGCAGATAACGGCAGAGGCCTTTCTCTCTGCCGGGGAGTGGAGCAGATAACGGCAGAGGCCTTTCTCTCTGCCGGGGAGTGGAAAAGATAACGGCAGAGGCCTTTCTCTCTGCCGGGGAGTGGAGCAGATAACTTCAGAGGCCTTTCTATCTGCCGGGGGAGTGGAGCAGATAACGGCAGAGGCCTTTCTCTCTGCCGGGGAGTGGAACAGATAACGGCAGAGGCCTTTCTCTCTGCCAGGGAGTGGAACAGATAACGGCAGAGGCCTTTCTCTCTGCCAGGGAGTGGAACACATAACGGCAGAGGCCTTTCTCTCTGCCGGGGAGTGGAACAGATAACGGCAGAGGCCTTTCTCTCTGCCGGGGAGTTGAACAGATAACGGCAGAGGCCTTTCTCTCTGCCGGGGAGTGGAACAGATAACGGCAGAGGCCTTTCTCTCTGCCGGGGAGTGGAACAGATAACGGCAGAGGCCTTTCTCTCTGCCGGGGATTGGAACAGATAACGGCAGAGGCCTTTCTCTCTGCCGGGAGTGGAACAGATAACGGCAGAGGCCTTTCTCTCTGCCGGGGAGTTGAACAGATAACGGCAGATGCCTTTCTCTCTGCCGGCGAGTGGAACAGATAACGGCAGAGGCCTTTCTCTCTGCCGGGGAGTTGAACAGATAACGGCAGAGGCCTTTCTCTCTGCCGGGGAGTGGAACAGATAACGGCAGAGGCCTTTCTCTCTGCCGTGGAGTGGAACAGATAACGGCAGAGGCCTTTCTCTCTGCCAGGGAGTGGAACAGATAACGGCAGAGGCCTTTCTCTCTACCGGGGAGTGGAACAGATAACGGCAGATGCCTTTCTCTCTGCCGGGGAGTTGAACAGATAACGGCAGAGGCCTTTCTCTCTGCCGGGAAGTGAAACAGATATCGGCAGAGGCCTTTCTTTCTGCCGGGGAGTGGAACAGATATCGGCAGAGGCCTTTCTCTCTGCCGTGGAGTGGAACATAAAGGCAGAGACCTTTCTCTCTGCCTGGGAGTGGAACAGATATCGGCAGAGGCCTTTCTCTCTCTGCCGGGAAGTGAAACAGTTATCGGCAGAGGCCTTTCTCAATGCCGGGGAATGGAACAGATATCGGCAGAGGCCTTTCTCTCTGCCGGGGTTTGGAGCAGATAACGGCAGAGGCCTTTCTCTCTGCCGGGGAGTGAAGCAGATAACGGCAGAGGCCTTTCTCTCTGCCGGGGAGTGGAGCAGATAACGGCAGAGGCCTTTCTCTCTGCCGGGGAGTGGAAAAGATAACGGCAGAGGCCTTTCTCTCTGAAGGGGAGTGGAACAGATAACGGCAGAGGCCTTTCTCTCTGCCGGGGATTGGAACAGATAACGGCAGAGGCCTTTCTCTCTCTGCCGGGAAGTGAAACAGATATCGGCAGAGGCCTTTCTTTCTGCCGGGGAGTGGAACAGATATCGGCAGAGGCCTTTCTCTCTGCCGTGGAGTGGAACATAAAGGCATAGACCTTTCTCTCTGCCGGGGAGTGGAACAGATATCGGCAGAGGCCTTTCTCTCTCTGCCGGGGAGTGGAGCAGATAACGGCAGAGGCCTTTCTCTCTGCCGGAAAGTGGAACAGATAACGGCAGAGGCCTTTCTCTCTGCCGGGGAGTGGAACAGATAACGGCAGAGGCCTTTCTCTCTGCCGGGGAGTGGAACAGATAACGGCAGAGGCCTTTCTCTCTGCCGGGGATTGGAGCAGATAACGGCAGAGGCCTTTCTCTCTGCCGGGGAGTGGAACAGATAACGGCAGAGGCCTTTCTCTCTGCTGGGGAATGGAACAGATAACGTCAGAGGCCTTTCTCTTTGCCGGGGAGCAGAGCAGATAACGCCAGAGGCCTTTCTCTCTGCCAGGGAGTGGAACAGATAACGGCAGAGGCCTTTCTCTCTGCCGGGGAATGGAGCAGATAACGGCAGAGGCCTTTCTCTCTGCCAGGGAGTGGAGCAGATAACGGCAGAGGCCTTTCTCTCTGCCGGGGATTGGAACAGATAACGGCAGAGGCCTTTCTCTCTGCCGGGAGTGGAACAGATAACGGCAGAGGCCTTTCTCTCTGCCGGGGAGTTGAACAGATAACGGCAGATGCCTTTCTCTCTGCCGGCGAGTGGAACAGATAACGGCAGAGGCCTTTCTCTCTGCCGGGGAGTTGAACAGATAACGGCAGAAGCCTTTCTCTCTGCCGGGGAGTGGAACAGATAACGGCAGAGGCCTTTCTCTCTGCCGTGGAGTGGAACAGATAACGGCAGAGGCCTTTCTCTCTGCCAGGGAGTGGAACAGATAACGGCAGAGGCCTTTCTCTCTACCGGGGAGTGGAACAGATAACGGCAGAGGCCTTTCTCTCTGCCGGGGAGTTGAACAGATAACGGCAGAGGCCTTTCTCTCTGCCGGGAAGTGAAACAGATATCGGCAGAGGCCTTTCTTTCTGCCGGGGAGTGGAACAGATATCGGCAGAGGCCTTTCTCTCTGCCGTGGAGTGGAACATAAAGGCAGAGACCTTTCTCTCTGCCTGGGAGTGGAACAGATATCGGCAGAGGCCTTTCTCTCTCTGCCGGGAAGTGAAACAGTTATCGGCAGAGGCCTTTCTCAATGCCGGGGAATGGAACAGATATCGGCAGAGGCCTTTCTCTCTGCCGGGGTTTGGAGCAGATAACGGCAGAGACCTTTCTCTCTGCCGGGGATTGGAACAGATAACGGCAGAGGCCTTTCTCTCTGCCGGGGAGTGAAGCAGATAACGGCAGAGGCCTTTCTCTCTGCCGGGGAGTGGAGCAGATAACGGCAGAGGCCTTTCTCTCTGCCGGGGAGTGGAAAAGATAACGGCAGAGGCCTTTCTCTCTGAAGGGGAGTGGAACAGATAACGGCAGAGGCCTTTCTCTCTGCCGGGGATTGGAACAGATAACGGCAGAGGCCTTTCTCTCTCTGCCGGGAAGTGAAACAGATATCGGCAGAGGCCTTTCTTTCTGCCGGGGAGTGGAACAGATATCGGCAGAGGCCTTTCTCTCTGCCGTGGAGTGGAACATAAAGGCATAGACCTTTCTCTCTGCCGGGGAGTGGAACAGATATCGGCAGAGGCCTTTCTCTCTCTGCCGGGGAGTGGAGCAGATAACGGCAGAGGCCTTTCTCTCTGCCGGAAAGTGGAACAGATAACGGCAGAGGCCTTTCTCTCTGCCGGGGAGTGGAACAGATAACGGAAGAGGCCTTTCTCTCTGCCGGGGAGTGGAACAGATAACGGCAGAGGCCTTTCTCTCTGCCGGGGATTGGAGCAGATAACGGCAGAGGCCTTTCTCTCTGCCGGGGAGTGGAACAGATAACGGCAGAGGCCTTTCTCTCTGCTGGGGAATGGAACAGATAACGGCAGAGGCCTTTCTCTTTGCCGGGGAGTAGAGCAGATAACGCCAGAGGCCTTTCTCTCTGCCAGGGAGTGGAACAGATATCGGCAGAGGCCTTTCTCTCTGCCGGGAAGTGAAACAGATATCGGCAGAGGCCTTTCTTTCTGCCGGGGAGTGGAACAGATATCGGCAGAGGCCTTTCTCTCTGCCGTGGAGTGGAACATAAAGGCAGAGACCTTTCTCTCTGCCGGGGAGTGGAACAGATATCGGCAGAGGCCTTTCTCTCTCTGCCGGGAAGTGAAACAGATATCGGCAGAGGCCTTTCTCTCTGCCGGGGAATGGAACAGATATCGGCAGAGGCCTTTCTCTCTGCCGGGGTCTGGAGCAGATAACGGCAGAGACCTTTCTCTCTGCCGGGGATTGGAGCAGATAACGGCAGAGGCTTTTCTCTCTGCCGGGAGTCGAACAGATAACGGCAGAGGCCTTTCTCTCTGCCGGGGAGTGAAGCAGATAACGGCAGAGGCCTTTCTCTCTGCCGGGGAGTGGAGCAGATAACGGCAGAGGCCTTTCTCTCTGCCGGGGAGTGGAAAAGATAACGGCAGAGGCCTTTCTCTCTGCCGGGGAGTGGAGCAGATAACATCAGAGGCCTTTCTATCTGCCGGGGGAGTGGAGCAGATAACGGCAGAGGCCTTTCTCTCTGCCGGGGAGTGGAACAGATAACGGCAGAGGCCTTTCTCTCTGCCAGGGAGTGGAACAGATAACGGCAGAGGCCTTTCTCTCTGCCAGGGAGTGGAACACATAACGGCAGAGGCCTTTCTCTCTGCCGGGGAGTGGAACAGATAACGGCAGAGGCCTTTCTCTCTGCCGGGGAGTTGAACAGATAACGGCAGAGGCCTTTCTCTCTGCCGGGGAGTGGAACAGATAACGGCAGAGGCCTTTCTCTCTGCCGGGGAGTGGAACAGATAACGGCAGAGGCCTTTCTCTCTGCCGGGGATTGGAACAGATAACGGCAGAGGCCTTTCTCTCTGCCGGGAGTGGAACAGATAACGGCAGAGGCCTTTCTCTCTGCCGGGGAGTTGAACAGATAACGGCAGATGCCTTTCTCTCTGCCGGCGAGTGGAACAGATAACGGCAGAGGCCTTTCTCTCTGCCGGGGAGTTGAACAGATAACGGCAGAGGCCTTTCTCTCTGCCGGGGAGTGGAACAGATAACGGCAGAGGCCTTTCTCTCTGCCGTGGAGTGGAACAGATAACGGCAGAGGCCTTTCTCTCTGCCAGGGAGTGGAACAGATAACGGCAGAGGCCTTTCTCTCTACCGGGGAGTGGAACAGATAACGGCAGATGCCTTTCTCTCTGCCGGGGAGTTGAACAGATAACGGCAGAGGCCTTTCTCTCTGCCGGGAAGTGAAACAGATATCGGCAGAGGCCTTTCTTTCTGCCGGGGAGTGGAACAGATATCGGCAGAGGCCTTTCTCTCTGCCGTGGAGTGGAACATAAAGGCAGAGACCTTTCTCTCTGCCTGGGAGTGGAACAGATATCGGCAGAGGCCTTTCTCTCTCTGCCGGGAAGTGAAACAGTTATCGGCAGAGGCCTTTCTCAATGCCGGGGAATGGAACAGATATCGGCAGAGGCCTTTCTCTCTGCCGGGGTTTGGAGCAGATAACGGCAGAGGCCTTTCTCTCTGCCGGGGAGTGAAGCAGATAACGGCAGAGGCCTTTCTCTCTGCCGGGGAGTGGAGCAGATAACGGCAGAGGCCTTTCTCTCTGCCGGGGAGTGGAAAAGATAACGGCAGAGGCCTTTCTCTCTGAAGGGGAGTGGAACAGATAACGGCAGAGGCCTTTCTCTCTGCCGGGGATTGGAACAGATAACGGCAGAGGCCTTTCTCTCTCTGCCGGGAAGTGAAACAGATATCGGCAGAGGCCTTTCTTTCTGCCGGGGAGTGGAACAGATATCGGCAGAGGCCTTTCTCTCTGCCGTGGAGTGGAACATAAAGGCATAGACCTTTCTCTCTGCCGGGGAGTGGAACAGATATCGGCAGAGGCCTTTCTCTCTCTGCCGGGGATTGGAGCAGATAACGGCAGAGGCCTTTCTCTCTGCCGGGGAGTGGAACAGATAACGGCAGAGGCCTTTCTCTCTGCCGGGGAGTGGAACAGATAACGGCAGAGGCCTTTCTCTTTGCCGGGGAGTGGAGCAGATAACGGCAGGGGCCTTTCTCTCTGCCGGGGAGTGGAACAGATAACGGCAGAGGCCTTTCTCTCTGCCGGGGAATGGAACAGATAACGGCAGAGGCCTTTCTCTTTGCCGAGGAGTTTAACAGATAACGGCAGCGGCCTTTCTCTCTGCCGGGGAGTGGAGCAGATAACGGCAGAGGCCTTTCTCTCTGCCGGGGAGTGGAACAGATAACGGCAGAGGCCTTTCTCTCCGCCGGGGAGTGGAACAGATAACGGCAGAGGCCTTTCTCTCTGCCGGGGAGTGGAACAGATAACGGCAGAGGCCTTTCTCTCTGCCGGGGATTGGAGCAGATAACGGCAGAGACCTTTCTCTCTGCCGGGGAGTGGAACAGATAACGGCAGAGGCCTTTCTCTCTGCCGGGGAATGGAACAGATAACGGCAGAGGCCTTTCTCTCTGCCGGGGAGTTTAACAGATAACGGCAGAGGCCTTTCTCTCTGCCGGGGAGTTTAACAGATAACGGCAGCGGCCTTTCTCTCTGCCGGGGAGTGGAGCTGATAACGGCAGAGGCCTTTCTCTCTGCCGGGGAGTGGAACAGATAACGGCAGAGGCCTTTCTCTCCGCCGGGGAGTAAACAGATAACGGCAGAGGCCTTTCTCTCTGCCGGGGAGTGGAACAGATAACGGCAGAGGCCTTTCTCTCTGCCGGGGATTGGAGCAGATAACGGCAGAGGCCTTTCTCTCTGCCGGGGAGTGGAACAGATAACGGCAGAGGCCTTTCTCTCTGCCGGGGAACGGAACAGATAACGGCAGAGGCCTTTCTCTTTGCCGGGGAGTGGAGCAGATAACGCCAGAGGCCTTTCTCTCTGCCAGGGAGTGGAACAGATAACGGCAGAGGCCTTTCTCTCTGCCGTGGAGTGGAACATAAAGGCAGAGACCTTTCTCTCTGCCTGGGAGTGGAACAGATATCGGCAGAGGCCTTTCTCTCTCTGCCGGGAAGTGAAACAGTTATCGGCAGAGGCCTTTCTCAATGCCGGGGAATGGAACAGATATCGGCAGAGGCCTTTCTCTCTGCCGGGGTTTGGAGCAGATAACGGCAGAGACCTTTCTCTCTGCCGGGGATTGGAACAGATAACGGCAGAGGCCTTTCTCTCTGCCGGGGAGTGAAGCAGATAACGGCAGAGGCCTTTCTCTCTGCCGTGGAGTGGAACATAAAGGCATAGACCTTTCGCTCTGCCGGGGAGTGGAACAGATATCGGCAGAGGCCTTTCTCTCTCTGCCGGGGAGTGGAACAGATAACGGCAGAGGCCTTTCTCTCTGCCAGGGAGTGGAACAGATAACGGCAGAGGCCTTTCTCTCTGCCAGGGAGTGGAACACATAACGGCAGAGGCCTTTCTCTCTGCCGGGGAGTGGAACAGATAACGGCAGAGGCCTTTCTCTCTGCCGGGGAGTTGAACAGATAACGGCAGAGGCCTTTCTCTCTGCCGGGGAGTGGAACAGATAACGGCAGAGGCCTTTCTCTCTGCCGGGGAGTGGAACAGATAACGGCAGAGGCCTTTCTCTCTGCCGGGGATTGGAACAGATAACGGCAGAGGCCTTTCTCTCTGCCGGGAGTGGAACAGATAACGGCAGAGGCCTTTCTCTCTGCCGGGGAGTTGAACAGATAACGGCAGATGCCTTTCTCTCTGCCGGCGAGTGGAACAGATAACGGCAGAGGCCTTTCTCTCTGCCGGGGAGTTGAACAGATAACGGCAGAGGCCTTTCTCTCTGCCGGGGAGTGGAACAGATAACGGCAGAGGCCTTTCTCTCTGCCGTGGAGTGGAACAGATAACGGCAGAGGCCTTTCTCTCTGCCAGGGAGTGGAACAGATAACGGCAGAGGCCTTTCTCTCTACCGGGAGTGGAACAGATAACGGCAGATGCCTTTCTCTCTGCCGGGGAGTTGAACAGATAACGGCAGAGGCCTTTCTCTCTGCCGGGAAGTGAAACAGATATCGGCAGAGGCCTTTCTTTCTGCCGGGGAGTGGAACAGATATCGGCAGAGGCCTTTCTCTCTGCCGTGGAGTGGAACATAAAGGCAGAGACCTTTCTCTCTGCCTGGGAGTGGAACAGATATCGGCAGAGGCCTTTCTCTCTCTGCCGGGAAGTGAAACAGTTATCGGCAGAGGCCTTTCTCAATGCCGGGGAATGGAACAGATATCGGCAGAGGCCTTTCTCTCTGCCGGGGTTTGGAGCAGATAACGGCAGAGGCCTTTCTCTCTGCCGGGGAGTGAAGCAGATAACGGCAGAGGCCTTTCTCTCTGCCGGGGAGTGGAGCAGATAACGGCAGAGGCCTTTCTCTCTGCCGGGGAGTGGAAAAGATAACGGCAGAGGCCTTTCTCTCTGAAGGGGAGTGGAACAGATAACGGCAGAGGCCTTTCTCTCTGCCGGGGATTGGAACAGATAACGGCAGAGGCCTTTCTCTCTCTGCCGGGAAGTGAAACAGATATCGGCAGAGGCCTTTCTTTCTGCCGGGGAGTGGAACAGATATCGGCAGAGGCCTTTCTCTCTGCCGTGGAGTGGAACATAAAGGCATAGACCTTTCTCTCTGCCGGGGAGTGGAACAGATATCGGCAGAGGCCTTTCTCTCTCTGCCGGGGAGTGGAGCAGATAACGGCAGAGGCCTTTCTCTCTGCCGGAAAGTGGAACAGATAACGGCAGAGGCCTTTCTCTCTGCCGGGGAGTGGAACAGATAACGGCAGAGGCCTTTCTCTCTGCCGGGGAGTGGAACAGATAACGGCAGAGGCCTTTCTCTCTGCCGGGGATTGGAGCAGATAACGGCAGAGGCCTTTCTCTCTGCCGGGGAGTGGAACAGATAACGGCAGAGGCCTTTCTCTCTGCTGGGGAATGGAACAGATAACGGCAGAGGCCTTTCTCTTTGCCGGGGAGCAGAGCAGATAACGCCAGAGGCCTTTCTCTCTGCCAGGGAGTGGAACAGATAACGGCAGAGGCCTTTCTCTCTGCCGGGGAATGGAGCAGATAACGGCAGAGGCCTTTCTCTCTGCCAGGGAGTGGAGCAGATAACGGCAGAGGCCTTTCTCTCTGCCGGGGATTGGAACAGATAACGGCAGAGGCCTTTCTCTCTGCCGGGAGTGGAACAGATAACGGCAGAGGCCTTTCTCTCTGCCGGGGAGTTGAACAGATAACGGCAGATGCCTTTCTCTCTGCCGGCGAGTGGAACAGATAACGGCAGAGGCCTTTCTCTCTGCCGGGGAGTTGAACAGATAACGGCAGAAGCCTTTCTCTCTGCCGGGGAGTGGAACAGATAACGGCAGAGGCCTTTCTCTCTGCCGTGGAGTGGAACAGATAACGGCAGAGGCCTTTCTCTCTGCCAGGGAGTGGAACAGATAACGGCAGAGGCCTTTCTCTCTACCGGGGAGTGCAACAGATAACGGCAGAGGCCTTTCTCTCTGCCGGGGAGTTGAACAGATAACGGCAGAGGCCTTTCTCTCTGCCGGGAAGTGAAACAGATATCGGCAGAGGCCTTTCTTTCTGCCGGGGAGTGGAACAGATATCGGCAGAGGCCTTTCTCTCTGCCGTGGAGTGGAACATAAAGGCAGAGACCTTTCTCTCTGCCTGGGAGTGGAACAGATATCGGCAGAGGCCTTTCTCTCTCTGCCGGGAAGTGAAACAGTTATCGGCAGAGGCCTTTCTCAATGCCGGGGAATGGAACAGATATCGGCAGAGGCCTTTCTCTCTGCCGGGGTTTGGAGCAGATAACGGCAGAGACCTTTCTCTCTGCCGGGGATTGGAACAGATAACGGCAGAGGCCTTTCTCTCTGCCGGGGAGTGAAGCAGATAACGGCAGAGGCCTTTCTCTCTGCCGGGGAGTGGAGCAGATAACGGCAGAGGCCTTTCTCTCTGCCGGGGAGTGGAAAAGATAACGGCAGAGGCCTTTCTCTCTGAAGGGGAGTGGAACAGATAACGGCAGAGGCCTTTCTCTCTGCCGGGGATTGGAACAGATAACGGCAGAGGCCTTTCTCTCTCTGCCGGGAAGTGAAACAGATATCGGCAGAGGCCTTTCTTTCTGCCGGGGAGTGGAACAGATATCGGCAGAGGCCTTTCTCTCTGCCGTGGAGTGGAACATAAAGGCATAGACCTTTCTCTCTGCCGGGGAGTGGAACAGATATCGGCAGAGGCCTTTCTCTCTCTGCCGGGGAGTGGAGCAGATAACGGCAGAGGCCTTTCTCTCTGCCGGAAAGTGGAACAGATAACGGCAGAGGCCTTTCTCTCTGCCGGGGAGTGGAACAGATAACGGAAGAGGCCTTTCTCTCTGCCGGGGAGTGGAACAGATAACGGCAGAGGCCTTTCTCTCTGCCGGGGATTGGAGCAGATAACGGCAGAGGCCTTTCTCTCTGCCGGGGAGTGGAACAGATAACGGCAGAGGCCTTTCTCTCTGCTGGGGAATGGAACAGATAACGGCAGAGGCCTTTCTCTTTGCCGGGGAGTAGAGCAGATAACGCCAGAGGCCTTTCTCTCTGCCAGGGAGTGGAGCAGATAACGGCAGAGGCCTTTCTCTCTGCCGGGGAATGGAGCAGATAACGGCAGAGGCCTTTCTCTCTGCCAGGGAGTGGAGCAGATAACGGCAGAGGCCTTTCTCTCTGCCGGGGATTGGAGCAGATAACGGCAGAGGCCTTTCTCTCTGCCGGGGAGTGGAACAGATAACGGCAGAGACCTTTCTCTCTGCCGGGGAGTGGAACAGATAACGGCAGAGGCCTTTCTCTCTGCTGGGGAATGGAACAGATAACGGCAGAGGCCTTTCTCTCTGCCGGGGAGTAGAGCAGATAACGGCAGAGGCCTTTCTCTCTGCCGGGGATTGGAGCAGATAACGGCAGAGGCCTTTCTCTCTGCCGGGGAATGGAGCAGATAACGGCAGAGGCCTTTCTCTCTGCCAGGGAGTGGAGCAGATAACGGCAGAGGCCTTTCTCTCTGCCGGGGATTGGAGCAGATAACGGCAGAGGCCTTTCTCTCTGCCGGGGAGTGGAACAGATAACGGCAGAGACCTTTCTCTCTGCCAGGGAGTGGAGCAGATAACGGCAGAGGTCTTTCTCTCTGCCGGGGATTGGAGCAGATAACGGCAGAGGCCTTTCTCTCTGCCGGGGAGTGGAACAGATAACGGCAGAGACCTTTTTCTCTGCCGGGGAGTGGAACAGATAACGGCAGAGGCCTTTCTCTTTGCCGGGGAGTTGAACAGATAACGGCAGAGGCCTTTTTCTCTGCCGGGGAGTTGAACAGATAACGACAGAGGCCTTTCTCTCTGCCGGGGAATGGAACAGATATCGGCAGAGGCCTTTCTCTCTGCCGGGGTTTGGAGCAGATAACGGCAGAGACCTTTCTCTCTGCCGGGGATTGGAGCAGATAACGGCAGAGGCTTTTCTCTCTGCCGGGGAGTGGAACAGATAACGGCAGAGGCCTTTCTCTCTGCCGGGGAGTGAAGCAGATAACGGCAGAGGCCTTTCTCTCTGCCGGGGAGTGGAGCAGATAACGGCAGAGGCCTTTCTCTCTGCCAGGGAGTGGAAAAGATAACGGCAGAGGCCTTTCTCTCTGCCGGGGAGTGGAGCAGATAACATCAGAGGCCTTTCTCTCTGCCGGGGAGTGGAGCAGATAACGGCAGAGGCCTTTCTCTCTGCCGGGGAGTGGAACAGATAACGGCAGCGGCCTTTCTCTCTGCCGGGGAGTGGAACAGATAACGGCAGAGGCCTTTCTCTCTGCCGGGGATTGGAACAGATAACGGCAGAGGCCTTTCTCTCTCTGCCGGGAAGTGAAACAGATATCGGCAGAGGCCTTTCTTTCTGCCGGGGAGTGGAACATAAAGGCAGAGACCTTTCTCTCTGCCGGGGAGTGGAACAGATATCGGCAGAGGCCTTTCTCTCTCTGCCGGGGAGTAGAGCAGATAACGCCAGAGGCCTTTCTCTCTGCCAGGGAGTGGAGCAGATAACGGCAGAGGCCTTCCTCTCTGCCGGAAAGTGGAACAGATAACGGCAGAGGCCTTTCTCTCTGCCGGGGAGTGGAGCAGATAACGGCAGAGGCCTTTCTCTCTGCCGGGGAGTGGAACAGATAACGGCAGACGCCTTTCTCTCTGCCGGGGATTGGAGCAGATAACGGCAGAGGCCTTTCTCTCTGCCGGGGAGTGGAACAGATAACGGCAGAGGCCTTTCTCTCTGCCGGGGAGTGGAACAGATAACGGCAGAGGCCTTTCTCTTTGCCGGGGAGTGGAGCAGATAACGGCAGGGGCCTTTCTCTCTGCCGGGGAGTGGAACAGATAACGGCAGAGGCCTTTCTCTCTGCCGGGGAATGGAGCAGATAACGGCAGAGGCCTTTCTCTCTGCCAGGGAGTGGAGCAGATAACGGCAGAGGCCTTTCTCTCTGCCGGGGATTGGAGCAGATAACGGCAGAGGCCTTTCTCTCTGCCGGGGAGTGGAACAGATAACGGCAGAGACCTTTCTCTCTGCCAGGGAGTGGAGCA
This sequence comes from Hylyphantes graminicola, assembly GCA_023701765.1. NCBI lineage: Eukaryota > Metazoa > Arthropoda > Arachnida > Araneae > Linyphiidae > Hylyphantes > Hylyphantes graminicola. Next base: position 5,666,400 of record CM043121.1, on the reverse strand, counting down.
GATAACGGCAGAGGTCTTTCTCTCTGCCGGGGATTGGAGCAGATAACGGCAGAGGCCTTTCTCTCTGCCGGGGAGTGGAACAGATAACGGCAGAGACCTTTTTCTCTGCCGGGGAGTGGAACAGATAACGGCAGAGGCCTTTCTCTTTGCCGGGGAGTTGAACAGATAACGGCAGAGGCCTTTTTCTCTGCCGGGGAGTTGAACAGATAACGACAGAGGCCTTTCTCTCTGCCGGGGAATGGAACAGATATCGGCAGAGGCCTTTCTCTCTGCCGGGGTTTGGAGCAGATAACGGCAGAGACCTTTCTCTCTGCCGGGGATTGGAGCAGATAACGGCAGAGGCTTTTCTCTCTGCCGGGGAGTGGAACAGATAACGGCAGAGGCCTTTCTCTCTGCCGGGGAGTGAAGCAGATAACGGCAGAGGCCTTTCTCTCTGCCGGGGAGTGGAACAGATAACGGCAGAGGCCTTTCTCTCTGCCGGGGAACGGAACAGATAACGGCAGAGGCCTTTCTCTTTGCCGGGGAGTGGAGCAGATAACGCCAGAGGCCTTTCTCTCTGCCAGGGAGTGGAACAGATAACGGCAGAGGCCTTTCTCTCTGCCGTGGAGTGGAACATAAAGGCAGAGACCTTTCTCTCTGCCTGGGAGTGGAACAGATATCGGCAGAGGCCTTTCTCTCTCTGCCGGGAAGTGAAACAGTTATCGGCAGAGGCCTTTCTCAATGCCGGGGAATGGAACAGATATCGGCAGAGGCCTTTCTCTCTGCCGGGGTTTGGAGCAGATAACGGCAGAGACCTTTCTCTCTGCCGGGGATTGGAACAGATAACGGCAGAGGCCTTTCTCTCTGCCGGGGAGTGAAGCAGATAACGGCAGAGGCCTTTCTCTCTGCCGTGGAGTGGAACATAAAGGCATAGACCTTTCGCTCTGCCGGGGAGTGGAACAGATATCGGCAGAGGCCTTTCTCTCTCTGCCGGGGAGTGGAGCAGATAACGGCAGAGGCCTTTCTCTCTGCTGGAAAGTGGAACAGATAACGGCAGAGGCCTTTCTCTCTGCCGGGGAGTGGAACAGATAACGGCAGAGGCCTTTCTCTCTGCCGGGGAGTGGAACAGATAACGGCAGAGGCCTTTCTCTCTGCCGGGGATTGGAGCAGATAACGGCAGAGGCCTTTCTCTCTGCCGGGGAGTGGAACAGATAACGGCAGAGGCCTTTCTCTCTGCTGGGGAATGGAACAGATAACGGCAGAGGCCTTTCTCTTTGCCGGGGAGTGGAGCAGATAACGCCAGAGGCCTTTCTCTCTGCCAGGGAGTGGAACAGATAACGGCAGAGGCCTTTCTCTCTGCCGGGGAGTGGAACAGATAACGGCAGAAGCCTTTCTTTGCCGTTATCTGTTCTCTCTGCCGGGGAATGGAGCAGATAACGGCAGAGGCCTTTCTCTCTGCCAGGGAGTGGAGCAGATAACGGCAGAGGCCTTTCTCTCTGCCGGGGATTGGAGCAGATAACGGCAGAGGCCTTTCTCTCTGCCGGGGAGTGGAACAGATAACGGCAGAGACCTTTCTCTCTGCCGGGGAGTGGAACAGATAACGGCAGAGGCCTTTCTCTCACTCAGGGAGTGGAGCAGATAACGGCAGAGGTCTTTCTCTCTGCCGGGGATTGGAGCAGATAACGGCAGAGGCCTTTCTCTCTGCCGGGGAGTGGAACAGATAACGGCAGAGACCTTTTTCTCTGCCGGGGAGTGGAACAGATAACGGCAGAGGCCTTTCTCTCTGCCGGGGAATGGAGCAGATAACGGCAGAGGCCTTTCTCTCTGCCGGGGAGTGGAAAAGATAACGGCAGAGGCCCTTCTCTCTGCCGGGGAGTGGAGCAGATAACATCAGAGGCCTTTCTCTCTGCCGGGGAGTGGAGCAGATAACGGCAGAGGCCTTTCTCTCTGCCGGGGAGTGGAACAGATAACGGCAGAGGCCTTTCTCTCTGCCGGGGAGTGGAACAGATAACTGCAGAGGCATTTCTCTCTGCCGGGGAGTGGAACAGATAACGGCAGAGGCCTTTCTCTCTGCCGGGGAGTGGAACAGATAACGGCAGAGGCCTTTCTCTCTGCCGGGGAGTGGAACAGATAACGGCAGAGGCCTTTCTCTCTGCCGGGGAGTGGAACAGATAACGGCAGAGGCCGTTCTCTCTGCCGGGGATTGGAGCAGATAACGGCAGTGGCCGTTTTCTCTGCCATGAAGTGGAACAGATAACGATATATGTTAATAAGTGAATGATGCTACTTAAGACTGCACAAATTAAACGGGTACGTTAATTTTCGGTGTACCCAATATTTATATAAATGAACAACATAAAACCGCAAACAACTAAACAATAGAAGAATGTTTCCTTTACTTCCGACTATTTTATTAAGAATAAAATTATACCTGCGTGGGCTTAAATAGTTAAATAGTTCAAATATCAGGTTAAAGTGATGTCGCCAGCAAACCACGGGCTTGGTGCCTATCATATTTACAAATGATGTTTTTAACTTTTTTTAAAAAATAAAAAAAAACTCTGGTTACTTTTTGCGCTTTGTTGTAATTTGATATAAATCTCTTCATAATTAATAAATATATGAAAAATTTTATTTTCTATATTTATTAATTATTTTCTTTTCTTTTTTTTAAATTTTATTATTTATTATTTAATTTTGAAATTTAAGATTTCGGTAACCCCTTAAATTAAAATTTAGAGTTAAAATATGTGTGTTGAATCTGTTAATAATATCTACTTACGAAACACGAATAGATTCCCAGGATTCAAGATGACCTATAGCGGTATTCGTCGACGATACTTCAAAGATCTGAAAATTGAAGAATAGAGAGCAATTTCTTATATTGTTATAAATATATATTATAAGAGTATTTGTTTTTAATACAGTGTTAAAAAAATATATATTTTATACAGCGATCATCGTGAATTGCTTATTTGACAACATTTTTCCTTTTAAAATCTGGATATATGTCATTTTTAAACATTATTATTTTTAATATCTAATTTTTAGATAAAAGTGTTTCCTACGACAAATGATTCAATTATTTCAGTTGAACCTTCCAAGATAGCAAAATATTTATTAACTAAAATTACTTGTCAAAAACTATCAATAAATCAAAATTCATATCATTTTTTGTCGACTTTCCCTGTTGTTCAATTCGAAAAAAAATTAATTAAACGCATTATCTTTTACCAAGATTAATTCTATCGGTAGGATCAGAATTTTTTTTGTTAATAATATCCGTAACTATTGCTCGACTTTGCGTCCAGATGTATCACTCTTTGTCGGCCAACTACACATTTTAAATCGCTTTTACCACATTTATAACAGCATTTGAAACTTTGATTTAAAATTTATATTTGGAGAAAGATTTATTTTTGTCATATACACGAGTATTGTTATCAAAATATTAAAATTACAACAAAAGGCTATGTTATACGATTTTTTAAGTGTAATTATTTTTTAAGTGTATTTTTTTTCAATTAAAAACTGCAATGATTCCCAACAAAGTTATAAGCATTTTACCTATTCCCTCCCTTGCAAAATGCTAAATATATATTCTTTAAATGAACATTTTTTTCAAAAACTATTATTTAAAAGCACGTTTCGCAAGTATTTTGGTCTAAATTAATGTTTGAAATTAGTGAAGGTCTCGTCAATTCAATAGAGTTTGATGTTTTGAGTAGTAAAACAACACATTTGCTGTGTGATATGGATGAACAAGTACGCTCTGTCAGTTTTTTATTTTTAACATTGACTATTCAAGCATTTCTTTCCACACAAAATTTCTCGAAAATTTTCCGCTAAAGAACGTTTACAAGGCATCCTATATACAAGTGCTAGTAGGTCATTTTACATACAAACAAACGATTCCTACTTTTTAGCTGTTTCGGTATTGGCATTATTGAAAAGCTTGTACATTCTAGGCAGGGGGGGGGCGTAACCTAGGGCTCTGGAGTGCTAGGCATATGTCCCGGTAAGGTGGTCAACCTCACGCGGAACCCCTAGCGTTTAGTTCCCATGCATGCTTGGTACCCATTTTATCGACCCACTCAAGGGATGAAAGGCTAAGTCAACCTCGCCCAGTCCGGGATTCTGTTCCCGGATCAGTAACGTGGCAGTGCGAAGCACTACCACTTGGGCCACTGGTCCTCCAGTTCTCATCTACGCATCTGAAACCTGGACCCAGTCCCAGGCTGATGACAGGACCCTCGCTACCTTTGAGAGGAAGATTCTCCGATTTTTTGGTGTTGTTGGTGACAAAGGAGAAATAACTCCGAACTTTATAGACTATTCAGAGAGTGGGACATGCTGAAATATCATATGATTCAACGCATGAAATGGGCCGGACACATCATAAGAATGAATGATGACAGAACAACAACAAAAATTCTTTTGGCCAAACCAAATGGAACTTGAAAAGAGAGACGGACCCAGACTGAGGTGGGTGGACTGCCTCCAAAAGGACTTTGCTTCGATATAGGTCAGATACTGGAACGCTGTTGTGCGCAGAAGGAGAGACTGGGCATATCTCCTTGAGAAAGCCAGGGTCCACCCAGGACTGTCGAGTTATTGATGATGATGATATATGAGGTAATTTTTTATATAAAAGTTCTCTATTCATTAAAAAAAACTATTTAAAAAATACAACTACCATAACGTTTAACTGACGCCTTTCTTGTTCTGTAGCATGCTCTTTTGTTCATCTAGCATGTACTTTTGATGCAGCGAAACCTCCATTCAGGGCTTGGAAAAAATTATATGCATTGTTTAAAAAGAATATTTTGGGGTGAGATAGAAAAAAATGCAATTTTTTTCGTGTTTCACAGGTGTAGGTGTATGCATTCGTAATAAATAAAAAAGATAATTTGAAAGTTGATACTAAAATAATTTTATTCTGAAATTTCATTTACAGAGTATAACATTTCTATTACACATCATTCTGCAAAACCAGTTTCTTTATAGATGTAGTTTAATTGCACAGAAAACTGTGTTCAGGGAAATATATACTTCGCATTTGTAAAGCATTTTTTTTTTTGAAAATATTTTATTTTTTAATGATTATCAGGACCTTGACTTTGATTGTAAAATACGACACCCGTCGCCAATAGCCCTCATGCAGCTCGTGTAGATAAGTCGAACTCAACTAAAGGACTGCCATGGACATATTTACTTAATGTTGCTCAGAAAATAAATATGTGTACCGTTTTAAAAGCCGCCCCGGTGGCACACTCGTTAGGATTCTAGCCTTTGGAGCTGCTGGGGTCGGGTTCGAATCCCGGTCAGGCATGGATGTTTGTGACTGTCAATAAGTGTTGTTATTTGTCTATGTGTTTGTGTCGTCTCTTTCTTTGTGTGTCTCTTGTGCTTGTGTCATTTCTGGGGCTTAGTACAATAGACTTAAAGTCGCAGTGCTTGGCGATCTTGCCCCCCACCAAGAAAGTCATAAGTCACCGTTTAAAAAGTACAGTAAAAATAATAACATGCCCACATAGTTAAGCGACTGTTCCTGCTTAATTCGAGCTTTCATATCACGGAAGAGCAATTTAAATAAATAATTATTTACTTTATCTGTCATATTTTAACAAACAGCTTCATATATGAGATGTGATTTTGAAATGATTACCTAATTTTCACTGTCGGCATTAATTGTTTTAAACAGAGATGGTATGGACAACAATTTAAAAGCTCCTATCATTTGTCATCTTCGAAAATTAAATTTTTTTAATATTAACTGTATTGATATAACAAAGTCATTGACAATTCTACATAATTTGATTTGAACGGACAGAAAATGTTAAAATTATGTAAATTGAAAATATTGAAATATGTGTTGGTTTTGGCTTTTCTAAGATTTCTTTGGTACAAATACATAGGAAAACAAATCAATATAATAGAAAAATGCATTAATATAGAACAACAGTTATAAAAAAACGATTAAAACTCGAAGCGAAGGGTATTAATAAAATTATTTTTTTCATTGACCCGATAGAATGAACTCATTTAAGTAGTAATAATCAATGATAATTATCGTATACAATGATTATGCTATTTAATAACAATTATTCAATGTGTCAATTTTGTTTATAACCGATAACATGCAGATCTTTACCTTACAAAATATTCTACATCAGTGATATTAAAAGTAAATATAATTTAATTTACTGCGGTAATTTAAACTACAATGCAATTTTAGGGTACATCTCTAAAGCGCACTGAACCAGCAAAAGCATTTTGATATTGAAACACTTTCCTTCACGTCTTGTGTTTATCTTTATTTGCTATTTTAATACGATGATAAATGTCGCCAAGAAAACATATTTTAAAACTTAAACATTATAGCGCTTTTATGGCGTCCCACATTGCCATGATGCAAGATCTATGGAAGCTCCTAATATGGAACAGCTCAGATATATTAACCCTTTCAGAGAGTCCCAGTGATGCCATTTGGCATCATCACTTTCAATATTTTTTTCAAAATGTCTATGTCCCGTTATGACATCCAAACACACATCATTCGATTCTTCACACTATGTTCATTAGACGATATTTTACATAAATCTCAATAGAAGTCAGAAGTACTATTTTTTTTTATTCAGAAAATAGCCAACGGGAGTTTAACCTGAGTTTTGATAAATTCACTTCAGTTCCACATATTTAAAACACAATTTAAACTATTTCGGTTAAAATAATTACTAATTTTTTTTTAATAATATGGTCAGATATCTTAAAATATATAACTCGAAGTGTTTTTAGGTAATATATATATATTTTTATTTTGTTGTTTTCCACAGTTAAAAATTTTTAGCATTATTTCAAAAACCATATAAAAATTTAAAATTAATTTTTTTCTTATGGAACTCGTATATTTGACCTAAAATAAGCTTATTTTGTGAATATCAGAAGTTTCTGTAGTGTAGTAAATTTTTGGGACTGAAAGGGTTAAAAATTATTAAAATGGGTACTTACCGATGAAGTTAAGATCACACAAATGGCCCTTTTTATGTCATAATTGAGAAACTTCAGTGCACAATAGATTATTTTAAGAAAAACTTTCAACAGCAACGTAATCGGCGAGTGCTCCAGCTAAAATGTCTGAAATAGTAAAAGTTCATTGTTAGCTTTCATTGTTATAAAACAACGATAAACGTCTCCCCATTGCATAAATTTTAATTAAAAAGTCTTTTGTATTTAACATTGTTAAGAGTAGTAGAAATATTGTTTAAAATTGTAAAAAAAAAGAAACATATATTGGAAAAAAATTAATGTTTTTCAAATGAGTTCATGATTGATTTTGTAAAATTATTTACAAACATAGTCATAACTGATTATAAACAGGAAAAAGTGACAATATTAAAAAAATAAGTTGTTTTAATATTTGCTGTTTCGTTTCAAATAAAATGTAACCAAAAAAATCTATAGATTTATAAAATTCGTAAAAAAGTAATATATACTAAAGTGGAAGCAGCAAACCTTTGTTCTTTAAATGTTGCAACTCTACTGAATTTTTCAACTTAGCTTAAATTATTTTAAGTATATTTATTAAACAGTTGAGTTGAAAAAATGTTTTTTGAAGAGGAATAAAGAAGATTTATTACTGAAATAGGCAAGGAAAGAAGATAATTTGTAAAAAAAAATAATCAATATTCATGTTATTAACAGAAAAACATTTTCCACAAAAATGAAAATCAAAATATATATACCAATAACTAATGAACTTACAACTTTATTTTAGTGACTTTACTTAAATACTTACTATAACTTTACTCTAGGCCCAGTTGCCTAGCGGTAGTGCTTCGCATTGCCACGCCACAGGTCCGGGGATTGAATCCCGGTCTGGGCGAGGTTGACCCAGCCTTTAATCCCTCGAGTGGGTCGATAAAATGGGTACCAAGCATGCTTGGGAACTAAACACTGGGGGTCCAGCGTGAGGCTGACCACCTTACCGGGACATATGCCTAGCAAGCCAGAGCCCTCGGTCACGAAAGCTGAAATGGGCACGGCAGGCCTTGGCCCACTAATGGGCTGTTGCGCCGGGGAGTTTAGTTTAAAACTTTACTCTATTTCACATGCAGTGAGAAAACGTTTACACTTTGGTTTCAATTTGTTGAACCCTCAGAGGATTTAGATCCTTCGACTTAAAGTATAAAAACACACAGAGGATACTCTCATATATTTTACCTGAACTTCAAATCACCCAAAATAATTCAATTCTAAAAAATTAGACATTCACTTTATAACAGCTTTACTCTTATAAGAAAAATAGTTTTTAGTTTTCACTAAACGCATATTTTAGATTACTATAACAAATACCGAGACTATGTAAGTTCCATATACTGGTTGTAATATTTATTATTTTTTTAAGCTGAAAGGATGTTTGGTCAATTTTTCAAAATGGAGTTGTAATTAATCAATATTCGATTTTAAACTGTTCAATAGATTCGACAACCACTGCTTCTTTAACCATCTAATTAAAATGTTAAAACGGTTGCCCTTTCCAATGGCATCATTATTTTTTTTTCCAAGTCCAAAAATATCTTGGACTTAGGACTTAGTTGAAGTGAAGCGTACTAAAAATTAATTTTTAAGTTGTAAAAAATTATATTTGGTAGTAGATTTTCACCGTTGTGCTTATTTGTAAATTTTTTTTAATATAACAACCTAATTCTTATGTCAAAATACTGATAAATTACACTTATAAACTTAATCTTTCCATCTATTTCCTGCTTAACTATTCAACTTCTGATAAATACATAAATCTTAATGTCACATACATGATAGAAATTAACATTCATAGTTGAAGAGAAATTCCAAAAACTCATTATTAAAACAAATATTTTAATATCACCAATGCAATGTTAGTTTAGTCGATGACTTTAAATAAATATTGCCAGATTTTTTTACTTTTTTAGTTTGGGAGTTGTGGCCATATCGTTTGTGAAAACCCAATCATGTCTGTGCATCACGTATGTAAAAATAATAGAAATTACATTTTGTCGTATTTGCATTGACAAAATCAGGTAAATATTATAACGACAGAGGCCTTAACTCTGCCGGGGATTGGAACAGATAACGACAGAGGCCATTACTCTGACGGGATATGTGAAACGTATAACGGCAAAACTATCTGATCGGGGAGTTTGGAACTGATAATGTGAAGTTATTCGGGCAATTTTTTTTAGCAGGCATCATAATTTAGTATTAAGTTCAAAATACTAGCCGACATTTAGTAATCACCGAAATAAACTTTTAAGAACTATATTTCATGTATTGCTGTCACTTATGATCATATTTAACTTGCTGTACCTTTGTACGAGGTGTATTATCTCTCTGTTTAAACATTTTATAATCGTGATAAATGTTACGTTTTTAGTATTGGATTTCTGGAGAAATTGCTGCCGTTTTGGAGCCAATTTGAGAAAAATTATAAAGATAGTACCATTGAAGATTCAGATAAATTTCAATATTTTTTACAACAATTCGATATTTATTATGTTTGATACTTGATCACAGAAATCTTACGTAAGAAGGAAGTTGCTGGGGCTTTAGAAATATTACCTTTAAGGCAACAAACAGTGTCCCATTTAGTTTTTGGAGGAACCAAACTTGGCGCCAAAAATCACAACGTTTATAAGATTAAACTGGGATCGTTAGAAAGTAATTTTCTGCGCGATTTTGATGTTTTGGGTCAAGAAAAGGTATGTGATAACGTGCCGTCAGTATCAAAAGGTCTTTGGACGAAAGAATTGAAATCTATGAATATTTTCCTCAATGATTGTGAAGAAAAGAGTAGCGAAATTGATGTATTGATTGGTGCTGATGTGGCAGGCAGACTTTTAGCAGGGAAAAGGAAGATTTTAAGTGGGGGTTTGGGGTTGCTACTGAGACCTATTTAGGTTGGACTCTAATGGGGAAAACCACATTGCCCGCTGAAAAAGAAGATACTGCAATGGCAGTTGCATCGATATTTGTAAAAAGTGCAAGTATTTCGGATTTATTTAGCTTGGATGTCCTTGGTATTACTGATCCGACTGAGACTGAATCACGAAAGGAGAGAGATATCCGTGCGAAGCAATACTTTGAAGATACGGTTAGAATTAACGAAGAAGATCGTTACGAAATTGCTTTGCCCTGGAAAGAAGACCATTTACCCCTACCAAGCAATAAGGATCTTGCTTTGAAGAGATTGGAAACTTCAACTAATAAGTTACTACAGTCAGATACCTTGTTTGAGGATTATGATAAGGTTTTCAAGGCATGGGAAACATTAGGTATTATAGAGGAAGTCCCTCAAGAAACTCTTCATCATGAGCATTATTTACCACATAGGCCTGTTGTTAAAGAGCAAAGTACCACGAAAGTGCGACCAGTGTTTGACGCTTCAGCGAAACCTGTAGGTTCACCGTCATTGAATCAGTGTTTGGAGTGCGGCCGGAATTTACTAGAATTAATACCAAGTCTTCTGCTGAAATTTCGGGAGCTTAAATATGGAATTATCGCTGATATAGAAAAAGCCTTTCTTCAAATTAGTGTTAGACCTGAGGAGAGAAACTTCCTTCTATTCTTTTGGTGGAAAGGGGATAAAAATGAAAAATTTAAAATTATGCGTCACACTAGAGTTGTATATGGAGCGAAAAGTAGTCAATTTCTGTTAGTAGCTGTTTTGGAACATCATTTGACGAAGTACTTAGAAGTCGCCAAATTTGATGAACAAATTGTAAACAGACTTCTTCACAGCTTTTACGTGGATAACGTCGTGACAAGCTTGGATGATAAATGTGAAATCTCTCCATTTATTGCAGAGTCTCATCACATTTGTCGGAAGGAAAGTTCAACTTGCGAGGGTGGCAAAAATGCTAACTACCCTACCCTACCCAAGTGCGATCAATGGTTCGAAGCTAATTAATAGGAAACTCTCCGATCTAAAAATTCGATGTAAATAAAATCAAACCAATCATTAGAAGAAAATTTCTTTTCGTAATCCGAAGCTATCGCCTAACCGAAGGAATTTTTGGAACTTCGAAATGCAAGCGTCGAAAGTAATTTTACATATGAAGAGTACACGGGAAGAACCGATTGATTTATTAGGCGGACGCCCGCAATTGTCTACTTGGCGGACTTTGGAGGCAGAAAACCGGTTTCTCTCTTTCTTCTTTGCCTGGTCCAAGCGCCGTAATCGTTAATAGCCTGAATCTTGGTGGCTAGGAACCACAGAGATAGTAGTTGAAGTATTAGAGTGTAGATCACGTGACCTACAACACTGGCTTCATTGGGGCTCTTCTGGGAGTTCTTTGCGTGTCCCGTCATTAGCATTGGAGGTCACGTCATCTGCCACTCTTACTTTAATTACTTAATCTTACCACACTGTAAAAAATTTGGCTTGAATTTACTAACGATTACTTAGTAACTTTACAGTTTTTCACCATTTACCAGTAAATCATCTGTAACCTAAAGAAACTACTGTAGTAATACTAAGCAATACTAAGTAAATTGATGTAACACTTACAGCGCCACCTGGCTATCTTTTTTAGAGATGCGTAGTTTCCCTTGTTGCATTTGTTTTGTTTCTCGAAATTTGTTCGATCGGCCATCGGATTTAGCAAAAACTAACCGGTGATCGCGTCCATAAATTGAAAGTGTACGAGACTCAGAGATAAAAGTCTGATTCGATATCGGTCAAAGGTGAAAATTCAATCAATGTACGTTTCATCGAAAAATTATAACGAATCGATATCGCAACGATGAGAAACCGAAAAACGTGTTTTTTTTATTTTAGTACATACATACAAATTGCGTTAAATTATTTCTAAAACTTCAAATCCGAAAGCTTTATATCGATCAAGATTTTAACCTCATTATTTACACGCAAAGAATCTGCATGTCCCGATGACCGCGTGGACAAACGTGCTACTTCTCGTTGAAAGATGAGCGAGCCAATCTTGAGGTTGCGAGTTCTGTCCAGCGACCTGCTCCGGAAAAGTCGAAATAATTCTTGACTAAAAGAAAATTAGTGGCGCCCTCTTGTTTAACAATTTTGAAACTGCTAGTTACTAAGGTTTTCCTAGTAAAGATACCTACATAAGTGGATGTATTGATTACTAGAATATATCTTGTAACGTTTACTGAAGTTTTTATAGTATGCTTGCAATTTAAATGATTGCATTGGATACTAAGCTTTAATTAGTAATATATACACATATTTCTTATGTAACATTACTAAAAAAAACTTATGGAAGCTGAGTTTCCTAGAGAATTCTTAGTAACCTTACAGATTTTTTTTAGAGTGCAGTATTACTTTAACAATGATCTCTGTGGTAGGAACTGGTTTCCCTGCACACGTTTAGACGATCACTCGCTATCATCGCCAAATTGGCCAGCTAAGGAAACTTCTCTACAAAATCAATCGGTTTTTCCCGTATACTCTTCATATAGAAAAAAATTTCTTTATCGATGGTTGTTGATTGGAAGCTGACGATAACTCAAAGTTTTGGTCGCATTTAAATAGTAGGCAAACAGAATACGATGCTCCTTCTTCTTCGCCGCTCAAGCAAATTTGAATTATGGGTTTATATGTTTTTTTAGGGTCTGAGGAGCACAAATAAAACAAACACACAATTTTATCCATTTCCCATGCGTCAGGATCAGCAGTAGTTGCGTGCACTGATCCTGTGTGCAACGGTGGGTAGTGAGGGTGTCGTTGGCACACTCTTAGAAATAACACTTTCATTTTTGGCGATTCATGAATCCTCAAGCCTCATTTCGTTAATTTTGATTATTGTTTCGTCCAAACTATCACGTGACTTGTGAGTAAACGCGAATCCTCAGTTTTACGATCGTGATTTGACGATTCTGTATCTTGATTTTGAGGAAACTGAATCTCATTGTTGTACTCACATGCCCAAAAATGACGAAATATTTCTTTAGATTAGACGACATTCAAATCCTCATAAAAATGACGATTCAAATTTCCTCACTTTGAGGAAACGAAAACTCGGAGCATTTGCCATTAACGGAATCGTCAAAATTAAGGAAAATTTGATCGTTTTTGAGCATTCATTTTTTAGAGTGTACAGCAAGGGTAGTGATGGACAGTTACGGTTACTCGAAAGAGGCACGAAAGGTCGGCTGGTTTTGTTTCTTGGTGGTTTTTTAGAGACTGGTGAGGATAAATAAAACAAACACACACAATTTAATACACTTCGCTTTATTGATTAAACCACCGGCTTCACTCATTATATTTCACACACAGATACACATCGCTGTCCAAAGTTCGCCGAGCCAGAAACCATTCCTCAGCCTATAGGCAACCTTTCAGGTCCGGCCGCTGTTGTTGTTGCGTCAGGAGTTGGAGTAGTGGCATCCGCGGCTGCCGTGGTACCCACATCAGTAATTGCTCTGTACTTCAGATATAGTAACGGTGGGTAATGAGGGTGTTGTATGGAGGCCAGTAAGAGTAACGTAGGTACACTCTCAGAAATAACACTTTCATTTTTGGCGATTCATGAATCCTCAAGCCTCATTTCGTTAATTTTGATTATTGTTTCGTCCAAACTATCACGTGACTTTTGAGTAAACGCGAATCCTCAGTTTTACGATCGTGATTTGACGATTCTGTATCTTGATTTTGAGGAAACTGAATCTCATTGTTGTACTCACATGCTCAAAAATGACGAAATATTTCTTTAGATTATGCGACATTCAAATCCTCATAAAAATGACGCATCAAATTTCCTCACTTAGAGGAAACGAAAACTCGGAGCATTTGCCAGGAACGGAATCGTCAAAATTAAAGACAATTTGATCGTTTTTGAGCATTCATTTTTTAGAGTGTACAGCAAGGGTAGTGAGGGGACAGTGCCGGTTATACTCGAAGGATGCACGAAAGTTCGGCTAGGTTTTGGTTCTTGGTGGTTTTTGTAGGGACTGATGAGTAAAAATAAAACGAACACACAATTTAATACACTTCGCTTTATTGATTCAACCACCTGCTTCACTCATTATAATTTGACACAGATACACATCGCTGTCCCAAAGTCCGCCGAGTCAGATACCATTCCTCAGCCTATAGGCAGCCTTTCGAGTCCGGCGGCGGTTGTTGTGGCGTCAGGAGCTGGAGTGGTGGCATCCGCGGCTGCCGTGGTACCAGCATTAGTAGTTGCTCTGTACGTCAGGTAGAGTAACTGTGGGTAATGACTAATGAGGGTGTTGTATGGAAGTTAGTAAGAGTATCTTAGGTAAGGAGGATAGTGAGGGAATGATGACGAATACTTGAAGAACTTGAAGAAGGTACTTTGTTTTAGGGATTGAAGAATATAAAATGCATAATTTAAGACTCGCCACTTTATCAATTGAACCACCTGACTCAATCGTTTTACTGAACAGTTTGACACAGATACATATCGCGCTATCCCCCGTCCACAGTTCGCATACCAAAATAAATTCCTCAGCTTACATTCAACCTTTCAGGAGTAAGGATAGGTAAATCGTAATGTGCATCATTTAAATGGTAATGGGACGGTGGGAGTGAGGTTGTCGTAGGTATAGCGAAGGTAGTGAGGGGACAGTTACTGTTACTCAGCTGGGTTTTGGTTCTTGGTGGGTTTTTTAGGGACTGATAAGGATAAATAAAACAAACACACACAATTTAATACACTTCGCGTTATTGACTGAACCACCTGCTTCACTCATTATAATTTGACACAGATACACATCGCTGTCCCAAAGTTCGCCGAGCCAGAAACCATTCCTCGGCCTATAGGCAACCTTTCAGGCCCGGCCGCTGTTGTTGTGGCGTCAGGAGCTGGAGTGGTGGCATCCGCGGCTGCCGTGGTACCCGCATCAGTAGTTGCTTTGTACGTCAGGTAGAGAAACGGTGGATAATGATGGAGGCCAGTAAGAGTATCGCAGGTACACTCTCAGAAATAACACTTTCATTTTTGACGATTCATGAATCCTCAAGCCTCATTTCGTTAATGTTGAGGATTGTTTCGTCAAACTATCACGTGACTTTTGAGTAAACGCGAATCCTCACTTTTACGATCGTGATTTGACGATTCTGTATCTGGATTTTGTGGAAACTGAATCTCATTGTTGTACTCACATGCTCAAAAATGACGAAATATTTCTTTAGATTAGACGACATTCAAATCTCATAAAAATGACAAGCATGACATTCAAATTTCCTCACTTTGAGGAAACGAAAACTCGGAGCATTTGCCAGTAACGGCATCGTAAAAATTAAGGTATGGTATGGTATGGTATGATACATATATATTCCAGCTTGTGTGCTTGTTCAGAGAACCGCTTATAAGCTTTCGTCAAGAGAAATTAAGGAAAATTTGATCGTTTTTGAGCATTCATTTTTGAGAGTGTACAGCAAGGGTAGTGAGGGGACAGTTACGGTTACTCTAAAGATTCACGAAAGGTCGGCTGGGTTTTGGTTCTTGGTGGTTTTTTAGGGACTGATGGAGGATAAATAAAACAAACACACAATTTAATACACTTCGCTTTATTGATTTAACCAACTGCTTCACTCATTATAATTTGACACAGATACACATCGCTGTCCACAGAAATAACCATTCCTCAGCCTATAGGCAGCCTTTCAGGTCCGGCCGCTGTTGTTGTTGCGTCAGGAGCTGGAGTGGTGGCATCCGCGGCTGCCGTGGTACCCGCATCAGTAGTGGCGGCGTCACCTCCTGGAAGGGTCACGTCGGGTACTGAGACGGTGGGTAGGGACGGTGTCGTGGGTAGGGTGACGCCGGAGGGTAATGTGGGGACGGTGACGGATACTGGAAGGGCGGTCGGAAGGCCGCCGCCTGGTCTTTGATTGAGGCATTTGCCACCTGCGAGGGGGGAAAAAGGGAAAGGTTAGGGTACTGAAGTATATAAGTAGAAAATCAGGTCTTCATTAGAAAAACAGGTTCACGCGGATTAGGTTTAGTTTAGTTTAGTTTGAATTATCGTCGCTCTAGAACAATACGAGGGCTATTGGCGACGTTCGTCGTAGTTTAGAACCACAGTCAAGTAACGAGCCTACACCTGAGTGGGCACCCAACGCAACCGTTAAGGGCGACATCGTACGCAGCTTTGGAACTTAGGAGATTATTTAACGCGCACTCCCTTTACCCAGGGTATTATTTACGGACATTACACAGGGTATTATCGGACATTTTTACCTTCACTGGCCGTTTATACGTCGGTGGTTATTTTGGCAATGCCCGTACCCGTACCTGGGATCTTTCGCATTTTAGGTAGAAGCCTAACAGACTGGGCTCCCCAGCCCCTCCTGCGGATTAGGAACCACCAAAAACTCGAAAACGGCAATTGAGATAAGTGATTCAGTGATTAGTAATTGAGATCAGTGACTGATGGAGCAAATAGATTAAATGGGTGATGGGGGGGGGGGGTATGAAAACGTCATTTATTAAGATATAATTATCTATAAACTAGCAGTATGGTCCCGCTTACTGGGAACCCGTTAACTTCGCAGTGCTTCCTTTTAGAGGCATGCTTACTTGTGAAAATACACTCAAAATCAAAACAAAATTAAATTCGTGTTGGCGCATGCGCACTTAAAAAAGGAAACACTATTAGAGGATGAAGCAGCCTTAGGGCGAGCGCATATCTCAACCAAACTCAATCAATCAAACTAATAGAGGATGGCGTCAAGCCCCCGTTTCCGGCCGGTCCATGTATTTTCAAGCCCTGTTATGGTCCCGCAATCCCAAGTGGATGACATTTTTTTAAAACCAATTATTCTAATTAAAAATCTCAATCAAATATGAAAAAACTAAGCCTCAGATGCACACGTAGGTATTAAAAGGAATCTATATTATAAAATTTCGAATTTTTCAGAGCAGTCTAAGTAGGTCTTTTGCGATCCACAGACATACACACATACAGACAGACTCTTTCTTTTATTATTATAGATGGGAATGCTTTAGCATTTCCTGTTGCGCATTCGAAAGAAGTAGAAAAATTCAAAAATGAGCCTTGATAGTTATTGGATACTGGTAAAAAAAATTGTGAACAATTGGACCAACTTCGCTGAGCTCAACCTTTTGTTGGTCGACAATTTTTGTTCTTTGTATTTATATATAGATGCAAATATTGGACTAGGGTAGACTGACCAGTGAGAGAACAGGCCCCAGTGAATGAACATTTAATAAATATAATAAAAAAAATAAGGATTGAAAATCGTTAGACTATATGGATTGGCAACTCTGACTTCCTCCCATGTAGTAGGAAGCTATCTGACAATGGTTGGTTGTGTCCTGGTCATTATATCCTGGTGTTCATTCACTGGCGAACGTGACGCCTTAAACGTTCATTCACTGGTTAGTCTACCCTACATAAAATATTTTGCTTATTTTATTTTATTCGTACCTGGTACGGGTCCTGGTCGAGGAACAAAAACTGGAGATGGTCCCCCTGAAATATTTAATAGAATTATCTTTCAAAACTTAACTACAAGGATTTCAAAGTAACATTAAAAAAGTAACTAAGTTACAGTTACAGCTACTTAAATAGAAAAGTAACTCTGTTACAGCTACTTAATTAGAAAATTAACTTTGTTACAATTACTAAACTAAACTCCCCGGCGCAACAGCCCATTACAGGGCCAAGGCCTGCCGTGCATATTTCAGCTTTCGTGACCTAGGGCTCTGGGGTGCTAGGCATATGTCCCGGTAAGGTGGTCAGCCTCACGTATAACCCCCAGGGTTTAGTTCCCAAGCATGCTTGGTACCCATTTTATCGACCCACTCAAGGGTTAAAAGGCTGGGTCAACCTCGCCCAGTCCGGAATTCGATCCTGGACCTGTGGCGTGGCAATGCGACGCACTACCACTGGGCCTCTACAATTTGCCTTTGTTACAATTACAGCAACTTAATTAGAAAAGTAACTTAGTTACATCTACTTAAATCGAAATATAAATTTGTTAAAGTTACAACTACTTAATAAGAAAATGAACTTTGTTACAGTTACAGCTACTTAAATAGAAAAGTAACTTTGTTAATTCATTATTAAATTAATAATTGTTGGCAAATAATAGTAATAATAACACTATCAATAATACTATAAGTAAATATAATTCGATGGAAGGTTAATAACTATTCTAAGTGAAATAAGTACGCGAGACCAATAGCAATATAAATGGAATCAGTAAATAAGTAACAATAGTAATAACAATAATGTAAGTGGAATTCGAAAAATGACTAATTATTGTAATAATAATTTAAATGAAAACGCAAATGCCAAAGGGTAAAACAGAGTTTCGTACAAATGTACGAAAAATTGGATTGCTCATGTTCGTTTGACTCAAATAAAAGACTTTTTAAAAATTTAAAATAGTTTAAACCTCTGATGCATAATGTTGCCGTTTTGTAACAGGTAACATAATCTACTTTATTCTATTAAATTAGAGCTCCCTCTCGACAAATTTGTGTTTTTTTTATTGTATTACATTCCATTTTGAAGTTTTAGTTACTAATAATCCTCATGGATGACATTAGTAAAAGTGTATTAAAAATTAATTGGTGAGGTTATTAACTGTTGTGAAATTACGTTTTTGCCAGTTTTCAAAGTATAATAAAATTAGTACTGAACATAAACAAATTGTTTTGAAAAATTAATTATAGTTAAAAAGGGTTATTTTGAAATATCTTTAGGCGTTTTCTAGTCATTCTCATCAAAATTTGAATTTTGTGGTTGGTTTTTGCCAAATGGAAAAAATTTCAAAAATTGAAATTATTTAAATTCCAATGCAGTTAAATTCCTTTCAGTATTTTTCCCATAATGTGAGTGTTAAAGATACATGTATATTTTTGGGGGCTGAAAATAAAAATTCATGCATTAGAGGGTCAAGCACCTGAGGAAGCTGCTGACGCTGCACTAGCTGCTGCTCCTTGGTTTGGAGGCGCAGAATCTGTGAAAGAAAAATACAGAACAAAAAGTTTGTAAAATTGCTTTCAATAGCACCTCTCAACTGAATAAGTCCAGGCTTTATATTTTTCTTTTATAAAATGTGTACTTCGCTTAATTTTAAATCACTCAACATCAATATGTATTAATGTGCAGAGAAGAATAATGATTAGATTTTTCGAGTTCCCAGCAGCTTCCTTACCCATTCCGAAACGAACCCAATTTAGTGCCCTCTATGCCCTAACCCAACGTGTTTGGTTTCTAATTAACCCAAATAAAGACTGTCTAAACAATGACAGAAAACAAAATGGCTGCTGCCATTATTTTCTGTATTTCTATAGTGCATTGGGTTTTTTTTAACAATATACGGTTAATAGGTAGCACTAATAGGTAACTGCATTTTAACAGAATGGAATTTTTGAAGACTTTTTTTTTCAATTATAAGGCGATTTAATGCACTAATTCGGGACACTTTTAAATAATTTTAAAGACCCTATCACCTGATTATATTCATTTAGGCGGTTTTGATCCATTTACTTGAGTTTCCAATAAACTTGAAATTCTTATTAAACAAGTAAATTTGATTTTATTATTTCCTACTAAATAGTAAACTGTTAGTTAATATAACCATTTTTTGTGGCACCATCTAGTCGACTCCCGCTACCAATTTTGACCCGCAGATTACAATGAATCTGAGCTCTCTATGGATGTTAAAGTAAGCCGAGAGAACCCAAGCCACAAATGGGCCCTGCAGGGATCTTTTACATACCACATAATCATATGATATGCCCAAGATTTTCCCATCCAGAAAATCCGACGACTCAGCCGGGGCTCGAACCCGCGATCATGAGCTTACGATGCGTTTTAAAGTGTTTACGTCACGTTTAACCTCTCTGCTACTGAGCCGCTAACAAGGATATAATAAAATCTCGTAAATTAATTACGAAGTTATAAAAGATTATATTACGTACTTTGAGCTCCTGGTTGGACAAATCTGCGTCCACCTATATTATTGAGAAATTAATTAGTTTAAAAAAATATTTTTTTAAATATATAAGAAAGCTTAATTAAGATAAAATTTCATGAAAGTATTGGTGAAATTTTAAAAGGTGTATAATTTTGCAATATAGGGTAGACTGACCAGTGAATGAAAGGGCCCCGGTGAATGAACCGATGGTAAATACATTTAAAAAGTAAGGATTAAAAATCATTCCACTGGATGGATTGGCAACACTGACTTCCTCTCATCTAGTAGGAAGCTATCTGAGATCTGATTGGTTGTCCTGGTCATTAATTAAAATCCAACATGTTCATAGACTGGGCATTTTTGTGTTCATTCACTGGTAAAGGTACTGTTCATTCACTTGGCTTCTGTACCACTTTTTATTTGGACCCCCAAAAGACCCAAAGCAATGCAAATATAAAGTCACCTCCCTTTTTTTGTAGAATTTTCATATAATGCCAGATATGTTCACATTGTCATAAACCCACAAGCTATATTTTAAATGTATGAATTTTCTTAAAACAAATTGTGCTTAAGCGTTCATTCACTGGTTAGTTTTACCCTATTGATGATCTTTTTTTTTTAAAAAAAAATATATAATTAAATGCATGAAATTCGTTATTACCTTGTGGTACTGGTTGTGCATATCCCGGATTATATGAACCTAAATTAAAATATTAAATATAAATTAAACTTTAATTAATTTTTTTTCAATTTAAACGATAAAGGCTAGTAAAGTAAATAAATCATTAGTTTAAAACGTACCACTTATTTCAACAGTTCTGTTTTAAGAGTGTATTACGTGAGGTCAGTGAGTGATAATACAAATATATTAAATTGGTAATATCATTGCAGTTCGCGTTGAAAAGTAAGAATGTTCATATTTTCTGATAATTGGAAACAATCAAGTAATAGCTTGTTGTGTTTTTGAAATACTAATGCAAATAATATGTTCTAAAAAAACTAAAGCAGCCTCCTTTCCTATTACTTACATACGCAGTGAAAGTACTATCGAAAAACAAGTATATTTATATACTTATTTTAATACTTCAGTCTTATATTATTATAAACTTTTCCATATAAATTTATACACATACGGAAAAATCACAAAGCACAGCTTTAGGTAGACAATTTAAGCCTTAAAACCTAAATCAGCTATTTCTAAATCAACCCTAACCTTCTAAATTACCCCAAATCAACTTTATATTACATTAATAAACGAAGACATGTAAATTAAAACAAACAAAATTTTATACTAAACAAATTAAACGCTTTACCATTTTCTTAGTAAACAAAAAATTAACAATCAAAGAATCTGATCGTGCTACATTTTATGACGTCTTTCCATACTGATTCATGTGGCAAAAAAAACGCTGCTTCAAATATGAATTTTAAATATAGTCTCCAGGGTGAATTGATTTAAATCAGCTTGATTTAAATCATGATTTAAATCAAGATTTAAATCACGTGATTTTTTTTTTAAAAATCATTGATTTAAATCATTTTTAAGAAATAGGTTAGGAAAAGGCACGAAATCGGTTTTTTGTAAGAAATAGGTAGAGTGCTGAAAAGGCAACAAAATTAGTATTTTTGTATAAAACTCTTAATAAATGAAATGTCGTCATGGTAATTTGGTCCTTTTTTTGGCTCAATTTATTGTCTATGTAGATTCAAAAGTTTTAATTTAAGATTAAGATTTGGTTATATACTATTAGTATTTATTTTAAGATATAAATTTAGGTTTCAGTCTAGCACTTTTAAACATTTATTTTACTTATATCTATTACTTATATCTATCTTTATCGTACTTATATCTATTTCTATTACAGTTTTCAAAACAGAATGTTAATTTAAATAGTTCAAGTTTTAAAACTTATTAATTTAATCCATTCATTACCATTCATAGTTTTTAAACGTATAAATTGGAAATATTCTTCATTTTAGGCGTATATCAATTTTTTAAGTGATAAGTACAAAGTCTGTGATCAAATTCCCAATATCATTCAAGTTAGTATGCAAAATATTTTTAAAAAAAATCAAAAAATCTTATTGAAATCAAAATAATCCAATTTAAATCAAATAAATCGGATTTTTTTCGATTTTTTTTTTTAAATCATGACTTTTTTCCTCCCTGATAGTCTCCCACGCTATTGTTGATGAGGCAACAGCGATTTCAAAGATTTAAGATTACATTTCAATGCTTATTAAATGGTTAGTTCCTTGAAAGAAATATAAATAGAAGTCCATCCTGACAGACAGACTCCGCTCAGAAAGGAGTAAAAGTGGCTTATTAGAAAGGAGTGGAGAAAACCACTTTACCAAAAAGCGTGAAATTCACTCCTTTGGGGAAAGGAGTAACACTGGAAAGGAGTGAAAATTAACTCAGACTGGTTTAAAATTGCTTGTTTTTTAAGAGTGTAGAGCAGATTTTCTTTTTAGATTTACTCTAATGTGTAAAAAGTAAACGTCTAATAGTAATACAAATATTAGAACGTATACTATATTACTCATTTTCTTTTTACTGAAAGAATAAAACTATGTCTTTTTAATATGGAACAGAGATTTCGCACCTGCAGATGATGCAGATGAAGCCGCTGCGCTTGAAGCTGGTCCTTGGTTTGGAGGCCCATAACCTAAATAAAAACAAGTAGATTTGTAACACAATCTGCCACTCAGCCCCCTTTCACACAATATTAATTCTATCATAAACATTTACACGATAATTATGGCTAGTTTCATTCATTTTATTTCGAAAATTCAATAAGTATATCTTCAATAATCATTATCTTTTTCATAAATTAATTTATATTTTCAAGGAATGAATGTGTAGTATCCATGTCTATTAAATAGAACAAAAACATTTCAGATCAGCCTACAAAGAATCTCTTATTTAAATATATTTGACGTCATTTTAAACTGATTGATATCGCAAATATAAATTTCTATTAATTTATTATTTAAAAGAATTATAATACCTAGTAATAAAGTCTTTTTTTTTAGGTCTTTCTACAAAACTCCCATCCTCTTAAGTATAACTGAGATATAGGATCCGGTATATTCATTATCGTTTTTTGATAATGGTAATTTCAATTGGACGGAAATTGCCAATGAAGGATGCGAACCTTTTAATTTTAGTAACACTTCAATTGATCCTTACTTCATTTAAAAATATAATTAAGGATTTATAATTCACTTAGGGTCAAGTGGGGTAAGTGTGATAGGGTTTCTGCATTTTTCATTAAGAAAATCCGTTCTCTGCTTCAAATAAATTCCAAATCCTAAAATTGGTAGTGAATTATTATAAGAAACATACATATGTAGAAAAAAATTATATGTTTGAATTCCAATTTTAAGTGTACAAAATTTGCATTTCAAAATCCATTGCTGTTTTATCACACTTACCCCACATAGGAAACCCACATAAAAAGAAGACAGTTGCACTTAAATTCAAAAGCTCAAAACTTTCTTTAAACAAAAAATAAGGTCAATATTTCTCTTTAGTTTAATTATAAGTGGTCTAATGTTATATATTGCAAACCTTCAGATTTTTGGAATGATTTCCAAAGTTACAAGAGCTGTTTATCACACTTACCCCCAATCACACTTACCCAACTTGACCCTATTGCCATTTTTTCATTGCCTTCCAGAGGTGAGAAATTAATCTTATATTTTTATCAAGCAAAACACATAAGAAATATTTAAAATTATTTATAAGAATATTTTTTTTAAAAAAATGCATTACTTTGAGGTCCTGGTCCGAAATTGCGTCCACCTGCAAATAAATAAGAAATAACTAGCTTTAAAAAATAAAGTTTTAATTTATATAAGAAAGTATACTAAGAGGAAAATAAAGTTTTAATTTATATAAGAAAGTATACTAAGAGGAAAATAGAGTTTTAATTTATATAAGAAAGTATACTAGG
This sequence comes from Hylyphantes graminicola, assembly GCA_023701765.1. Classification (NCBI taxonomy): domain Eukaryota; kingdom Metazoa; phylum Arthropoda; class Arachnida; order Araneae; family Linyphiidae; genus Hylyphantes; species Hylyphantes graminicola. The sequence continues at coordinate 5,642,529 of CM043121.1, read as the reverse complement.
AAGAAAATAAAGTTTTAATTTATATAAGAAAGTATACTAAGAGGAAAATAAAATTTTAATTTATAAAGGAAAGTATACTAAGAGGAAAATAAAGTTTTAGTTTATAAAAGAAAGTATACTAAGAGGAAAATAAAGTTTTAATTTATAAAAGAAAGTATACTAAGAGAAAAAATAAAGTTTTAATTTTCATAAGAAAGTATACTAAGAGGAAAACAATTTTTTTTTTATTTTAGCAATATGTAAATGAAATTTTTAAAAAAAAAATCTTTTAAATGAATAAGTGTATGAACATTCGTTAGTATATACCTTGTACTCCTGGTTGTGCATATCCCGGATTATATTGACCTACATTAAATATTAATTAAACTTTAGAAACATTTTACTTCAATTTAAAGAATAATGGATACTAAGGTAAAAATAATCATTTTACTGTTTAGCTTTTAAAATAACAAACATTTTCAATTTTTATCATAAAATTTTTCTCGCCAAGAACAACGGGACATTTGTTACTTTAAAATGCATTATCTAGTAACCATACAACTTTTTCTGAGATTTTCAATGCCTTCTAATTTCGATGCGTTGAATTTTTTGACTAATCTAACTTGCACTTAGATTTTGTAGTTTGGGCTATGAGAGTGGGTGACGGGTAGACGGACGAACGAACTTTAAACCTACATATTAAAATACCTTCTTACGATTCTAATACCTTCCACTTTTTAAGGTATAAACGTTATTTTGTTACAATTTACCCTCAATTCTGAAACTTAACCCTCTAATGCATACCGTTGCAATAACATAATCCACTGTATTCTATTAAATTAGAGATCCCTTTCGACAAATTGGTGTTTTATTCATCGATTACATTCTATTTTGAAGTTTTAGTTACTAATAATCCTCATAGATGACAGTAGAAAAAGTGTATTCAAAATTAAAGAGTGAGGTTATTAACTGTTGTGAAATAACGTTTTTGGCAGTATTCAAAGTATAATAACTTTGGTAAAATAAATACAAATAAATTGTTTTGAAAAATTAATTATAATTAAAAATGGTTACTTTGAAATATAGTTAGTAGTTTTCTAGCCATTATTATCAAAATTGGAATTTTGTCGTTTGTTTTTGTCATATGGAAATTTTTTTAAAAATTGAAATTATTTAAATTCTAATGCAGTTATATTTTTTTCAGTATTTTCCCATAATGTACGAGTATTAAAGATACTTATATATTTTTTGGGATGAAAATAAAAATTCATGCATTAGACGGTTAACTTCTCCTAAACGCAAAAGAGGTAACGTACAAGCAAGAATAAATATAATATATAGTTAAGTTTAAGTACAAATTATTATTTAAAACAGACTTAAGAACTCGGAGGATGGCTTTGTACTTAATTTTTATAAATAGATGTAAACATGAACTGCAACAAAATTTCAACAAAATTTCAAAAAAATCCATAAATCACCTGGAATTCCTGGTTGTCCTGCGAATCCTGGATTATTTGCCGCTAAAATAGAATCATTATCTTTTTATTTTTCTATAAACAATATTGATACTTTCATAATTTGTTATAAAAGTATCAAATCAATTTCGAGATTAAATTTAGTTATTAAATCCCTATTCCTATAGTATTTCCATTTGCATTCTCGGTTAATTTAATTTTATTAATTCTAAAAATTAATAATTTTCATTAATACCATTAATAAAGTAATCATATTTAAAAATCTGTTTAATTTTTTATAAATTTTGATTAATGTCATTAATAAAGTGATGATTAAAAAACTAATTTTAAAAATAAATAATAATCTTCCGAAATCCTCCAAATTGGCGATTTCCAAAATTTCTACCACCTACAGAACAATTTGAAAAAATGAAAACTATCAAATTATAATGTTTTTTTTTTGTATTTTGTTCAAAAAAATTCATTGTATTTGAAAATTTTAAGAAATATGATAACCAATTTCAAAAAGTAAACCTGCAAGTCAGTTACATTTATCATACAAAAAAAAACTATTTTATAAAATATTCAAAACAGCCTGAGAAATGTGGCTAAGAAAATATACACCTTTTAGCAATACTTAACACTATAGAAGTATTAACAAAATTCCCGATTTTTTACCGATTAAGAAATTCCTAAAATCACCTGGAATTATTGGTTGCCCGAATGCTGGAAATCCTGGTTGTCCGAATCCTAGATTATTTCCCCCTAAAATCGAATCATTATTTTTTCTTCTTCGTAAACAATATACATACTTTCGTTATTGTTTATAAAAGTTATCAGATCATTTTCAAGTCCAAATTTAGTTATTAAATCCATATTCCTATATTATTTTCACGTGTATTGTCCATAAATTCAAAAATTAATAATATTGATAAATACTATTAATAAAGTAGCGATTTAAAAAAATATGTTAATTTTTTTATTAATACCATTAATAAAGCAATGCTGTTTTTAAAAAATCTGTTTAATTTTTTATTAATTTGATTAATACCATTATTAAAGTAATGATTAAAAAAGCTAATTTCTTATTTAAAAAAAAAAGCAATATGCTCTCTTATCCTCCAAATTGGCTATTTCCTAGATTTCTACCACCTATAAAACAGTTTGAAAAAAAAATCAAAGGTATCAAATTAATGATTTTTTTATTTGTATTCTATTGTAAAATTATTAAAAGAAAAAATTTAAAAAATATATGAGAACCAATTTTAAAAATTAAACCTGTAAGTGACACACATTTATCATACAAAAAACTATTTTAAAAAATGTTCAATACAGCCGGAGAAATGTGGCGCTAAGAAAATTATTTTTTCCATTGTATTAACACGGAAGCACTTTAGCTAAGATACACGGCAATTTGGTCTCATAAGCCCATGAACAATAATTAACACTATAGAAGTGTTAACGAAATTCCCGATTTTTTTTTTAAAGAAATTCCTTAAATCACCTGGAAATCCTGGTTGCCCGAATGCTGGAAGTCCTGGTTGTCCTAATCCTGGATTATTTCCCCCTAAAATCGAATCATTAATTTTATTTCTTCTCAGTAAATAATATTCATACTTTTGTACTAGTTTATAAAGGTATCAAATCAATCTCTAGTCCAAATTTTGTTATTAAATCCTTATTCCTATATTATTTTTAATTGCATTGTCCATAAATGTATTTATTCAAATTATTCTAACAATTAATTGTTTTTTTATTTTTATCATTAATAAAGTGATGATTTAAAATGCGTAAAACTATTTAATTTTGTGTTTAAAAAAACAATATTTTTCGTAATCCTCTGACAGACTTTTTCCAAGATTTCTACTACTTACAAAACAATTTGAAAACCTGTAAGTGTGGCAAACTAACAATTTCTAGTTTATTTATTTTTTATTTTATAAAATATCAATAACTAATTTTGTATCTTTTATGAATGTTTTATTACTATCAATTATATTCGAGCCTAAACAAACTATTGCCTTTCGAAATCAAATAAAAGGTTTTAAAATTTTAGCATAAACAGACATATAATATTATCAAATATAATTTTCAACAAAAATTTAGATTTGGGAATTGTAAGATATTGACCCTTGTCTATTTTTAAATCCAAACAAAATATATCAAAAACAGCATGCATTGGTTCAACTATATGATACCAAAAAAATTGGCTTAAGGCAAAAATAATAAATACTTCATAATTACCAAATTGGTTAATTCCCGGATTTCCAAATTGGTTAATTCCTGGGGCATTTCCGGGATTTCCAAATTGGTTAACTCCCGGACTACCAAATTGGTTAATTCCTGGGGCATTTCCTGGATTTCCAAATTGGTTAATTCCCGGAGTACCAAATTGGTTAATTCCTGGGGCATTTCCTGGATTTCCAAATTGGTTAATTCCCGGAGTACCAAATTGGTTTATTCCTGGGGCATTTCCTGGATTACCAAATTGATTATTTCCCGGATTTCCAAATTGGTTAATTCCTGGGGCATTTCCTGGATTACCAAATTGGTTATTTCCCGGATTTCCAAATTGGTTGATTCCCTGATTTCCAAGTTGGCTATTTCCTAGATTAGTCGGTGGGCCATTTGCAAGATTTCCACCTCCTACAAAAAAAATTTAATTAGCTAATGTTTAAGAGGATAAAATATTATCTATACATTTTTTTTTTTTTGCAAAAGCACTAAAACTAAATTAATATTATAAGAACAAATATAATACGATAATAAACACTTCTAAATTAGTAACTAAAGCAGTGCTCCAAATAAAAAAATTTAAACGAATTTTCAAATTTTTCAATTCTTATGTTCTCAATCTCCAAATATTTTCAACAAAATATTTGACTATTTGCACCCCATGGCATGCTACACTGTAAAAAAAAAGACTGAACGTTCTTTATAAAACGGTGGCAGCATGTGCTCCATAACGATAATGGTATCGTTACGGAGCAGCCGACCCGGGAGCGCAATGTTTAGGATGCTAGCATTTGGAGCTTCTGGGTCTGGGTTCAAATCCCAATAAGGCATGGATGTTAGTGTTTGTCGAGTATATGCAGAGAACGTGCATTTTAATTCTGTTGGTTCCGAAAGTCCTGTGAGCGGTCATTGCTCAGTTTTCCACGGGTACAGGTCCCTGGAGACTATTTCCCTCCCCTTCAGGGTCGTGTCTAAATTGTCGAGGTGGCGCGCGATAGATGGAAGCATCTGTCGCGTACGTGAGTGTTGTGTCTGTCTAACTTGACGAAGGTTTATAAGCGGATCAACCGCCAACCAACCACTCATTACCGAGTATAACGTGCCACACATTTTTCAGTGTGTATTTATTTGATTTTTTTTATCTGTTATGTGTTCCAGTAGAAATTGGAGTAACGCGTCACTTGTACTTTGTTTAGGTAACACTGAAGAACGCCATTAAATTTTTCAGAAAACAACAATAACTGTAACTTAGTTACTTGACGAAAAATTTCGCTACTTTTCGGACAGACATACAGACAAACAGACTGACAAAACGTTTATAATACAATACCCTCCACTTTTACTTTATAAACGTGGTGTGGAAGCTCAACGGTAAAACGAAACATATGTACCTTAATTTCGTTCAACAACAAAAGCAAAACTTCCGACAGCATAATTCGGACAATATTTTGTAAAAGTACATTCATGTTTGCTTTGTTTTTCATTTTGAAATTCAGATAAGTTTTCTTGAACTACTTATTACAAAAATAATTTTAAAATAGTACTTACCCAAGTTTTGAAGTTGTGCTAAAAAGGAAAACAAACATTAAATAGTCTTGCACAAAGTCAAAAATATCACTATGAAAATTCCAGATTTAATCACTAATGGATAAAATACGCCCCCAATAAAAAAAATATTCAAAATAAACTCGTGTATTATCATCTGATTTGTAGTAAAATGTTCGGACGTAACTCTTATACCGATTTTCATCCCTCACAATGACGTAGAACCAACCCAATTTGGCAAAAGAAATTTGCTAAAAATCATTCTGTTTTTAATTTGTGTATTATAATTAAAGTTAACTTTTGAATTCGTAGAAATTTGTTAAAGAATTTAATTATTCTATTCAAATGTAAATGCTGCTTTCATTATCCAATTATTTTATTTATGGATCTTTGTTGCGTTTAGAATTACCTATAGAATGGTTTTTAGCCATAACTATTATACTTAGACTCAAAGTTACAAGTGTCTGTATATAATCTACTAGAATAAAAAAAAATATTACTGTCAATAATATAAGGAATATTTACTAGTTATTTTATTTTATTTTTGTTATAAACCATAACACACAAAAAAAACAATATTCAGTTAAATTACACAAATTTGTATGGACCATTCTTAAATTTCTTTATAAAGTTCACTTAGTTAAGATATTCAAATTTCAACTCTGAAATTTGAATATTTTAAACATGCACATTTAAAATATTGGCAAAATATATAAAATTAACCAATTTTTGTGTAAAATTATAACTCAATTTTCTCTAATAAGGAATTATCGTATTGACTTATTTAAAGTGGTATAATCAATATAAACTAATTCATAGTTTAATTAAACATATAAGAACTTTTAAAAACACTTTTAATAGATTATTAACCATTCAAGAATGTTACTACTCGCTAAACTTATAAATAAAAAAATAAAATCTTTATTTTATATATTTGGGTCTTTTAGCTTTTTACGAACAAAGGTTTTAAAGAGTTAAAAAATATTATAAAAGAATGTCCATCTTTCTCCGTTTTTCAATCTCAAAAGTCAAAATTGAAAAACTAAAGATATAAAAAACGTGCAAAGTATTTGATGAGTTTCAATGGATATGACAGTTTTTTAACAACAGTTTTAGTTCTTATGCAATAACAAACATCACAAATTAAAGAGGGTTTTTTTTTTCATTTATTTGAAGTACTTGAAAGCTAGAATTAAAATACTTTTTGTAAAAGACTTTTACGTACACTCTTAAAACAAAAGAGTGAAATCCACTCCAGTTGGAGAAGTGCATTTTCGACACCGTAAAGGCATATTAGCTCAGACTGAGTTAAAATCACTCGTTTGGAGTGATCCTGTCAGAGGTTTAACACACAAAGGATCCACTCCAAAAGGAGAAGTGCATTTTCCAGTCTGGAGGAGTGAAATTCACTCAGACTGAGTTAAATTAGGAGTGTTTGTTTTAGGAGTGTACTTTTGTAAGTGAAAATGAAGTAATACATAGTTAAAAAATTTCAATGCGATATTTTAACAAAATCTTCGAACTTTCTAGTTGTCCTTGTTATTCGGAGCGATGATTTACCACCTTTGAGGTACATCTAAGTCATGGTTGTGCCAAAACAAATTTTAAATTTCCCTCCAAATAGTGGTGAAAGACAGAAAATTCTAGGATTCTGGTGCGATCTGGCACCAAAACTTTTTTAACATTGTAGACAGTAGCATTGGTAGTGTATTTTTTAAAAGAAATCTTAATTTAAAGTATTTTGTCTTAAGTTAACATTTAAGATCTATGTCATATTTTTCTTTTAGGTTTTATTAAGTAAACTGTGTATAAACAAATATATATTGAGTGGAATAAAAGAATGTACTTCAGCAAATAACTGCTTGTTAAGCACTGTTCACATCAAAATCTCAATGAGCTTACCATTAACTGCTGTGAAGACGACACACAAAAAAGCTACCAACTGTAGCTTCGACGACATGTTTGCTTAGACCACCACCTCAAAGTAACCTCAAAGTCCTGTATAATTCCACCTTATGTAGACACCTTTTCCAGATAGTATCTCCGCTGATCAAAGACGGCAATGCGTTAAGCCCGACCTCTTAGCAAATCGTCCGCTTGTCCATCATTAAAAAGAACTTAGGGATGATAATAAAAGCGGATTAGGGAATGTGTGAACAGCCATTGCATACATTAGAAGTCCACGTGTGAAGCTCACATTCTCCAAGGTATAACTAAAATATAAGGTACGGTCTGTTCATTGGCGACGTCGTCCCATTGAAATTATGTTCTTCGGAAGTCGCCAATGAACGAAACGGACCCTATATCTTAGTTATACTGTAGGTTTAGAGAATGGAAGTTTAGAAACTAGACCTTTCATATCATAGTATGCACACGATATTATGATGAATTTTATCGTATGGGCATCAGAAGTATATTATGCGGTATTATGTGCTGCAAGAATGCTGTAAAAAAATATGAGCTGTGTAATTTTATTTGGAACTACACTGTAAAAAATCTGGCTTGAATTTACTAACGAGTACTTAGTAACTTTACAGATTTTCACCATTTACTAGAAAATCATCTGTAACCTAAAGAAACTACTGTAGTAATACTAAGCAATTCTAAGTAAATTGATGTAACGCTTACAGCGCCCCCTGGCTATCTTTTCTAGAGATTATGACCAATCGATATCGCAACAATAAAAAACCTAAAAACGTGGGTTTTTTTATTTTAGTATACAAAAATTACGTTAAATTATTTCGAAAACTTCACATCCCCCCCAAAAAAAATGAATCTTAAAATTTCTTAATCAATAACATAAAACTCCTTTAACGATCTAGATTTTAATCTCTTTATTTACACGCAATCAAAATGCAAGTCCCCGATAGCAGCGAGGACTAACGCGCAGTTCTACGTTGCGAGACACGTGCGGATACCGAGGATCTTGGGTTCGGTCCTTACTCCTTCTCTGGAATTTCGATATAAAGCCTGACTAACAGAAAAAATAGTGGTGCCCTCTGGTTTTAAACTTTTGTAACCAGTTTACTACCAGTCTCTTTGTAAACATACAAGAAAATCCCTTGCAAATCTACTACAGTTTTCTTAGCATAACTTACTAAGCTTTAATTAGTAATATATACACATATTTCTTATGTAACATTACTAAAAAAACTTATGGAAGCTGAGTTTCCTAGATAATTCTTAGTAACCTTACAGATATTTTTTTAGAGTGTACTATGATTCTTATACTTTGAAGTAAGCTCAAAGCGAATGTGCCCATAAAATAGACAATCCTTATTTTTCCACGATTAACCAATCAACGTGTAAATGTCTATTGATTTCTTTGTTTTCACTTTGTACAGACATAATCTTAAAAATCAAATGTGAACAGAATCTAACACAATACTGTGATAAAAGTGTTGAGCTTATCAAGAACCTTATATCACCGTACAGTGCTTACATTTCCACAAAAAAAATTCCTAAAAATAATATTTAAACAACCTGAGTAACACTATACAGTTACAGCATTATTTTTCATCAATGCCTTGTAGGAAAATGTGCTCCAACCTTTATAAATTAAGGAGAGAACATAGTTATCGACAGAAAAAATGAGCAATTCTTAGTATTGATTTCAAAGGGATCTAAATAATTTTAAAATTATGTTACAAAGAAACAAATTGTACAAAGTTATAAGTTGTACTTTTATTATTATATTTATACCTAAGAATCTTATTTTAAAATTTTATTTTTTTAGAAAAAGACTCTCCATTGAAACATACAATTACAAATTTTCAAATACACAAGTATTTTTTCGGTGCCATTTGTACAAAAAATATACAATGAATGTACGTAAAACTTGCTTCAAATGCAAGTAAACAGTTAGATTTATATTGGTCACCTGTTGTTGTTTTTTCTGCCTAAAATAATTTTTAAATTTGATTTTAAAAAAACATTATATTCAAAATTCATAAAAATTCTGATTTTCAACGCTGAAAAGTGTAAAATAATAAAACATTTTTTTAAATTTGCAAGACACAATGAGGTGACCTAAATAGATCTAAAATGGTTTTATAACACACAAAAAAAACTATTGAGAACATTTAATAGATTTAGAGAAAAGTGTACCGATGTGTTGAAAATTATAGTTTTGAGAAAAACGCGAAAAACAAATACTGTCGTTCCCGTTAACACGAACTCGAAGTGACTCGAAGCGAAACATTTCGTGTTAACAGAATTTCATGTTAACCGTCAGCAATTTTTTTTCCTATATTGAACCAATGAATAGTTTTAAAAAATCAACATAAAAAATTCTTATTTTGCATATAATATAATACACTGATAATACAAGCATACAATTAGTAATTCAAAGGAGGCGTGGCACATGTGTTTATTTTTATAATTTTAATTTTTTATAAGAAATAATTAACCGATTGATACAAAATTGGTCTCATTCGATAGATCGGGCTTCCATCTATCAGAAAATACTGGTTTTAAAAAATTCGATTTTTTTTTTTTTTTTTTTTTTTTGGTTTTGTTAACTATGTTCTCCCCTTAAGCATATTCTAAAAACCAATCCCCTTGAATATTTAATTATCTTCCGAAACTTCCTCTCTAATTAGAATCACTTTAAAATGTTTTAACATAAAAAAAGTATATTTTTCTTGGATCTCCGATCAACAGTAACTGATAGCGGATTTATACAGTGGAAAACAAAATATGTTACAGAGCATAATAGTTTTGTTAGTTTCTTATAAAATTTCGGTTTCTTAATGATTTAAATTTCGGGTCGCTGGTTGATGACAGCTGTTAATTTACATACCATGTAAAATTTGTTGTGTGTACCAGAGAAAAGCATATTCTAAAAACCTTAACACATTTCATCGTATAACACGTACTGAAAAAAGTTTTATTCTTGATTCAAAATTGTCTACATAGTAATGAAAAAGGAAGCTGAATAAACTCGTACTATTCTGAAACAATATATGTAACTCTAAAAACTATCATATATGGATGCATATTAGTCAAAAAGCATCTAGATAAACTTAAATATTCCCAGTAGAATGTGAATAATTACGCTGCAAAGTAGTAATGTGTCCATGTTGCGCGCGAAGTTTTCAGTCAATTGGCTTGTTCAAAACAAAGAGGGGAGGAGAGAAAGCTATGATGCCACAATCATTTTTTTTTAATTAACAATACTTAGACAGTCTCTTGAAAAGAACACCAAGGTATGGTTACACAAAAGGGGAAGTTTTATTTAAGTTCAAAGGGATCCAAATGATAATGACCTTCAATGAAATAGGTTAAAATGGTTTGATATAATAAACTGGCTTTTTTTTTAAAATCTATGTTCTTGGTATACTATTTTGAGCTATTATAGTTTGCAATAAATCTACTTTAAAAAAATTACAAAATGTTTTTTAAATGAGTTAAACCTTTTTGAAAATAGTTTTAAAATTAGCCCCAGGCCCATTCCATAGTGACGTGTGTGACATTTGGAGTCACTTTACAATGTTTTGCAATAAAAATACACTCTCCTATAATTGATGGGGAAAGCTTGTTAATATGGTTTTGTCATGCATAAGTGACAGGACATTTTAGTGCAAAAAGCATTCACTTAGAGTTTTTGCTTTAAATAGGAAACGACTTTAAAGTCATGTGACGTGTGTGACCATTTTGTAAGGAAAATTTTCAGGTTGATCTGCAAATTAGACTTTTTCTGTGATTTATATTGATATATAATATTTATTTTAATTTAAATGTGTAATAGATACTTGAAATAATTCCTATCAATCACTGTTTTATTATTTAAAGTCATGCATATTTAATTAAAAAATAAAAATGCCTGTGACGTGTGTGACTTCAAATTGTGACGTGTGTGACACGTCCAAATAGTTGAAATTATTTGTTATGAAACTTGGGTAATAGGAAGAACTTACAAATTAATTGAGTAAAATAGGTAAAATAAGGTTTAACAGCATATTTTTAAATAAGAATATTGTAATTTATAGTTCCACAAAGTAAAATTGTCCACGTGAAGTAGCTGGAATTGGAGGATTAAGTTTTCCAAGTATGTTACCAAATGTATAGTGGGCAATGTCAGTGTTTCTTGGCCATTTATAGTACTTTCAGATGTAATCATACAGGAAACTTCAATTTGGGTTTGTTATGATTTTACCCAACCCGAATAAACTTTAAAAAAAATTGAAAAAACCCAAGTGGACAATTGAACTTATTGCCTTTACTGGAAATTTTTGAAGTTAAAACTTTTTATACAAACAAAGAAAAAATTATTTCATACAATTTTATTAATATTTTATTATTAATAATAATATACTTCTATTTTTCTGTACCTTTAATTTTTAGTCCTAAAGTTAGACTTATTCCAAAACAATGCATTTTAAAATTTAAATGTACATTTATATAACAATTTAACACACTTTAATTAGTTTTTAATCATTCTAATTTAAATTACAACATTCTTGATTATACTATCTCTTTAACATTCGCTATACGTTCTGCTAGTTTTAAATTGCAATAAATAATTCAAACTTCCCTAAATAAACCACAACACCCTGAAAGCATCCAAAATACTGAAAAAAACACCCTAAAACCCTGAAAAAAACTTAAAACCCTTTTAAAAAAAACCTAAAACAATGAAAAAAAATCCAAAAACCCATGTGGGTTGGGGTTTTCATGAAAAACCCGTTTTTTTTTACATCCCTGAGCTTTTTTGTAAGCTTTTTAAATTAAAAGTCACACACATCACAATTGTCACACACGTCACAATGTGACGTGTGTGACATTTTAAAATTTAATTTTAAAGTGTAAAATATGTAACAAAATTAAAAGTCCTGATAGATTCAGTCATCTTGATGCACACTAATTTATAAACTAAGTTTTTTAGTTGATACTTACACGCATTAATATTTTATATAAACTTTTTGAAGTGAATGTGACGTGTGTGACAATCAAAAAATGTTTTTCTTTTCCCACTGGTAAACATATTAAAAAAACTTTTTTTTAATTATAAGCCATGTGTTTTATCTTTGAAACATTCCATAATATTATTTTTTAACTCCAGTTTTAATCATTTTAATATATTTATCGTCGTAGTATAGAAAAAATGGTGACTGTTCAAATCATATTAGAAATCGTGAAACAAAAAGTGTGATAAAATAGTAAATTTTAGAGTATTAATTAATTTTTTTTTATTTAAATCAAGAGCAAATCTGAAAAATTCAACTTTTTTTACATTAAAATGAGCCATTATTTTTATCATTTTGTTAGTTTGAAATTTTACTCTCTTGGTATAGCAAATCATGGAATGGGCCCCCATCACTATTTAGCAGTCTGGGGAAAATTACTCCGCTTACGGAGCATGTTTTCCAGCTCAACATGCTTGCATTTAACCACTTGCTGCCAAAAGTATGTTTACTTTTTGGAAAAATAGCAATGCTAATTTGTTAGATAAGCATGTAATGAAGACAATGACATCTTGTTTCCATCAAAATAAATAAAGTAAAAAATATACAATCAAAAAGAAGAAAACATGGGTAACTAGCCCTTGTCTACCCTACTACTGCATAGTTAGCGCAAAAAAGGCGCAGCAGTCATATGAATTCTTCCAAAACACTTTGTATATGTTAATTTCAAAAAATGGGGAAATTAAGATACTATAGTTACAATGTTACCCTATTTATAAATAGTAAACCGGGCAACTTTAATTTTTTCTGGTTTGGTCATATTTTAAAAACTATTTTTCTTAGAAAGTTCTGATATCAGGGACCAGCCTTTTTTTATTGTTATCCGTCCTTTATAAGACGGTCTGTTATAACTTTAGTTTGATCTGTCTGATTTCTTACTTTTTTTTGGTAGAAATCCAATAAGTTACAGAGCAGAATAGTGTTGTTAGTTTCTTATAAAATTTCGGTTTCCTAATGATTTAAATTTAGGATCGCTGGTTGATGGCAGCTGTGAATTTACATGCGATGTAAAATTTATTGTGTGTACCAGCGAAAGCGTTTGCTTCATTGGTAGTGAATGGACACACCATTTTCTTTGTTTAAGTACCAGTGCCAGGGCCTAGCCATGGCAGTTAGGGGGCCCAAGACCTGGATACCTTTAGGTCTCTTCGGGCTGATATTTTAGTAAAAAAGTACATAGTTGAAAAAAGACTTTTTAAGGCAAGGTCAATCATTACATTTAATAATATGATTATAGCATAATACTTAGTGTTTTAGAATAGCAAGTACAAAAAACAAACACTTTTAATCATTTTGATAGTAAAATGATACGAAATGGTTAGGTGTGATGCCAAATATATAAGCTTAAAGCCTCTTTCCGGGGTCCCTAAAATAATGGGCCAAGCCCCGGTCCGTGTAGACACAGCCGGATTTAAAGATTTGCCGCCTGCAGGCTGCGATTGATTTGCCGCCCCTGTCACAATATTCTCCCCCTTTGGGGAAAGGTAGCTGGTTAATTTCAAATAATGTGGTATGCGCTGTTTAAAATAGATACACTACACATATTAGAATCATCTATCTACTTTTAAACACTAAATCAAAAGCGAAATAGGCTAATTGTTTTAAACCTTTTTAAACTGTTCTTCTATTTTTCTTTCAACTTCGAATTCCGGGAAAAGGGGTTGCAATTGCCCTAGCAACGACCATATTTGCTACGAAACTTAGTACTAAATATACTTTTACGGTTTACGCGTAAATGTAAATTATTTGTTTTCTTTCTTAAAAATATTCGTATCCTTATAATATTTTTTATGCCAAACGCCGCTTTAATTGTTTATAAAATTCGCCGCTCCCGAAAATTCGCCGCTTTAATTAGGCTACAGCCTACTTAGCTATTTAGAAATCCGGCCCTGAGGCTCAGGCGATGATCAGGGCATGATTATTGGAGTAAGTTGTTCATGTGACCTGTGCGTCGTGAAAAAATCATTTTTGGCTGTAAAACAAATTTCACAATACTGCAGTATACAAAAAAATAACCGCAAAATGTGCTATAATTTCACCGAAATTGATTACAGTGTACATTAGGTGTATACACCTAATACACGTGATCATCACTTCATGCATCAATAACACTTATATGTTAATAAAAAAAGATATTTACATGTTAAGTGTGGTAATTCAAGAATGTAGCATGTTTTTATTCAGTAACCGACAGGTTTCGTGATAAAGGGATCGGGTATTATACGCATATCACCCGGAACTTTCTGTGTCAGATATGCCTGAGTAAACCTTGAATATCAATGTATTTGCAATACGTTTTATAGTATACTGTGGGATTATGTTCAAGACCTTAGTAGAAAAAATTCCGAATATGGTGTTTTAATCAACATTATTTTAATTGCGAATGATTAAGATTTAGTTTTTTCGAAAAATAAACACCAATGCCATTTTAATTCAAACAATGGCCTCTCCCGATCATATTTTGGAGGACTTTCCAGAGATGATGTTTACCTATCCCCTCCTTCTGGTTACCGACTTTCTTACGATCTAATATATTTTAGACTTGGTCTGACATCGTCAGACCAAGGAGGATTAGTCACAGCAACAATTTCAACAAGGTTATGTTACAATGTTATGTTACAAGGTTATGTTACTTGTTGTTTAAACAATGTTGGTTATGTTACAATTTAAGCCATTAATAACAATTATTTCCGTAACATTTAAGCCAATTAATTAGTTCTATAGCATTTAAGTTTTATGTTATATTGTGTTTGTGTCGCCCAGCTAGCATAATGGTTTCGACCCTCGCTTGCCAAGCGAGTGGGTCCGGGTTGTTATCCCTGGTAAGGAATTGATATCTGTGTTGTCTTGAGTAGATGCGGAGAACGTGCACGCTAAATCTGTTGGTCCGAAAATTCTGTGGTCGGTCATAGCGCAGTTTATCATGAGTGCAGGCCGTCTGGGGAAAATCGCCCCTCCCTTTTAGCGACATGCCTAAATTAAGGGGGAATGGGCGCGCAGGACCGGGGGTCTCCAAACTCAAGTGCCTCAATGTTAATCCAATGGGGGAAAAACTATTTTCTTTGCCACATTTCTCCGGCTGTATTGAATATTTTTACAAGCGGATTTTTTTATGTGATAAATGTAGCTGACTTACAGGTCCCGACAATCCCACTTTTTGAAATTGCTTCGAATATTTTGTGTAAAATAATCTATTGAATATTAAAAAAAATATTCGTACTAATTTCAAAAAGTGGGATTGTCGGGACCTGTAAGTCAGCTACACATATCACATAAAAAATCCACTTGTAAAAATATTCAATACAGCCGGAGAAATGTGGCAAAGAAAATAGTTTTTCCCCATTGGATTAACATTGAGGCACTTGAGTTTGGAGACCCCCGGTCCTGCGCGCCCATTCCCCCTTAAGGAGGAGGTAACCATCTCGGAGTAGAAATCAGAAATCCACACTCTCATGAGTTCTCAAAAGCCTTGTGCCAACGGATGCTACTGCAACCCTCTTGCCTTATAGTTTACAGCCAGTGTTTACAGCCAAGAAGCACAGGACAACAACAACATGTTATATTGTGGGATAATGATCAGGACCTTTGTTCGAAAATTTTAGAATATATAGTTGGTAATTAATTCAAATTTACATGCTAATGAACTTAAAATTAACTTGTCGGCAAAATTAATTAGCACTAAAACTATTTAATCAAGACCAAGTTTATGTTACAAATTAAACATTTGAAAACTATAAAATAACATTTAAGTATCTATGAATATAAATTTTGTTGATGGAAGCAAAAGGGGATTTAAATATTTCGTTTAGGTAATATTAAGACATTTTGGACTATATATTTTATTTTTGTCTCCCTTGGAGTTGCGACTCAAAAGCTTGTCAGAGTAATTTTTTATTTTAATTCGTGCAATTTTGCGTCAATAAGTAACTTAGTTTAAGACGTAATACGTCATATATCGGCCAAAAACTCATTGCTCATTTGTGTTATCATACTGTCATAAGAGTGGTTTTTATGTATTTTTGTCAATGTTGAGTAACTTTTCGTGCATGCATTCAAACCTAAATTAAACTAACTTTTTATTAAAATCTTCTTTGGAAAATATGTTTCTTTTTCTCCATCTATGTTTTTTTCAAAATTGCTAAAACCCATCAAAGAACTATATTAAGTCCAAATATGGTGACGGGGATGGTTTAAAAAAGTTTTAAAGGGCACGAATTCCAGCAATTTAATCTGTTAGTAAGACGTGAACTTCGTGACAGACCATGAAATTGGATTGGTAAAGCTAATTGCCGGGGTTGTATAAAAAATATGTAACAGTATACTAGTATAAATACATGGTTCACAGAAACACAGCAAAATCACATCACATAAAATTTCTATTGAAGTTCATTTTTAATGAACAAGTTACATAAAAACTGTCTGAATAAAAAATTAATAAACCGGTTTATTACGAAGTAACTGAAATCGGTATTTGAGGTGATGTGATTTCGTTTTGTTTCGTGATGCATTTATGCTATTTTTCCATTTTCCGATATAGTTATTATTTATGCGTATCTAATGACCAGAAAAATATCTTTCACTTTTGTGAGTGTATTTAGTTTATATTTCATAAAAATAATGATTAAACGACTTTTGAAACTAGATGAAAGACTTTATTTTTAGACCATTCAACCCAATCTCTCAAAATACCCTGTCCATCAACCCAGAAAAAGAGCTTTTTCTCCATCAACCCAGAAAAAGAGCTTTTTCTCCATCAACCCAGAAAAAGAGCTTTTTCCCCAACAACCCAGAAAAAGAGCTTTTTCTCCAACAACCCAGAAAAAGAGTTTTCACTTTTATGAATGTACATTATAGCATTTCGTATAAATAATGAAGAGACGACTTTTGCAACTAGATGAAAGACTTTATTTTCACACAATTCAACCCAATCTCTTCCAAAATACCCTGTCATTCAACCCACAGTCAATCGAGGCGGCATAGTTTTCGGCGCATGCGTAGCCAAAGATCCGCCAGCTGCAGTCGTCGCAGCAGCTGCAGGCCCTGTTTCATGACTTGGATGCAGCTTGGCTTTGTCCCGCAGCAGCTGAATCAAGCTCTTGAGGAACGACAGGTCCCGGTCGGGCAAAGGGTGGTTCAGTTTCTTGGATGACGTGTCCGACGATGCGCTGCTTGATGATTCGTCACCTGAACCATAACTTTTCTGGTTTAAGGTTCTTGCATGAAAGCAGATCTCCATACAATTCCAAAGAGAAAACTTTGGACCCTGTTTTCAAATAAAGTATACAACATATACTCACGAAAACTTACCAAAAAATACAGAAGAAAGTTATTTTGACATTAAAATATAATTAATAAGCATAATTAAAAAAATAATAATAAGCTACAATTAAAACAAAAAATTCGATTATTCACAAATTGCAGATGGCAGCACTAACGGCGTGTAAATATCTAAACACAAAATTGTTTTAATTAACTAATTAATAGCTTTAAAATTATACTTATGAATTTTTTTAATGGCAAAATAACTTTCTTCTGTATTTTTTGGTAAGTTTTCGTGAGTATATGTTGTATACTTTATTTGAAAACAAGGGCCAAAGTGTCCCCATTGGAATTGTATTGAGATCTGTTACATATAAATCTCTTAAGTAACATATACTTTTATTTTATACAATCAGTAGCTTTAAAATGTTATGTTTACCATCATTTTTTAACATATATTAGTTGCAACTGTTTTGAGAAGGAATGAACCCGCAGGACCGTGGGTCTCCATACTAAAATGCATCAGTGTTAATCCAAAGTAGAAAAAATATTTTCTAAGCCACATTTCTCCGGCTACATTGAATATTTTTTACAAACGCTTTTTTCAATGATAAACGTAGATGATAACTTACATGTCTACTTTTTGAAATTGCGTCGAATATTTTGTTAAAATTATTCATTAAAAATTTTATAAAGTATTCGAACCCATTTCAAAAAGTGGGATTGTCGGCACCTGTAAGTCAGTCATTTGTTACATAAAAAACCCGTTTGTAAAAATATTCAATACAGCCGGAGAAATGTGGCTTAGAAAATATTTTTATTCTACTTTGGATTAACACTGGGCACTTTGGTTTGGAGACTCGTGGGGTACAGCGGGTTTATTTCTTCTTTAGGGGAAATGGGTGCGGTAGCCGGGTCTCCGTGCTTTTTCAGCGGTAAATGTATAAACGCCCAGTGGCTAGTGGTAGTGCTTCATATTGCCACGCCACAGATCCGGAAATCGAATCCTGGACTGGGCGAGGTTGACCCAGCCTTTTATCCCGTGAGTGGGTAGATAAAATGGGTACCAAGCATTCATGGGAACTAAGCAATGGGGGTTCCGCGTGAGGCTGACCACCTTACCGGGACATATGCCTAGCACCACAGAGCTCTAGACCCCGAAAGCTGAAATGGGCAATGCAGGCCTTGGCCCACTAATGGACTGTTGCTCCGGGGAGTATAGTTTTAGTTAGTTAAATGTATAAACATTTTGCTTGAAAAAAATGGCAGAATGGACAATTAATTGCAAGAAACTGATCGAACTTTTTTGCTTATTCGTAACATTGAAAAAATGCGTTTTTTTACCCGTCCAAATCCTAAATTCCAGTAAATTGAAGGGCTTCTCATCAAGTGTTAAACGTTAATATTTTCAAAATTCTTTTTTAGTATATAATTGTTTCGAAAATGTGTTTACCTAAAGAATGTATGCTTAGCATTTCTTTCGGGAGTAAAGAGGCTATACCGACTGAATGGTTAGTGTGAGAGCCTTTGGAGCTGCTGGGTTCGGGTTCGAATCCCGGTCAGGCATGGGTATTTGTGTTTGTCAATAAATGTCTTTATTTGTCTATGTGTTATTCCTTTCTTTGTGACTATTAATATTTTTTCTGTGTCTGTCTTACTTCATACAGTCTATATTCAATACAGTCGGAGTAATTCAGATTTTTTTATATATATGTTGGGTAATGTAATCGTTTCCGGCTGCCTATTTGTAGCCTCCGTCAGGAGCTTTAACACAGCCAATAACGTCTCGTAATCTAGAACCATGGTCAAGTGACGAGATCGACACCTGAGCGGGCACCCAACGGAAACTTCGAGCGACATCGTACGCTGACGCCGTCGGGACTTTGGACTCCACAGATTTAACGAGCACGTCTGTCCTAGTGTACTCGGGCCCATCCGTCACGAGTTGGATTTTTTCTACTCTTTCCAGTACAGATATCCGATTTATAGGATGACTGGTAGTAAGTGGGATTCGAACCTGAGAGGGTTGGATCCCGAGGCTCATGCCTTAACCACTCGGCCACGGAGAGGCCATATATATGTTTTTTCGTTGGATTAACACAAACAGAAGACTTCGGTTTGAAGAACAGGCTACCGCTCTCGTTCCACTTTTAAATTAAATATTTATACTGGAAAAATACATTTATTTAAATTTTCATCATCTTAAAGGTTGTGCATCTCAACCATTATTAAATTTGATCCTGAGAGGCTTAAAATTTCGGGGTGTCTGTAAAATAATGTCCGAGTTTTAATGGTATATTAGAGGAGTTTATTTTCTACTAAATATAACAAATCGTGCATGAAATTGAAGGAAAACTAACTTATGTTTTCCTATAAGTGTTAAATGTGTGCGCCTTTAGTGATACGGCACACATCCAAACAAAAATTCAATGCTTCCCATACTGTCTGCAGCAAGTCCGGAGTAATAGAAGGATGTAATGAATAGATGACACTGCAACTGTGAAAACTATGTAGCGGTGCAAGCGCATGCGCTTACCTGAAACTGTTGGAGTTATTCTTTATTCGTCACCTTCAACCACAATCGTCGAACGATTACAGCTGACATTATTACAATTTGAAACTCGGACATTCTTTTACGGACACCCTGTATAATGCATTAGAAAAAAATATATCACATTATTTTTATTAACCTTTAACTGCTGTAGTTTGGTTTGCTTTCAATAAATCGTTTGAGCTCTAACATAACAACCTTAAGCACTCTGGACCTAAAAGTTCGTCCACTGGCACTGCCGAATGAACTTAAAGCACCAGAAAAGATCCAGGTGACGTCTCACTATCCTTCCGGTTTTGGGTTATTGGTTATTCCGAAAGAGAGGGACGAATCATGTTCGGAGACTGAAAGTTATTGTCGGTCAGGAACGAATGGGTTTCACACATACTCTGAAAAGTCGACAATCCAAACCGGACGGATAGCGTGACGTCACGAAGATATTCTTGTTGTCTTAACGTTGAGTAGGCCATGTCACGGGTCAAGCAAATCCTGCACGATTCAATTCAGAAGTTTGATTGATCTGCGTTTCAGACTACGCTTCTGTAATTACCAGTTAACTCAAAACTCCAAATCAACATCAAACTAATTGGGCATTCTTTGATACCCTCACAGCAGTTAAAGGTTAAATACTTCTAGTATAAAATACACTTATTTTAAAAGTATAAATTAAGTAACACCACAGGTCTCAACAAAACGGAAGTAATTAAAGAAATTGCATAACTTCTTGTTCGTCCGATCACAGTCAGGTGCAATAACTCTCTGTCTTCATCGCGAAGATATCATTCCATCCACTTCCGAACGAATAATTCGAATCGATGGGCATTTTTCGCCTGTAGTTAAAAACAAAAAAGCACATTTTTTTGATTGATAAGTAATTTCAAGTTTTGAGTTCGAATCAAGAAAATTTTAAGCTTTAACTGCTGTAGCTCATTAAATATTTGGCAATACAATATATGCTGGATTTACAATATATGCTGGATGGCCTGCTCAATGTTAAGAAAACGCGACAGATACAATAAGGTATACGAAAACAATATTTCGGTCTTCTCCAACGTACCCTCTATTTTTTCGCTATTTACCATTGAACACTCAACGCTTACCATCAGTATAGATAAATTTCTAAACAAGTTGCCAAACGACGTAACTTATGCTACTGAGCATGAAAGTTCACTATTTTGCTGGGGCCAACTGATCACACAAACTGTGATCCGCTGCTACTAGAGAGATATTTTTAGTAAGATATAGCCGCACTTCAGCAGTTAAAGATTAACTACTGTAGGTCTATCCAGAACGCGAGACTCGAAAGCATTTTCCTCTCCCATCCCCAAATGTGGTTTTCTTCGAAACGGGGTGAGCGTGTTTTTTCTCCACGCCCTGCTACTTGGGTTTGAACTGTTCGGATTGTTAAGCTCACAACAGAGCCTCAAACGCGTTGGGTTTAGAAAAGAGATACTCCCCCCGTTTTCTAGAAAACCAAGCGATCGGATGGGGGAAGAAAGTTTTTTCGAGGCTGGCATAGGAAATAGACAGACTATAGCAGTTAAAACGCAATGGAATTTAGAGTTATGCCTCAAGGTATAGACTTACCGGCATCAAGGGATCCAAATCCTGCTCCTGATGCACTTCCATCATCATCATCATCATCATATTCATCCGGTGCTGAGTCTTTGAGCATACCTGTTAAGAGGGATTGTCAGTCCCATATAGCTAATGCATTAGTTTTGGAATAACAACTTTTGCAAAAGAATTACTTTGCCATTTATGCCAGGTATGGGAATCAATATAACATCGAAATAAAACAAATTTTAAAGGAAAATGTTGCCTGGTTATTTAATTATATAATTCTTTAGTTTTAAAATTTCAAACATATACAGCAGATGTCGACACTTTTGGAAAACTTAATCAATTAAAAATTAAATAACCTGATGGTTATTTTCTTTTCAATTTTGTTTTAAAATGATGTTATGATGATTCTCATGCCCTTTTGAAAATGGGATAACATGGCAAAGCAAATCTTTTGCAAAAGTTGCGATTTCAAAACTAATGCATTGGCTGGACTGACAGTCCCTCTTAAAAAAGAGCATGTAGTTATGTAAGAAAACTTGAACTTCAAGCAGGTTACGTAAGTTAGTTTTTGTTTGAATTTGTATTTAAAGTCAATATTATGAAAAAACATTACGTGCACGGATCACTTCCGAATATAAACTCGATTACTCGGAAATCGATTACTTTTTATCACTATAGTTTTTTGCATACGGGACTATTTTTCTGGATAAAGTCATATTTCCACTTTTTTTTTCTTCGACATTTATTGCAGCAAAGGGTGTTTTTTATTTCTGCTTAGTGGTTTTTAACATCCTTTTTTTTTTCGAAAGTTACGTGTAATTAAATTTTTTACAAAAATATTCATCAGCACAATATCTTACTAAAAATATAAAATTATGATAGTAAATAATATAAAATGATGCTGACAAGTTGGCAGTGAGTATTTGGTTAAAATACCTAACATCTAGTTACCAAGCTACTATATATTTTCGGGAAATACGAATACGGAATTATAGGGTAAATGGTTCTAAATTACAACTTACCTAATCCAGGTGGACCTGCTACTGTTCCGCTAGAACTTAATGGACTTCCATCTTCTTCTTCTTCTTTTGGGCCACCTCCACTTAATGGACTTCCATTACCAGGTTTTGTCTCAGGAAATCCTTCTCCATTTAAAGGTTTTCCCTTTATTGCTCCTCCTCCTATTGGACCACTTTCACCAAATGAATTTCCGTTTACTGACTTTCCTAGTGATCCAGTTCCATCAAATGGATCTTCGTATCCACCTCCTCTTAATGGTTCACTTCTACCTGACGAGTCCAAGGATCCATCTCCTCCTAGTGGTCCACTATTACCTAATGGATTCCCATATCCTCCTCCTGGCGGTCCACTTCCACCTAATGGATTACCAGATCCTCCTCCTGGGGGTCCACTTCCAAGTACAGGATTTTCAGATCTTCCTAATGGCGGTTCAATTCCACCTGCTGGATTTCCATATCCTCCTCCTGGTAGTCCACTTCCACTTAATGGATTTCCATATCCTCCTCCTGGTGGTCCACTTCCACTTAATGGATTTCCATATCCTCCTCCTGGTGGTCCACTTCTTCCTGATGGTCCATCTGCACCCAAAGGATTTTCATATCCTTCTTCTGGTAATATACTTCCACCTAAAGGATTTCCATACTCTGCTCCTGGTGGTCCACTTCCGCTTAATGGATTCCCATATCCTTTTCCAGGAGGTCCATCTAACGGATTTCCGTATCTTCCTCCTGATGGTCCACTTCCACTTAATGGATTTCCGAATGCACTTCTGCCTGATGGTCCACCTGCACCTAACGGATTTTCATATCCTCCTCCTGGTAGTCCACCTCCATCCAAAGGATTTCCATATCCTCCTCCTGGTTGTCCACTTCTATCTAATGGATCTCCATGTTCTCCTCCTGGGGATCGACTTCCATCTAATGGATTCCCGAATCCACTTCTTAAAGAGGGACCATCTGCACCTGACGGGTTCCCATATTCTCCGCCTGTTGGTCCACTTCTATCTAATGGATTTCCGTAAGCACTTTTTCCAGAAGGTTCACCTGCACCTAACGGATTTTCATGTCCTCCTCCTGGTAGTCCACCTCCATCTAATGGATTTCCATATCCTCCTCCAGGTGGTCTACTTCCATCTAATGGGTTTCCATATCCACCTTGTGGTGGTCCACTTCCATCAAATGGATTTTCGTATCCAGTTTTTCCAAAGGGACCATCTGCACCTAACGGATTCCCATTTTCTCCTCCTGTTGGACCACTTCTACCTAATGGATTTCCATAATCACTTCTTCCTGTTGGTCCATCAGCACTAAATGGATTTCCATATCCTCCTGGTGGTCCACCTTCAACTGATGGATTTCCATATCCACCTCCTTGGGATCTACTTCCATCTAATGGATTTCCATATCCTCCACTTCCACCAAATGGATTTCCGTTTGTGGCTCCTCTACCTAATGGACTCCCGTTTCCTGCTGTATCAGGTTGCTCACTTCCACTTAATGGATTGTTATTTTCTTTTCTAGCTCCACTTTCTAATGGACAGCGAATTCCATGCAAAAGAAAGTTAAATAATAGTAATATTTAAATGTTATAGTAAGCAACAATGAAATTGTCGAAGAATAGAAATCTTCCTAAAAACATTTTTTGTTTTGGCTTATTATCTGTATCGTAAAATAATCTTAGACATAGTTTGATAATAGAAGTTATAAAAGGTCAACAACACCCATAAAGCTGAAACTCTTGCCCATTTTCTGTATTTCCATTTGCTTAGAAGATGGATTACCATAAATGTAAACTATAATCCTACTTTTTTAAAATTAGTAAGGTTATATTTTTATTTTTGTTGTGCTGGTGATTCCTTTTATTTCTGAGCCCATAAACTTGTAGTAAAAATTTATAACAGTACCCTTTTCATTAAAATTTAAAAGCAAGCCTTAATTTATAAATCTGAAAGATAATTTATAAAAGATGGTGTCAGAAATGTGTCCTAGAACAGTGACCAGACAAAAAGATATCCAAATGATGTTTCAAAAGGGTGAGGTCAAGAAGTGAAAACAAACAAGTTATGTAATCATACCTTGATTGATTGAGGGTCCGTATCCAGGTCCACCATTTGGAGCACCTGTGAAGAAAGCGCAACAGTAACATGAGATTTTGATTTGGAAAAAAAACATTCCATTATAAAACAAACAAAACCAATTCCATAGCTCAACTTCAGTACTTTCTTTTAAGAATTTGTCCTAAAAATTACTCACCAAAACCATTGTTTTGCTGAGCTGTAAAAAAGAGAGAAACAATTAGAAATATTTTACATACAAAGAATTTTCAATGCAAGCACAATATATTTACATTCTTGCCTGTAAAATTTATTATAAATGTAGTAAAAATACTAACCATTATAATATGCGTAAATAAAAATACTAACCATTGTAATGAGCGTAAATAAAATACTATAAACCATTATAATGTACCGTAAATAAAAATACTTTCCATTATAATGTGCGTAAATAAAAATACTAACCATTCAAAGGGGGAAGAAGCAAGCAAGAAACAACTAGCAGAAAACATGAAGTCTTCATAACTGTATCAAATCATTTGCCCCAGTTTCAAAAAAGCCATATAAATCTGGAATTAAGCATCAAACACAGATTTCTTACACCGATAAACGCCCTCTCTGACCAAACATGCATATTTAAATACAGAGTAAGCTGCGGATTCCTTATCAATTCCCTAAGCCTGAGTTCATATAGTATCATTGCGGTTTTCAAAGCGACAATATTATTCACCATGATATTGAAATTGAATTAAATTATTTCATGAACATATACTGATGGAATTGTGAATGTTAATCCAAATCCAGACTGCTTGCAGAAACATAGCCCCGTCTCTCCTAAAATTTTGCGAAAGCAGTTTCAACAAGAGCTTAGCGGAAAGGCGTGCTAAGTGACAAAAAGCTGAAACGTGAAAATAAGGCTTTAATTTTTAATTTTTTTAGTTTGCAATTAGATCTGTTAAAAACAGTATAACTTTCAAATGGATAAATGGTAAGAAAAAAATATACTTTAATAAAATTTCCTGAAAAAGGGGAAATTAGTTATCTCTATAGGAGGATATGATATGTTTTTTTTTCTCTTATGGGGCTGCAACATTGGCGGACAATCCTTTGCAGACTCGGCATATTCCCAGAACTGAGAACCATTTTTTGTGACAACATCTAGATTATGTTTTGAATATCATCGCACTAGAACTACACGAGGGCGATTGGCGGCGGGCGTCATGTTTTAGAACCACTGACACCTTGGCGACTCTCGCTACCAATTTTGACGTCCAGATTACAGTGAAATCTGAGCTCTCTGTTTATATTAGAGTATGCCTAGATTTAATTTTTCCGAGAGAACCCAAGCTAAATAGGCCCTCCAGGGATCTTTTACGTGTCACATAATCATATAACATGCGTGCCCAAGATTTTTCCATTCAGAAAATCCGGCGACTGACCTGTAGCGAGAAACAAAGTCATTTAGTAGAGACGCTAATGTGGTGAGTTGGTGTAAAGTTATTTTAAAAATACGGTTTTTAGTGATTAAGTTAACTATGAACTTATGACTTAAGTTAAATATGAAAAAAGATTTTTGATGGGCAAAAGTAAAAATGCGCATCCTCTTTTATTTAAAAAAAAAGTTCACTGCTTTTTTACTGAACTCTACCAAAAAACATTACTTGTAAGCTCATACATAAAAAGTTTTATAACTTATTTCCATGTAAGTTTTTGAATACCTAAACCTTGTTGCATAAAATTGATGAGTTTTGTGCCGAGGGTGATTATGTACTTGTACACTCAGAAAAATGGCACTTTTAAATCTGAAAAAATCTTTTTCATTTTGAAATGATTTTTAAAAAAAATGACGACCTTATGCAATGCTTTCAATTTAAAGCATGTGTGTTTAATCAGAGCATAGATCAGAGACTCGCGCCTTCGCTCCGCCAGATGTGTTTTAATTTAATCGCTTCTGGTTGTCATTTCTAGTCCCTTTTTAGGAGCTTTAACATGACTGATTACGGCTCGTAATTTAGAACCCTGCTCAACTGACGAGGAGGTCGACATCTGAGCGAGCATCTAACGGAACTTCGAGTAAATCATACATCTCCTATCTCCTTCTTGGTTTTAACCATTTAACTCTACAGATTTAAAGGAGCGCCATTAAGCTAGAGCTCGTTGAGGAGCACGTACACCATCGTACACCTTGCATCTATGCTCATATGTTGTCCTGACTTGCAAAAGAAACCAAATCACACAAAAAAAAATTAGAATAAATGTGCAACAAAAATTAATTGTAGTTGGCTAGTTTTTGCAATTATAAAATTAAAGAAATTAGAATTATAAAATAAGATTAAATTTTTGAATCTTTTAGTGAAACAGTCAGAAAAAATTATTACAAAATCTTTATTGAATGTGTTAAAAACATTTGATACGATTGAAAATATGGAGGCTGTCTTTAAACTAAAGATAAACATTACATTTTAAATGAAGCCAACGCTTTCAATAAAATAAAGCTCTAAAATGGATTATATCGAGGTTAAAATTGAGCAGCCAGAAACTTTGAACTCAAACTCAACAATGGCTGACTCAAAGATAAATTGCTCTGAAGAATCCAAGCGATATCCTCACGTTTGTGAAGTCTGCCAAAGACGATTTAAGCTCAGAAGCGTCCTAGAACAGCACCTGCGCGTGCACACGGGTGAGAAACCCTACGCCTGCGAAATCTGCAACAAACGGTTCAATATGAAGGGTCATCTCCGGCGGCATCTCTTCGTCCATACAGAAGAACGGCCCTTCGCGTGCGAAGTGTGCCCGAAATCATTCAAACTGAGGAAGGAACTCAAGTCTCACGCCATTGTGCACACGAAAGAAAAAATGTATGAGTGTGAGGTATGCGATAAAAAATTCACTCGAAATACAGTTCTACAACGACACTTCCGTATCCATACGGGCGAGAAACCGTTTGAATGTGAGATATGTGGCCAACAATTCAGGGCGAAAAATCACCTTCAGACTCACATCCCTACACACCTGAGAGGGGATGTAGAGGAAAAGTCAATTGCCATGAAGTTAATCGAATGCAATCTGTCTACGGAGGAAAACCCACATGCATGCAATCTGTGTGATAAACGGTTTAGTAACAAGCTATTCCTCAAACAGCATGAGGTCACGCACACAGAGGACCTTGTATGCGAGATTTGTGAGAAGCGGTTTATGACTAGAGGAAGATATCAGAAGCATCTTGAGCGCCATGACCTTAAGCCTCACGCATGCTCAGTGTGTGAGGAAAAATTCAGCTCGTTCCTACTTCTGAGGCAGCACAAACAGACACACAACAGAAATCCGGCTAAACAAACAAACCCAGGGCAGTGCCCGTCGTGTGACCAGCAGTTTACTTTGGAAAAGGAGTTGAAAGAACACCTCAGTGATGTCCACGGAGAGACAAAACCCCACAAATGCACAGTGTGCGGCAATAAATACCGTTCAAAGTACTTCCTCACCGAACATATGTTCACCCACTCCAAAGAAAAAAATTACGTTTGTCAAATCTGCGACAAACGGTTTAGGATGAAGGCAACCCTCCAGATGCACCTTGTCACGCACAGCGACGAACGGCCTTTCGCATGCGAGCAGTGCGACAAACGGTTCAAGAGGAGCGCCGATCTCAAAGTCCACCTGGCCGAAGTCCACAAACTGGATGCGACGAAAGGGTGTGTGGTTTGCCCAGTCTGCAACGGGCAGTACCGCAAGAAAACGATCAAGAGGCACATGAGGACTCACACCGGGGAGAAGCCTTATGAATGTGACATTTGCGGCCGTAAATTTGGCGTAAAAGAACACCTCAAGACCCACGGCCTGGTTCACACGGGGGAAAGGCCTTTTGCGTGTGGAATATGCAACAAAGGGTTTGGTTTGAAGGCCACAAGAGACAAGCACCAACTCACCCATTCAAAGTGAATTGCATATGAGGAGTCCAGGGAAAGAACCCCTTGATTGCAAAAGTCCTTTTAAAGTCAAGCAGTGCGACAAACTGTTCAAGAGAAATGCCTATCTCAAGGTTCACCATAACGAAGTCCACAAACTGAATGGAACAAGTGGGTCTGTGGTTTGCCCAGTCTGCAACAAGCAGTACCGCCAAAGAATGATCATGAGACACATGAGGACTCATAGTAGAAAGAACCCCTATGCATGTGACATTTGCAGCCAGACATTTGGAGTAAAAGAACACTTCAAGACCCACGACCTGGTTCACATAGGGGAAAGGCCATTTGTGTGAGGAATGTGCAACAAAAGATTTGGTTTGAAGGCCACAAGAGACAAGCACCAACTCACCCATTCAAAATGAATTGCATGTTGTTTTTTTAATTAATCTAGAAGTCAGTCTGAGAGACCATTTCTTCTCGTGCATCAAAATAAATGGGACACCCTGCCAGTAAATTTATGTCACTCTTGTACATGTTTGACAAAAGAACATTATTAAAGTATTAGTTTTGTTTCTAAAATGTTTTTAAGATCGTATTGTTATTGTGTTCCTTCCTTCCTTTTACAATACATATGAAAAGATGTTTTGTATATTTTTTCCTGTTATATAATTTTAAATTATGTTTTGCATTGGTAAGTTTTATTTTTTGATAACTAAACTCATAAAAAAAACTACTCTATACAATTAACATTAAAAAAAATAGTTTTTTATAAACATTACCTTTTTAAATATTGGAAGGAAAAAATGAATTCAGACAACTATACTTAAGAGTAGGTTTTATTTTCATAGAATTAAATAAAAATTACACTCAAACATCACAGATTTGTACCAGTAATCAAGTAATAAAGATGAATTCAAGACACCGGAATATGAGGTAACAAATAAAAAGGACAGTAAAAATAATTTTAAAATCCCCAAAAAATTTTTACATTTTGTGCTTGCCATTATTATTCTAAATATCATAGTTCGTACGGTGCTTAAAAACCTTAGAAAGTACTTATTTTTTACATTCGTTTATAAGGCCCTTGAAAAGTGCTTAAAAAGTACTTATTTTTTTACTTTATTCTTATTTTTAATTTTTAAACCAAAGTCCTTAATAAATGCTTATTTTTTCCTAGAAACCTTAGAATTTTCGTCAAATATTTCGTAATTAATTTTTTATTTGCCTTTTTTTGTTTTTATTTGTCATTTCTCGTTACTGCTTACAGCAGGGTTCGCAATTTGCCGACTTTCGGATCGCCGGGAGTTTCGCGACTTTCGGATTGCAGTTGTTTCGCGACTTTAGGATTGCCGTTGTTTCGTGACTTTCGGATCGTCGGAGTTTCGCGACTTTCGGGTCGGCGGAGTTTTGAGACTTTCGGGTCGGCGGAGTTTTGAGACTTTCGGGTCGGCGGAGTTTTGAGACTTTCGCGTCGGCGGAGTTTTGCGACTTTCGGATCGCCGGGAGTTTCGCGACTTTCGGATCGCCGGGAGTTTCGCGACTTTCGGATTGCAGTTGTTTCGCGACTTTAGGATTGCGGTTGTTTCGTGACTTTCGGGTCGTCGGAGTTTTGCGACTTTCGGATCGCCGGAGTATCGCGACTTTCGGATCGCCGGGAGTTTCGCGACTTTCGGATCGCCGGGAGTTTCGCGACTTTCGGATTGCAGTTGTTTCGCGACTTTAGGATTGCCGTTGTTTCGTGACTTTCGGGTCGGCGGAGTTTTGCGACTTTCGGATCGCCGGAGTATCGCGACTTTCGGATCGCCGAAGTTTTGCGACTTTCGGATCGACGGGAGTTTCGCGACTTTCGGATTGCAGTTGTTTCGCGACTTAAGGATTGCCGTTGTTTCGTGACTTTAGGATTGCCGTTGTTTCGTGACTTTCGGATCGTCGGAGTTTCGCGACTTTCCGGTCGGCGGAGTTTTGCGACTTTCGGGTCGGCGGAGTTTTGAGACTTTCGGGTCGGCGGAGTTTTGCGACTTTCGGATCGTCGGAGTTTCGCGACTTTCCGGTCGGCGGAGTTTTGCGACTTTCGGGTCGGCGGAGTTTTGAGACTTTCGGGTCGGCGGAGTTTTGAGACTTTCGGATCGACGGAGTTTTGAGACTTTCGGGTCGGCGGAGTTTTGCGACTTTCGGATCGCCGGAGTATCGCGACTTCCGGCTCGCCGGAGTTTCGCGACTCTCGGATTCCAAGATATAAAAAAGTTTAAATTTGCAAGTCAGTACTATTCAATTAATACGTTGGTTATATTATTGTAAAATTTTATTTTAACAACTTTTGTAAGTTTTATTTCTTAATAAGACCACTATTGAATATTGTCTATATATAACTGAAATTTTCCCTGCATGCTCTTTAATTTAGTATTTTATAGGTTTTGAATATTATTTCTCACCTGTTGGTGATAAATAATATAAAGCACAAATTTCTTTTTTTTTCTGTTACCACATTTTTCTTAGTAAGACATTATTTTTTTTGTATTTTCTCGAATTTTTTACATAATCTTAACTGCCCAAAAAATTTAAGCTTCCGATTGCTCTAAAACGTTTAAAATAAGGTCCTTAAAAAGTAATTATTTTTTTTTATAAAATTGGAGGAAGAACCCTGAATATAGTTTACAAGCTTAATAGAATGGTCCAAACAACTGCATAGCACATGAGAAAAACTCTTCAAGCACATAGTAGTAGTAATAATAATATATATTTTTTTATTTTACAAATACAAAAGAAAAAAAGGCAAAACACACATTGATGGCTGAGGGGAAACAAAAACCGTACTGGCCATAGCAGAAGAACAATACAGTGGAAAATTATATATAGATACCCTATAATCCTATGACAATTTATTCATACATGACATAAAATAATAAGTCAACAAGGAAAACATATTTGATTAAAGCTTTATTGAAATCGACTCACAAATGGAGAAAGAAGTTTGACGAGTTTTTATCTTTGAGAGTTAATGGGCAAGTGATTCACAGATGCCGATTATTATTGCGTGCTTTGCTCTATTTACCAGGTCAGGTTAGAGAATAGGCCATGGGAGAGCTTAAAAGACCATTAGAAAGTTATTTGCTGACTAAACTTTTTCTATGGAAACGACTGAGTGACGACACTGGGATGTTGGGCCGATGAATTGTTGTACAAGTTAGGGTTTAATTTATACAATAGTACTTTCTGATACTGGCTATAATGCTAATTAATATGATTCATGGTATGGCCAAGTCGTATAATG
The DNA here is from genome assembly GCA_023701765.1 of Hylyphantes graminicola. Taxonomy (NCBI): domain Eukaryota; kingdom Metazoa; phylum Arthropoda; class Arachnida; order Araneae; family Linyphiidae; genus Hylyphantes; species Hylyphantes graminicola. The sequence goes on along the minus strand of CM043121.1, from coordinate 5,610,726 downwards.
GTCAAAGTACATTGTGTTAAATACATTACAATCAAGAACTTTTAATGTAAAATTACTTCCATGAATAAATAAGAACTACATCATAATATTAAGAACTATATCAATCACTTAATTCTGCCATAATATCCGCCCCTCGACTGGGATCTGTTTCTGTTATACGTAGGTGTTAAGTTTCTAAATGGGGATTGTCTGCTCGAATAATCGTGTCCTTGATTACTGTATGTGGCATAATTGTTATTCTCTCTCTCTGAGTAATGTCTATTGTTATTAAATTATGCCCCTCTAGATGAATTTTGAATGAAATTTGAACCTTCCGTATTCCCCCATCTTGGTCGTTGGTTTTGCTCCCTGCCCCTATTCTCTGGGTTGTAACTACGGAGTGTTATCCCTCATTTAAAACAATTTATACGGTGTTATTTGTTTTCCAGCAGATCTGACTTCCCACTTCGTCTAAGAATGTCACTCGATATCCCCATTATTACTAGTTATTATGACCTAGTCAAGTCTCTGATCTTTTTTGTAAGTGACGTTGACGAGGTTACTTCGTGTGTTGACTGTGTATGTTGTTGCACCATTTTCTCTAATTTTTGCTCGCTTGTAATATTTGATATGCTCTCATTGGCTATCCCCTCATTTAAATTCAGTAATTCTGCATATTTTACAGCATCTCCAAAGTGTAAAGGATCTTTAATTAATAAACTTTTCTTAAACTTTGGTCTTATGTTCTCAATAAATATAGACAATTTCCTTTGATCACAAATTTTCTTTATATTCTCGTCCGTTAATTTAATATCTCCAAAAAATTTTAATGTAGCATTTACTGCACGCTTTACTGAAGCTAAAATTTTTATATTTATAACTAAGACACAGCTTTATATTGTACAAATCAAGAATGGGTCTCATGCATGGAAATAAGAGCACTAAATCCAAAATATTTATTGGATTGCGACAGAGATACAGCATTAATTTTTGTAGCTAGCTCTACGTAACTGTCAAACAGTTTAAAGGGTTTCTGTTTCTCACAGCTTTTCTTTTGTGCCACTGAATTCACTTAAGTTGACTAGTAAACTATTTAGCCAAACAGATCATTCTAGTCGATTGCTGATTATGTTTCACTGGTATGTTATTGTTTTTAATTAGCTTCTAAGCAATCCAGAAAGACAGACAAGGATCTGTTGCCCACAAAGAGGGTTAAAATCTTTCAGAAAAATATAGTTAAAACACTATTTAACAGTGAAGTAAGGGAATTGTAAGATAAAAGCTCATTTATATCCAAAATTACTTGTAATAAACCCCAAAAAAATATACAACAGATTAATATTACAAAAATAAGCCAAGGCATAAAATATAACAACCAATGCAATAAATAACCTATACAGTGAAAATAAACCCCTACAAACTACAACAATAAACTTGAAGCATCTGTTTTCAGAATATAAACTTTTGTGAAGAGTTTGCATGGGTAAATTTTCTACAAACAGACCCTTGATAAACAATTCAACTTAAATGAGCATCATGGCATAGTTTGTTTATTGCACACCATAGAGGTAAGGGTTTGGTTGTAATCAATGCTCTAGAGCTACACAAGGTCTATTGGTGACAAATCTTATAAATTGGAATTATGGTCAAGACACAAGTGGTAAGGCTAGCATTATGGTATGCAGTGCAAGGAATTAAGGCTGAACCGAGATTGGACTTAAATGTCTTGTCATTTTTTTTTTTTTTTTGTAAATGTGTTTGGGAATAATCTTCATGTGTTTTTTTTATCGAAATGAGTGAAACCGTTTTTACCGAAATAAAATTTTTTAAATGAAAAATGATTTAATTTGGTTTAAACAATGATTGATGAATCATCTGTAGTGGATGGGTAGATGCTTGTCAAGGGTTCCCTTCAGACCGAACTTTTTTCTGCGGAACTTGCCTCCAAAGCGCTTCTCCCCCGTGTGCACCAAATAATGTGTCTTGAGGGGCAACAGTAATAATGCGTCTTGAGGTGCGAAAGCCCTGCCACAAATCTCACACACGTGAGGCTTCAACCCCTGATGTTGTCGGACATGGTTGGACAACAGATGCTTGTAGCCAAACGGTTTGTCGCACACCGGACACGCAAGGGACTTGGTCTCCAGATGGGTCTGGCTGAGGTCGGACTTCCTTTTGAATGCCTTGTTGTACACCTTACATTCAAAGTGCCTGGTACGTGTTGAGTGAATATTTTGGTGCAACACAGTGCACCCATCATTGTACTTCTAAATGACAAATGATTTAATTTGGTTAAAATAATGATTGATGAATCATCTGTAGTGGATGGGTAGATGCTTGTCAAGGGTTCCCTTCAGACCGAACTTTTTTCTGCGGAACTTGCATCCAAAGCGCTTCTCCCCCGTGTGCACCAAATAATGTGTCTTGAGGGGCAACAGTAATAATGCGTCTTGAGGTGCGAAAGCCCTGCCACAAATCTCACACACGTGAGGCTTCAACCCCTGATGTTGTCGGACATGGTTGGACAACAGATGCTTGTAGCCAAACGGTTTGTCGCACACCGGACACGCAATGGACTTGGTCTCCAGATGGGTCTGGCTGAGGTCGGACTTCCTTTTGAATGCCTTGTTGTACACCTTACATTCAAAGTGCCTGGTACGTGTTGAGTGAATATTTTGGTGCAACACAGTGCACCCATCATTGTACTTCTAAATGACAAATGATTTAATTTGGTTAAAATAATGATTGATGAATCATCTGTAGTGGATGGGTAGATGCTTGTCAAGGGTTCCCTTCAGACCGAACTTTTTTCTGCGGAACTTGCATCCAAAGCGCTTCTCCCCCGTGTGCACCAAATAATGTGTCTTGAGGGGCAACAGTAATAATGCGTCTTGAGGTGCGAAAGCCCTGCCACAAATCTCACACACGTGAGGCTTCAACCCCTGATGTTGTCGGACATGGTTGGACAACAGATGCTTGTAGCCAAACGGTTTGTCGCACACCGGACACGCAATGGACTTGGTCTCCAGATGGGTCTGGCTGAGGTCGGACTTCCTTTTGAATGCCTTGTTGTACACCTTACATTCAAAGTGCCTGGTACGTGTTGAGTGAATATTTTGGTGCAACACAGTGCACCCATCATTGTACTTCTAAATGACAAATGATTTAATTTGGTTAAAATAATGATTGATGAATCATCTGTAGTGGATGGGTAGATGCTTGTCAAGGGTTCCTTCAAACCGAACTTTTTCCCGCAGAACTCGCATCCAAAGCCCTGCCACAAATCTCGCACACGTGGGGCTTCAACCCTTGATGCCGTCGGACATGGTTGGACAGCAGATGTTTGTAGCCAAACCGCTTGTCACACATCGGACACGCAAGGGACTTGGTCTCCAGATGGGTCTGGCTGGGGTCGGACTTCCTTTTTGAATGTCTTGTTGCACACATCGCATTTGAAGGGTCGCGTGTCACTGTGCATGGCCTGGTGAGCGTTGACTGAATATTTTAGTGCAACACAAAGCACCCGCATCATTGCACTTCTAAATGACAAATGATTTCATTTGTTTAAAATAATGATTGATGAATCATCTGTAGTGGATGGGTAGATGCTTGTCAAGGGTTCCCTTCAGACCAAACTTTTTCCCGCAGAACTCACATCCGAAGCGCTTCTCCCCCGTATGCACCAAATAATGCGTCTTGAGGTGCGACGGCTGGCCGAAAGCCCTACCACAAATCTCGCACACGTGGGGCTTCAACCCCTGATGCCGTCGGACATGGTTGGACAGCAGATGTTTGTAGCCAAACCGCTTGTCACACACCGGACACGCGAGGGACTTGGTCTCCAGATGTGTCTGGCTGTGCTGGCTGAGGTCGGACTTCCTTTTGAATGTCTTGTTGCACATGTCGCATTCGAAGGGTCGTGCGTCGCTGTGCGTGGCCTGGTGAGTGTTGAGCGAGCTCTTTTGACGGAATTCCTGGTTGCAGATGTTGCACACGAAGGGCCTTTCCTCAGTGTGAATGTACATGTGTAGTTTCAGGTAGGATTTCGAACTGAATTCTTTGTCGCACACCGTGCATTTCGAAGGATTTAAGTCGACACTAGACGCTAAATCAACGTTTGGAGCTAAATTGACAGTTAAAGCAGAGTCTTCTTCGGTAGCGCTCGTTGTCGAAGTCGTTTGTTTGAGGCGAGACGGAGGCTTGGTTTTAAGCTTCTTCTCTTTTTTCTCCCGGTGTGTGATCGTATGTCGTTTCAAGGATATCTTGGAGCTGAATTTTTTGTCACATAGTTTACATTCATGAGGGGTTTCTTTTTTACCACCATCCTCAGTAGGTGGGTCACTTTTAACCCCTTCTTCATCGACAGAACTGTCCTCTGCCACTATAGCTCTAAGATGGACAAGGGCGTGAGTCTGAAGATGAGGCTTCTGCCTGAACCGTTGTCCACAGACCTCACACACGAAAGGCTTAACGGATGTATGGGTGAGGAGGTGCCTTTTGAGCACCTCCCGTCGCGTAAACTGCTTATTGCACACCTCACACGTATACATCTGTATTTTAGTATGCACAATGGCATGGTGCAGCAGTTCTTTCCTCCTCTTGAATGATTTCTGGCATACATTGCACACGTGGGGCCGTTCTTCGCTGTGGACGAGGAGATGTTGAGTGAGATAGGCCTTGATACTGAACCTCTGGTTGCAGATTTCACATGCGTGTGGTTTCTCCCCTGAGTGGCTGACGATGTGCCTTTGGAGATATTCCTTGCAGGCGTATCGTTTTTGGCAAATTTCACAAACATGGGGACGGTGTTTAGGATCTTTTGCGGAGTCCGTACTCGGATTTTCCATATTACAAACTTATTTCAAGATCGATCCCAGTTTTATATTACTCTACTAACGATTAGGTGTTTTTATTAGTTTATTCTTCATAGATTTAATATTTTTTTTTAATTTCCGTATCAGATCGGACCCTCGCAGATTACTTAAAACCAAATAAACAACCCAAAACAACTCTTTGTTTCGGTAAAATTTCGTGTTTGGTATTGTGTTTCTACATCCGTTTCACGTCTTACCTCATTAAAAAGTTGCACAGTAATTTTAAACAGGATGGAAATAGGCTTGCTTCGCTTTGGTTTGGTTAAGTAAACAACGCTCTAAGGACTTTAGGCAGCTGGTTCCATTACTTTAAACTCCCATTTCCTTTTTCATTTGTTAAAAATATCGATATTCAATCGTAATTGTTTCTGTATTGCATCACTAGTTTGTGTATTTGTATCTGGCAATCGTTTTGTTTGTGTCTTCCATTAAAATTGTGATCGTCCGAAGCAGATGTGTTTGTCGTTTTATCTTCGTATTTGTTGGAATATACTAAATTCAAATAAGCCAATGCTAATATTCGTTAATTTGTAACAGGTTATGGACTTTAGCAACGTTCAACTGCGCAGATGGCTATGACGACGTATTCGAATAATGTTTTTTCTTCAATTACGAACATTGACTTTTGATTTCGCGTTCCATGCTGGACTGAGTGTGTAGGAACAATTGTGTTCTGATAACTGAACAGTGTCTAAGAAGACGATTTTGTGCCGATAAATCTTGCTGTTTCTCGTATCTTTTTTGTGAAATCGACAATTCTTGCGACGATGGATGCTAAAAATTTCGTTCAGTGCACCAAGTTGGAGGGTTCGTCCAACTGGACTGACTGGAAATTTGAAGTTAACGCCTTGTTCGTGCTGAACGATTGCGCGGGCATTTTCGATAATACGCTTGTCGAACCAACAGCACCGGAAAATGAGACTGACGAAAAGAAAGTACGTGAGTACAACTTAGCAGTAAAAGCGTATAATAAGGCGAATGCAAAAGCTGCTGTGATTATTCGCACTAATGTTTCTCCAAATGTGTTGAATTTGATCCGAATGCATGGAAATTCTGCGAAAAATATATGGACTGAGTTGGTAAACAATTTCGAGAAAGTGTCTAGCGTCAAATTAGACACTCTTCTGCAACAGTTTTTTACTTTCCGTATAGATGAAGATGTCATGCGTTCACTCGCAAGGTTGCGTACACTGTGGGTGGATCTACAACGGGAACAGGAATTGAGTGGTGAAGGAAAACTTCCACAGAACCTGCTAGCCCCACGTATCTTGTCTATTCTTCCTGATGATGAGTATCGCGAGTTTAAGTCACAGTGGGACTCTATGCCAACAAAAGAGAAGTCATCTGAAAAGCTGATTGAACAGATCAATATGAGACTGCAAAGACGAAATCAGGAGTCTAAAGACAACACAACAACGGCATTCATTGCAAATACTAAACAGGGTGCACAATATAATGGAAATAAGTGGAAGAAGGGAGGTAAAAAGCCGAAGATGATGAACCAACAGCAATCTTCTGCAACAAACATCGTCAAAACGACGAATAGACCTAGTAGGGCCAATGATGGTGTGAAAAGTTTCAATGGACTTTGTTTTCGTTGCAATAAACCCGGACATATAGGTAGGTTCTGTCCAGATTTCCCCGACAAGCCAACAACGACGAGTGGCAGAGCAGAAACCTTCCTTGCTCAGTGCAGTGCCTTTGCTTGTCAAGATGATGATGATAGTGGCCGAAATGTGTGGCTCAAAGACGATGGAGCAACATCACACATTACTAATTCAGCTGAATATTTCAAGACGTACCGTCATTTTCATAAACAAGCTGAAATCATGGTAGGCAATAAACAAACCATACCAGCCTATGGTTGTGGGAACATTGAGATGTGTGCAACAGTTGGGACAATACAAAAATCTATTGAACTCAGTGATGTACTGTATGCACCAGATATCGGTAAAAACTTATTGTCAGCTTCAAAAGCAATGAAACGAGGAATCTCAAACTTTGGAGATTCAGACGACATGGTTTGTCGCTTCTTTCGCAAAGAGAACCCAAATAATGTACTCTTAGAAGCTCCATGTTCATCAAATGGACTCTTTGAACTATGTGCAAAACCAGTCAAGCCACAGGGTGGCTCAGCTGCTTCAGCCTACTTGGTTGAGAAAGAGATGGCAACAACTCCTATTGCTGAAATGGCAATGACGACGAAAACAAAATTGCCTTTATCACTTTGGCATCGACGCCTCGGGCATCAAGGAGTACAGTATGTGAAGCAGTATCTGCGTCAAAGTGGCATTGATTTCATCGACGATAGACTGTTTTGCGAGCCATGCACATATGGTAAACAAAGTCGACGAACTTTCAAGACAAAAATGTCTGGCGAGATCCTACATGCAGACCTACTCGAATCACCAGTTTTGTCAAGAGGTGGAAAGAAGTACATGTTAGTGCTTAAAGATGATTATTCTAAGTTTCGATGTGTAGAATTTTTGAAGCATAAAGACGAAGCAGTGGACAAAGTCGAGCAGTTTCTTGCCAAAGCCAACAAGGATGGCATAAATGTAAAGGAACTTGTCACAGACGGTGGTCGAGAGTTCGATAATGCTAAACTATCAAAGTTGACAGATGATGCAGGTATCAAGTTGCGAATCATTATGCCGTACACTCCCGAACAGAACGGTTTGGTTGAAAGAGAGAATCGTACAATAATGAATGCAGTTCGCACTATGCTGAAGGATGCAGGCCTACCACAGTTCCTATGGGCAGAAGCAGCATCTACAGCTGTCTACATTATGAATCGGACTGGGCCGAGTAAGACCACAGGAAAATCTCCATTTGAAGAATGGTTTGGGTGCAAGCCGTCGATCAACAAGATTCGAATTTTTGGATCAACTGCATTTGTACATGTGCCAGATGTCAACAGAAGTAAGCTGGACGACAAGGCTGTAAAGGGCTATTTGGTTGGTTATTGTGATAACGATGGATATCGTGTTTTCGTTCCATCAAAGAATGACACAATAAAGAGTGCCAACGTAGTCTTCAATGAAGAGCAAATAGGTCCCTCTTCCCAGCACATCGAAGCAACATCTAGTACCGGACCATTAAGTGGTATAGGGTTTGAAACATTGGATACGTTTGATGACATGGACATGCAGGAGGCTGGTGATCCCTGTAAAGGTGAAGACGAACCAGCACAGACTGCAACGCATGCATTACGAGACCGATCAACTATCCAACGCCCTATCAGATTTGACGACTACGAAGTGTATAGCAGCATTTTAAAGTTAGAGGAGCCGAAAACATATGACGAAGCAACGAAATCTCCTGAATTTGATGACTGGAAACGAGCCATGGACGACGAAATGGCTTCACATGCAAAGCATGAAACGTGGCAGCTTGTTGAACCACCTAAAGGACGAAAAATCCTCGACAATCGCTGGGTTTACAGAGTGAAGACAAACACAGATGGATCAATCGAGAGATTCAAGGCTCGACTTGTGGCAAAAGGGTATACGCAGACGGCGGATATCGACTACAGAGAGACTTTTAGCCCAGTGTGTCGTTACGACACTATTAGAGCTGTAATTGCAACAGCAGCCAAGGAGAATTTGAAATTATTTCAAATTGACGTGGAGACGGCATTCCTTTATGGTGATCTGACTGACGAAATATATATGCGTCAACCTGAAGGTTACAATGACGAAAGTGGACGCATATGCAAGATGCTTCGACCCCTCTACGGCTTAAAGCAGGCTGGACGCTGCTGGAATGCCAAGTTCACGGATGTGTTAAAGAAATATGGCATGATCCAAAGTAAATCAGATAACTGCCTATTCATAAGCAATGAATACGGACACAAGATGCTGATGGCAATATATGTTGATGATGGCATAGTCGCTGTACAGGACGAAGTGGCATTCTTCACATTTGTGGACGAGCTCAAACAACATTTCAACATCAAAGTGTCAACGCTGAATTGTTTTCTTGGTCTGCAAGTTGAAAGGTTGAAAGACGGCTCACTCTTCTTGCATCAAGAAGCGTTTACAAGAAAGATGTTAGAGCGATTTGGCGATGCCAAGACATCACGCATCCCAGTAAAGAAGTCGAGTCTCAAGATCGACTATGGTCAGCCAAATAGTGACGGCATGGTCAAGATCAAGGAGGCAAAGCCTCTCAGCAGTGAAATACCATACCGATCAGCCGTTGGCAGTTTGCTTTATTTGGCGATGGGGACAAGGCCTGATATTGCTTATGCAGTGAGTTTGGTGTCTCGTAAGTTGGACAATCCCACAGAGACTGATTGGGAAATTGTGAAAACCACCTTACAATACCTTTGCAATACTATTGGACACGGCATTGTGTACAATACTGAGGATGACAGAAGCCTAATGTTGTTTAGTGATGCAGACAACAACGGCTGTGCAGAAACACGAAGGTCTCGCACAGGTGTAGTATCTTTCTATGGTGGAGGTGCAATAACATGGCGAAGCAAGCTACAGGAGGCCATATCAAATTCAACGACCGAAGCTGAATTTATGGCAGCAGCTGAGGCCACAAAAGACCTAATTTGGCTGAAGCGCTTGTTTACTGAGATCGCCAACAGTGTTTCATTACCAATCCTTCAGATTGATAACCAGAGTGCTATCAAATACATAAAAAATCCGATGTTCCACGCTCGTACTAAGCACATAGACCAAAGGTACAAATTTGTGCAAGATGAGTTCTCAAAGGAAAACTTTGAAATAAGCTATGTACGAACTGATGAGCAGCGAGCAGACATTCTGACGAAGGCACTCCCAGCACCTCAGTTTAATGCTCAGAAAAGGTTACTCGGTGTGACGACAGTCAATATGGAAAAGTGACAGTTTAACCCATAAACAATGACTCTGTTTTCATACTCGAAGGAGGCTGTTAAAAATATCGATATTCAATCGTAATTGTTTCTGTATTGCATCACTAGTTTGTGTATTTGTATCTGGCAATCGTTTTGTTTGTGTCTTCCATTAAAATTGTGATCGTCCGAAGCAGATGTGTTTGTCGTTTTATCTTCGTATTTGTTGGAATATACTAAATTCAAATAAGCCAATGCTAATATTCGTTAATTTGTAACATCATTGAAATGCAGTGAAACATTAGGCGCGTTTACATGATCCATCGAATCCATGAAATGCCAAAATCCCCATTTGGAGAAAAAGAGCTCGAGCAGGATTTCTAACTCAAATTATAGTCTGTGGCGGAATCTATGGTATGAAACATCAAACACTCCTTCATTGAAGAATTTGCGAAACCCCTCAATGAGCTCTGCAATTCCGGTTCTGTCTGGGAGAAAATCCCCAAGAGGGAAAAATTGCTGAGTTCGCTCTTCAATCTATGGATTCGATGGCTCAGCTGAAAAAAAAGCCTTTTTTTTCATTTTATTAGAGTTATTAATTCAATCAAAAAAGAATCACATCGCTGCTAGAATGCGCCTGTGTATTGCCCTAGTATGAGTAACCCAAACACAACCAAATGTGAGTTTAGGCAGGGTTTTCTGTCACACTTTTGGGTGTTCGAAATCAATGACTGGCCAAAACTTTTTTATGTTAACTAAACTGTTTTTGTTTTATGTTAGGTTAGATTTGAAAAATTGTCGCACTAGAGCTACACGAGGGATCCGAGGGCTATTGGCGGCGGCGCCGTATTTTAGAACCACGAGTGGCAAGCTGAATAGGCACCCAACGCAACCGTTAAGAGCGACATCGCACGCAGCGTTAGGACTTTGAGGGATATTTAACGTGCACTCCCTTACAATTATTCGTCGGACATTTTTGGCTGCAAGGGGCTGTTTATAGATCGGCAGTTGTTTTGGCGATACCCGAACCTGGTACCTTTCGCATGCTGGGCGAGTACCTAACCTACTGGGTTCCCCAGCCCCTTTTGTTTTATACACTAATCGGTGTCTTTTATGTAAAATTATTTTTCAGCTTATGGTATATAATATGTAGTTCCGTGAATTATATTATAAAATTTAGGAATTGTTTACAACGACAAATCGTTTATAACACTATAAATGTTCGGTCCCTTGATTAGCCCACAAACTTTTATGTTGTAATATATTGCTTATAACGAAAATGTTTAGGGTTATTACTGATAACTAAAAATATACACTACAATTTTACAATTTGGTTTTCAAGATACATACTTAAGGAAAAAAAAATTAAAAACCGATAATTTTAAAATTAATTTCTCTCGCCTAAAAAATTATTGACCGGAGGAAAAATTAAACTAAATTTCTATTTAAAAAAATCCACAGCTTCTTTGATCTTCAAAATGTTTGTTTTTGTTGAAATTTTTAATGTTCAAAATAATTACTAATGATAATGGTATGTATTGTTTAAGCAAAAGAAGTGCTTATTATCTAAAGTAGTCTGATTGGCACAATCCCTAACAGACAATTGTCAAGCAAGAAATCACTATACAGTGAAGACGTCATCATTATTAGGGTAGAGAAGGGGAATGGCGCCACCTTAAGGGAAATTGAATTTTCATGCAGAATTGTGTTGCAATTAATGTAAATTGTAATGAGCATAGCATAGTACAGTTCATAACCTATCTTGTAGCGATTTTTTAAAATTTAAATCTTTAATAGAAACTGAATAAAATTGTATCTTTCTAAAGCTCGCACAGTGGCGGGATTACCCCGGTATCTGGGGTAATGTCGCCACACCACTGGGGTTATGCCGCCACACCACTGGGGTTATGCCGCCACATCAATAAACAAAGCAAATAACCTATAAATTATGGAAAATTACATAATAAAGCAATACATATAGAACTAAAATAGGTTTAATTAACTTGGGAATGGTAAATTGTACAGGGTACAGCTCTTTTATTAACTTTCCATGTGCAACTAACTTTGCAGGGTTTTTTTTTAAGTTTCGTGGGTCTATTTGATCAGTTCAGTTATTCTTTTTCGGATACGTGGCATCTCTAACGAAAACTAATAGGTTGTAGGGCCAATATATGAAATTTCTATTTTACGGATTATGTCGCCATCCTTTTGCATGTGGCGGCATAACCCCAGAGTGATGTGGCGGCATGACCCCAGTAAGGCAAAATGGCATAGACGGCTTGTTTAAAGAAAGGTAGTTAGCCTAGCGTCCAAACTAACGACGTGATAAAATAGCCAAATAATTACTCCTTTAAATGATATATAACTGATTTATCTAACTCAGAGATAGCAGTCACTTATCGCTAATTTCAGAAGGCTCAAGCTTGATGAAAATCACTAAAACCGTATTTTTAAAATAACTTCACAACAACTCACCGCACGGCCATTAGCGTCTATACTACAAGTTACTTTGTTTCCTGCTACAGGTCAGCGCTCAAAGCCTCCCTCCCCCACACACCGCTGGCGAGATACAAGGGGTGGCGGCATTACCCGAGGTGGCGGGATTCCCCTGCTCTCCCCTATATTAACTATATATCTGCTACACAATGGACATGCTTTGGATGTAATATTTTTGAGATTGTCTAGGTACTCATAATTGTAGTGTTTTAAATTTCAAAATTATTCTAAGATAAAAGGCAGTGGAATTTGCTTTGGCACAAAGGGCAAAACAGAAAAAGGGCATTTTTGATTTTAATCACGTATAATAATAATAATAGTTTGAGAAAATAATTTTTCTAAACAATATATTTATTTTAAGTCCTGGTGGTGGAACAAATTTTAACTTTTTATATCAAATGATTTAATCGCCAATAAAACTAATTGATATTTAAAAAAAACTTCAATTATTGATCTTTAAAAAATATATCTCATCAAATTAGTTCGAGAATAATAGGATAGGTTTATAATAAACTTTTTTTAGTCCATGGACATAACTCTAGTTGGGTTTCTTAATGATTTCACCTCTATATCAAACCTATTTATTCATGTCCTCACTCACACATCAGAATTTTGATCCAGATCAAAGGTCGATAACCCCCTGATCTAGTGCCCCCAGAGTTGTTAATGTGGCATGGGAACATGGAGGACTTTGTTACCAGAACATATTTAAAGTGCCCCAGCCACCATGTGTGAAAAGGACCTTCCTGTACAAATGAATGTGTCATGCTGTCGAGCCAGACTTCCTCCTATGTGGCGCTCAATAAAAACGGAGGCCGTCTCTTTTTGTTTTAAAATCTGGTAGTTTTCTACTCCAGGCTCGGTCCCGAGTGGAATTAGAAACAACGAAAACAACATTTATTCATGTAAATGTAAAATTCGATTAAACTTAAAAAAAGTAAACAACAAGCATCGAGTGAAACACAAATTTTATAACCACAAAATATAAAAACAGTATGATACAAATGAATTTGTAGAATGCTGATATAAAAAATTGGCATGTACAAGAAATTTTCAGGTTCTTTAGACTATTTGTAGATAGAATTATTTTATTGAGATTATCTCTACTTTGTGTGAACCCAACAATATGTAACATATATATATATATTAAATTTACACACATTTTCTTTAAACAATTGGACGTTGAAAACAATGATTAGCAAAAAAATTTAAAACATTACAATTTTAAGTTTAGAAGAGGGTCCCATCCAAAGCTGGATATTCAGTTCCTTTACAATGGCACCATTTAAGTTTTTCAAACTTTAAAACACATTACGTAATGGTATGAAATACAAATCATTTAAATATATGTCAGGTCTCAGGAGGATGAATAAAATAAATTTTTAAACTAATGAGAAAACCAAAAAAATAAAAATCCACAATATATAATATTACCTTTTTTGGGGACAGTAATCAGGATTAGAAAAATCTATTGCCCAAGGCAAGTTAAAATTAACCAGTATTTTTCTAATTTGCAAGAATGGGCAGGTAAATTCTCTAGCATTCATTTTTTGTAGAATTAATTTATACCCTGAAAATGTGTTAATGTAAAATTTGCTGATGCATGAAAGTGCATCATTTTTGAACTAACAATCTAATTTTCTTTGCTTACATTTTCAACGACACAACTGCCATCACATGGCAGTAAAGAAATGTTTAGAAATGAACTAATATAAAAGAACCATATATATTTTAAATATTACAAAATAACCTGCATTTATTTTTATAAAATCTTTTACTGTGTTGATAATTGTAGGTACTTTTTATTATGAAAATTAAAAATATGCATAATTTGCATATTATATATGTTTGGTAAAAATTTAAGCGATATATTTCTAAAACAATTTTGACAAAGGCAAATTTTTATAATGGCATATTTTTAACAACTTGCAATACAAAGCTAAAAGTAAAAAATTTTCTAACCCTGACAGCCCCTCACAAGATATCCTATTTTAAAAGAATTTTTTTTTGAAGTCTGAAATATTAACTTTAAAATTACTTCTAAAATAAATGAAAATATTATAACAAGCCACTCTATGAAGATTTTTCATGGTAACCAGGACACAATTTTATCCTTTGTTGTAACGATTTCCAGCTCCTCTTGGGTTTTCTATGAAAAGAAATATATCAGATTAGAAAAAAATACATATCAACTTAAATATATTTTATAAATAAAAATCACATTAAGATTACATTACATTAAGACATAAAATTAAAAGATAATAAAACACATAAAAACCACAATTTTTTTTAAAAGGTTACTAAAGTTATTTATAAGAATTTTTTTATAGATATACAGTTTAGTTTGATTAATGTTGCACTTTTAACTGTGCTTTAAACAAACTTCTAACTTGCAAGTGACTAAGCATGATTAAAAGTTAACTTACTTAAAGCAAAATAAAGTACAAAAATATTATAAGAATGTTTCGTTGTTAAAGAGGTACTAAATATTGCATTTAGTTTTACTTTTTGGAGTGTATAAACAAAAGCAGGGTTGCTACACTTTTTGGTACAAAATAAAATCAAGGACTATTTAAGGACTTTCCAAGGATGTATTTCTCCATTTTCAAGAACTTTATATTGGAACATGCAGCACCTAAATTTCACAATAGTTTTTAAAAAAATTCATTTAGAAAATGACTAAGAGCTCTCTAACTTTCAAATAAACTTAAATAGCTGTTATAAAATAACCATTTAGTTATTTAAAAAACAACAACCTAAAATCACTTGCTCTGCCTTCTTGGATTATACAAACAATAAATCAAAAAAATAAAATAGGAACTGATTCACATTGAAAAAGTGTTTTTAATGAAGCCAAAATTAACATTTGCAACACTTCAAAATAAATTAGTCAGCCCAAAAAATTAAGGACTTTTCAAGGTGGATAATGTTTTTCAAGCATTTTCAAGGACCGTGGCAACCCTGGTTTATACACTTCATACAGCTGTAAAATCAGGATTTGAGATCTTTGATGGAAAAACATTTTGAAAACGAGATACAGATTTTCCATGACAAAGTTTTGAACAAAGCAATTTAACACATTGAATTTTTTAAATTGTATTCCTGAATTAAATAATTTAAAGATGACTTCAGTGTTTTAAAACTTATTAGAATAATAGAATGGATGAATTTGAATAACCCCCTTACTTTCTTGCTGACTTGTAGTCTGTACAAACTGAAAATTCACACATAAACCTTTTTCATTGTATTACAAGGAAGAAAAAAAAAACACTATTGCCTGTGCGATTACAACACAAACCTACTTCATCTACCCCCCTCGTATGGACTTAAAGGAAACAGTGTGAGGGCTGGTCTTGGCTTTTCCCCCACCCTACTTGGGTTTGAAGAGAAGTTGCGATAAACCTCACAGAAGAGCCTCAAACAAAGAACATTAATGCTCACATCATTTCCTAGAAAACCATACGAGGGGGTGAAAGAAGCCAAGCTGAAAAGGTATAACCTCTTAAGACCCAAGCAAAATCCTACATGCATATTCTTAATCTAAACATAATTTTCATACAAATAATATATGCTAAAAAGCATGTTTTGCAAAGAAATGTTTAAAAAAATATGTTTGATAGTTACTTGGGGACACACCTTTAACTCTAAAAATACATATTTTTTGTGTTATAAATGCAACAAAAAAGGCTGTATCACTTATCTGTTGTTAACAGATTATTTTAACATTGTTTTAAGTGCAAAATGATTTAATAATTAACTACTAAAAGAACTTTTTGAACAGTTTAAAAAAAAGTTTAAAATTTTTTTTTGAGAACTCCAATATCACACTGATCCTCGTTCAACTTCATTTTTTTTATAGAAAAAGACTGAAAACTGATATCTGGATCTTCTTCTATCGGACCAGGTCAATTTCGAATTAATTAACGCGTTAATTGTGGAGGTTTTAAAAAATGTTCACAATGGGGGACAATAGATCACAAGAGGTTAAATGGGAATTGTCAAGGTCAACTTCATTTTTTTTATAGAAAAAGGATGAAAAGGCTATTTTGGTCTTCTTCTATCAAACCAAGTCAATTTCGAATTAATGTGTTAATTGTTTGTGGGAGGTTTTAAAAAATGTTCCCAATGGGGGACACCAGATCACAAGAGGTTAAATGGGAATTGTCAAGGTCTTTAGTTCAGAGGAAATGTATTGTCTTTTCAGGCGGACCTTAAATCGATTTTGAAATTTAAAACCTTTTCAAAAAAGAGTGGGAACAAAAAAGGAAATGCCACCCACCATCCTTCCAGTCATCCCAGTGCCTCGCTCTGGCCAGTGCCTCTGGGTCATCCTTTTCCAGCAGTGCCTCTTTCTGGAGGTCTTCCTCTTCCTTGGACAGGGCCTCACCACTCAGGGCCGATTCCTGCAGGGACTTCCTGGAACGCAATCGAGGGAAATCGAGTGTTAAAGAAAAATGAGTAATGTCATGATTAGACAAAGATAACCAGAATCCAATTTGGACCTTAACATTTTTATTCAGAAAAACTCATTCCATTCTATTAAATTTTTAACTATAAAATTTTTTCAATAAGTGTTGAATAATTTTTCTAGAAAAAGTGTTTGATTTAGAGGTTATTAAATAAATGACAAACATAGAGAAATATCTAAATAAAAAAAAACACATTTTACAAATTATAAAAAATTATTCACAAAAAAGTTTTTTTTTTTAAATTGATTAATTAAAGAAAATTACTTTATTATTTTGAGCTTCAGTCATATAAACTATAAAAATAACTGAAGTAGAAAAAACATTAATTAAAGTAGAAAAATCATTTACAAAAATTTCATTATAAAAGCAATTCTATGTAAAGAGCAAAACAACTATTATCTCAAACTATCTATCTATTATTGGGTAGTTATGGGAAAACCAAACAGTGAGTGGAGCTATAGAACAATTTAGGATGGCAAGTTGAGATAGAATAAATGTGTACATAAAAATAATTGTTCCAGGTAAATCAAAGTGTAGAGTTTAAGGCGACACTGAACTTAGTTTTACTATTTCGGAAAAGGAGACACCAAAGCTAACTTGAAAAAAAATTGGATATAATTATAATGGGAACTATATATGTATACTGCCGTGGGCAGGTAAACTGCAGTAATCACAAGAATGAGTTGCACTACTTTTGCTCCGAAACACATTTTTAGCCTACTTTTCTTTTTTTTTTAATTCGAAGAATTAAAAAAAATAATAAAGTAGGTATTGACATGCGGTCGATGTCCGTCCGTCTGTCTGTCCATCCGTCTGTCCGTACCCCCCTTCCAAAATCGGTTCTATCCATCCGATCTTAAAAATTCTTTTTTTATTAGAAAGGCATAACCTCAGACACCCAACTTTCATACTATTTGTCCGTCTGTCTGTACGATAGGATGGACATAAATCTACTATTTGTCGACGAATTTCCCCTTGAACTTGCATTGAAATTCAATTTCGAGTCATTTAAACCGCTGAATTTAACTAGAAATGCCATGGACAAGTGAGATACGTCAAAAAATTCAGCGCATCGAAATGAGAATACATTGAAAATTTCATAAAAGAATTCGAATTCTAAGTACTTCAATTATTTAAAAAACTGCAAAGTTTAATGCTCATTTAAAAAGCATAGGAAGCGGTAATCTATACTGAAACATAAGCCTGTTGTTAGCTTCAATAAATACAATTGTCCACAACATCTAACAGGAATGTGAACATGGTACACCAAACCATCTGACAAGACACACTAGCAGAATGAGAAGGCACAACACAAGATGACGAGGATAGTTGCTATTTTTAAAAGCGACAAGCGTTAACAAGCTTGTGTTCACTAATAACTAGATAACCAGCAAGCCAAATAATGCAGGGCCGGATTTAAAGATCTGCCACCTGAAGGTACGATTGTTTTGGCGCCCCAGTCACACTATTCTCCCAATTCGGGAAAAGGTAGCTAGTTAGCTGCAAATAAGGTGGTATGTGCTGTTTAAAATAGATACACATATTAGAATCATTTATGTACCTTTTCACACTAAATTGAAAGCTAAATAGGCGAATTTTTAAACTGTTTTGCCCTTTTTCTTTTAACTATGAAATCCGAGAGGAGGAAGTGCAATTGCCCTTGCAGTGACCATGTTTGCTAAGAATATTAGTACTATATATACGTTAAGGGTTTACGCATTAGTGTAAATTATTTGTTTTGTTTCTTAAAATATTTGTATCTTATTAAAAAATATATTTATGCCGAAAGACGCTTTATTAATTGGTCGTAAAATTTGCCGCTCTAGGCAACAGTCTACTTAGAAATCCGAAATTGTACCACCTCAAAGCATTTTCTAACACAAATTTTTTAAGAAACTAGCAAAGGAGAAATGTCTATGAAGTGACCGGCAATAATCTTTGCAATTTAATAAAGAAAAACTCCCTTTTAATCCATAATTTGTTTTAAAAAGAAGCCTTCAAATGATTAACATGTAATTGGTCAAAATATAATATTCAAGGAATAATATAATATTCAATTCAATACAAAAATTGATAATTTGTTTTAAGTGGTGGAATTTACTTTTCTACTCTATTAAACCCTGATTAATTTCACCCAATGTGCATTGTTATTTAAGCAGTTTAAAACTGTAGGATTGTTTGTTATTTTAACGAAATACAGAAGAAAAAAAAATGGTGCTCTCATTTTTTTAAAAAATGGCAAGTTTTAAGTATAAAAAGATATTTTGAAAAATTGTGCATTTTTATAATACAATTTTCATATAAATAGTTTAATAAAAGAATATTCACTATCAGAGCAAAATAATCGGATGCTTAACCCTTTCAGTCCCAGTGATGCCATTTGGCATCATCATGTTTCAGATCACAATTTTTTTTTATAAAATAATAGGTCTGACATCCATTGGGATTAATAAAAAATATTTTCCAATAGGAAAAAGTTTGAAGAATCGAATGGTGTGCTTTTTGATATCATAAATGGCTATAGATGATCAGAAAAAAATCTCTAAAAGGATGATGCCAGATTGTCATTGGGATTGAAAGGGTTAATATCAAAGTACAAAAATGGGAATAACATACCCCTTTTTCTGTTGTCTTTGTTTATCTAGTTCATTTTCCTTCTGCTCCTGTATTTGTTTTTCAAACCTTTGCCGGTAGAAGTCATTTACAGTTAGCACTGGTATGCTGGGGTATCCTAATCCAAATACTTGCTTTTGAACTTCATTTTTAGTTATGATGATGGGTTTTAATGGCTGAAAAATAGATATGACAAGATCAGAGTTAATTATAAGGTAAGCAGGGCTCGAAAAAATTTTACCCATCCCAGAGGACTGCTTGTCCAATAATGTACCCGTCCTCCATTGAAACTGACTCGTCAAACTCTAATTATATAAATAGCTTCCAGATAAATAAAAACATCATTTTCCCTTATTTATTACAAACATATATAAATTGCACAATGAATTAGTAGTTACTAAGAATACATTATACACTAATATAAGAAATACTAGATTACTTATAGTAACACAGTAGTTCTTTTAGGAAATAATTTGAAATGTATCACAAACATTTAACAGGGAAATGGCAGTCCGCAATGATGTTAGTTTCAAGAAATTCGTTGTCCTCAGGGAATTTTTGACTGTCAAGGACCGGAGGATGGGCGGTTTTTCGAGCCCTGAAGGCAGGTATTATCCATGTCAAAGATCTTTAAGAGGAGTCACATGGTTGTTTGGGTAAAAAATGTCGATTTTCTGTTTTTCTTTTACGTTTAATCTGCATATCTATAGCTAATTTAAGACCAAGATTATTGTTTTCTGTTTAGTAGTTTTCTTTTTATAAGCATTTTTCAGAAACTGTATATCAATTCCTACCTATACCTTACTTTTCATTTGTGTTTCCCGAAATATCAGGCTTTTTAACAATGAGGAACATTTTTCTCAGAAATTATAAAAGATATCAACATGTTTTGTTTTATTATTTCTTCCCCATTAATAGCTCTTTGATTTAAACTGAAGAATTCTAAATATCTCTGCTCAAAAAAAGCTAGATAACTTTGAATCAATTATTTTTTTTAATACATATTTTTTTTAAAAATCACTGTAAAGGTATTTCATTACAGTGTGAAATATCCTCATTTTAAATCAAAGAGCCTATATGTAAGAAACAGTCTATAAGAAATTCGTAATGATATGTTGTATAGTTCGTGAGAAAAATGCTCCTAAAGTTAGTAAAATCAACAACAGAACCAACCGACTCTTCTTAAAAATGAAACAAGATAAGGTAACAAGGAAGTATTACTAAAAACCAAATGTGGGTCAGGAGATAAAATACTCATAAGAAAGTTTAACATAGTTATTAAAAAATTTACATATTTACACACTTACAACAGAAAATATATATTAGTGTATTACTTTAGTATACCATTCAGCATTTTAATTAAAATAGAACAAAACACATCCAAAAAATATTTGAAAAATAAGACAAATAACTTGCTTCATAAATAAGTGAGTCACCAAAAAGAGGATTTTCTCAAAATATGGGCATATTTGAATATTTTGTTAAAAATTAATATGTTAAGTTAAATATTGCTGTTAAAAATTTACAGATTTACACACTAATAGCAGAAAGTATTACATCAGCATATCATTCACCATTTTATCTAAAATATAATAAAAAACATCTAAAAAATAGTTGTAAAATGAGATAAATAAATTGCTTCATAAATAAGTGAGTCACTAAAAATATGATTTTGTCAGAACATAAGCATATTTGAATATTTTTATTATTTTCAATAAATTATATTTGATATAAAACCTTACCAAACATATTTTCAATAATATTTTTTTAAAAAGCTAAAAAAAGAAACATCAACTTACCTGTACATCTGGCCTTTTTTTAGCCTTCTGTAATTTGTTCTCCCCAGCCATAGCCCGCCAAGTCAAAAGCTCTTTTTCCTCTGCAATAAACAAAAATAATTTATTTAAATAATGCAGGCTAAAAAGAACTAGCTTTGTCACAAAGGGTGTTTTTTTATTTCACGAAGTTATTCTTTTTATTTGTCCTTAAAAAAGTATTTATTTCTTCTTTGAAAATTTCTAAAGAAAGAAAAATTAAATGTAAGCAATGCAAAAGGTGCATGTTTCAAATCCGGAATGACAATAAACAGTTCTGAACTTTGTAACATCGTTACCAAAGATGCTAGGATAATTATAATATAATAAATTATCTTTCTAATGTTTTAAGCAATAGCAAACAACTTTATTTTGCACTCAAAATTGAATAACATTTCATTTCTTTTTATTTAGAAGATAAGATTTATAAATTTCCCCTGATGTTAAACTTTTACAGTCTTTTATTAAAAATAATGAATTTTAAAATACTACTTAAACTGATTCATTAATATTTACATAAAGAGTCGATATAAAGAAAGATGTTCTAAAAGATAAACAGCAAATTTCCAAAAAAAAAAAAGTTAAATAAGTAAGCATACTTTCTGAATTTTCTAATTCTTCCTCAGCAATTATCAACCATTTTTCAATCAGTGTTAAATAAAATTCTCTCTGAAAAAATATTTGATTTAGGGGTCATTCAGTAAATTCTCAAAACATAGTACTATTTAAAAAATATAATGTAAAAAAAATACAAATAATGAATGATTATTTACAAAAAGTACAAAAAAATGATTGATTAAAGAGAGTGATTCTTCATTATTGTGAGCTGCAATTTTAACTATAACATAAGTAGGAACTCAAATGCAAAAAAAAAAAATCATTACAAAAAAAATTATAGGCAAAATATAAAAGTATCACAAGGTTATTTTTGGCAGAAAATTAACCAAATTCACTGATTAACACCTGAGAAAATATTCTGACAATGTTTTCATTACATGCATTGAGTTATTGCTGTAAAGAAAAATTTAAGTGGGAAATGGATAAAACAAAGCCTTACGATAGAATCTTCTGCATCTGGTCTTCCCAAAGCATGACTCAACAACTTTTCTTTGTCTTCTAACACTTTTCTCCTTTTAAATCGCTCGATTTTCTTCCTCCGGACCAATTCTGGATAGATTGAAGGCTCTTTCTGAGTTTCACTAGCTTCTTCACAACCAAAAACATCCTTAAAGTCCTTTAAACTGGTCCCGCAGAGCTCGTAGTTTGTGCAGCGAAGAATATAGTCTTTAAAATATACCTGGAAACGGTTAGATATAGACATTAATTCATATGAGCAACAAAAATACTTGTAGGGTTACGTTGGTTGCCTACTCAGGTGTCAGCTCGCCACCTGAAAGTTGTTCTAAATTACGACGCCCAAAGCCAATAGCCCTTGTGTAGCTCTAGTACAACAATAATTCAAACTAAATTAAACCAAAAAACTTGTCATATTCAGGTGGATTGTCAGAACATATAGCTAATACTTTAGTTTTGGAATCGCAACTTCCACAGATATATTGCTTTGCCAAGTTATCCCTTTATCCTCAGGTATGGGAATCCATAACATCAAAATGAAATAAATTTGAAATGGAAATGTTAACTAGTTATTTCAATATCGATTTTTGAAGTTTTAAAATGCCAAAAATATACAGCAGATGGCTATACTAACACTATATTAAAACTTTATCAATTAACAATAAAAAAACCCGGGTGTTATTTTCTATTAATTTTATTAAAATTGATGTTAAGATGATTCCCATACCTGGTGGAAATAGGATAACATAGCAATTCTTTGCCAAAGTTGTGATTTCAAAACTAAAGCATTAGCTCTATGGGACTGACAGTCCCTCTTAAAGGTAGTAGCTACAAAAGAATAACTTTGACAATATTGGTTTTGAAAAAATTATTTCATATAAACAGAAAGCAAAGTAAATAATGAGCATTTAGACCAAAAGAAGTCAAAAAGATTTAAGAACAAAAATTGTCTATCCACAGATATATTTGTAGATTCTACTATTGACTATAGAGATTCTACTATTACTATTACCAAAATTATTACTATATTTGCAAACAAAAGGAAAATATATTATTAAATTATCTCCAGACCCTTCCAACATTATGTTCTTAATTAAATAAGAAGACAAAATAGGTGTTTTTAGTCAGACATTTTTAAAAACTACAACAAAATGAAAATTAGTTTTAAATTCTTACATCTGCTTTTTGGATATTGCTTAATCTGTCATCCCCATCTTTAGGTTTCAGAAGTAAGTGAAAACTTCCTAGGTATGCTGGTAGTAAAAGATACCTAAAAATGAATAATTTGCATAGTAAGGAATAATATTACAGATCAATAAACTACACATTTAACACGTAACAAAGTTAGTAAAATGATGAAAAATTACTTAATTTTAAAAAAAAATAATTTATACTAAAATGAGGTCAATCCACAATTCCGGCTAATATTGTAAATTGTGATTCTAAAAATTGTGCATTCCAGCATCCTAATTCTCTATTCACAAAACCTCAGTCCAGGGATCAATCTATCTATAGTCGCATTTTACACAAAATGCAAAAAAAAAAAGATTGGCCATCCCGAAAATGCAACAGCTATTTTTAACCACTGTTTTCTCTGAAGAATGGATTCTTGGAACATCCATTTCCAACTTCATCAATCTTTTCTTCCTTTTTGTATCCTCTCAAATCTTAAGGGCCTTGTATGGTAACAGATCTCTATACAGTTCCAATGAGAAAATTAGTTCCTTGTTTTTAAATAAAGTTTATAGCATATAGTCATGAAAACTTATTAAAAAAATACAGAAAAAAGTTTTTTTCCATTCAAATTATCAATAATCATAATTTTAAATATATTAATTAGTTATAATTATTTTTTAAAAAAATTAGATAATTACATGTCGTCAGTGCTTCCATTTGTAGTTTGTGAACAATAACTTATTTTTTATATTTTTTTATGCTAATTAATATCTTTAAAATTTTACTTATTAATCATTTTATTTGCAAAATAACTTTCTTCGGTATTCTTTTGGTAAGTTTTCACATGAACATATGCTGTATACCTTATTTTAAAAACAGGGTTAAAAGTTTCCTCATTCATACAAGATTCTTAAGCACCTGTTGAAGCAACCAATTTTCTTGTCATTTCTGCTTGTGATCACTTTGTGTATTAAAGTTTTTTCAATATGTCTATATTAATAAGTTTTATATGCATCCAAAATGAAGATTCAAGTGATTTAATTGGCTTAACATTGATCTATAAGCAACTAATTTTTCTTTTGGCATTTTGCAACAGCTTTCTCCTACATTTTAGCAGCAACATTTTTTAACCCAGGTAGATCCCTGCGAAAAATCATTGATTTCATGATTGGGACAGAGAAAACACAAAAGTCGGCTGCAGAATGAGTTACTTTTAAATCTTAAAAATTACACTGATTAGGAATATTATGAGTTAAAAGCTGAATGTCATACTTCATACTTGAAGTTTGCAGTTCATCAGCCGTCTCATTGTTACTGAATAGGCCGAGTTCATTGACCATCATCGTGCATTTTTCCAAGGCTTGTATGCACACAGGAACAGCTACCTGAAAAAGTTAAAGTCTTGCTAGACAGGGATATGCATCATCTTTCTTCGAATTTGAGAAGCAATGTAAGGCACAAACATAAAGGAAGAATAAAGGAAAACTTAATGCTTTTGAAAGCCCTTTCTTCCCCTACCCCTGAGGCTGGGGAGCCCAGTCGGTTAGGCATTCGCCTGTCCTGCAAAAGATCCCGGGTTTGGGTCTGGGCATCGCCTAAATAACTGTCGACCTATAAACGGCCCGTGCAGCTAAAAATGGTTGACGAATAATACCCCGTGTAAAGGGAGTGTATGTTAAATATCCTGCAAAGTGCCAACACTGAGTATGCTGTCGCTCTAACAGTTACGTTGGGTGCCTACTCAGATGCCGGCTCGTCACTTGACTGTGGTTCTAAAATATGACGCCTGTCGCCAATAGGCCGTGCTCTAGTGTGTTGATAATTCAAACAAATAAAAAGCAGGAATAGAGGAATACTTAATGTTTTTGATAGCCCTTTCTTACCCTACCGCCCTACCCTTTCCAGTGGTTTGCCAAGAAGCATTGCTGCTCTAAACTTACAATGTTCAAAGCTCTGCTGTAAGGTTAATCACTATTAAAGAGTACAGGGGAAAAAAACAAAATTGACAGTGAAACTGTTTGTATTGAGGTCTGCTTGGAGAGTAATGATGATCCAAAACCGGTTTCTCCCTTGGTCCTTCTTCTGGAGTTCAATCGTATTTGTAGGGATGCACCGAATATTAGGTTACTATTCGACATTTGGCCACTTTAGCCGAATATTCTGTTTGGCCGAATAACTTCACTATTCGACCGAATAGCGAAATTTAAAATTTTCACATTTCTTCATGTTATCATCTTCTAAAACGTCGAAAAATTCCCAAACAGGATTTATTTTCTTTTTTGAGACTCAAATTCTTAAGTTTTAGCTATTTATAGCATTAAATCAAGCTTTACTCAAGTTGTATTAAATAAAGATGTCTCTTAAAGGGAACAGTTACAATGCGTGGGCTTTAAAAAAACAATAATTACTATATAGATCATAATACTAATGTTTTCACTAAATGATAGAAACAAATTAGTAAGAAATATTAAGCAATAATAAATGTAAGCCAAGGTTTTATTTATTTTTTTCTAATATTCATTCTACATCGGATCCACTTGCTTCTGTTTTTGTTTTCACACTCCTGTTTTCGTTTTGTGATTTTGCCAAGTCACACTTTCCAAAAGGCCTTGCTTTAATAACAAACGAGTACTATTCTATTTTGTGTTGATTCAATTGAAAATTAGAAAGCTATATCCTTTACTGTACGGTAACTATTGGCGTAATTTTCAGATTTGGCGATAAATAGTTTTTGGGGCAACCTGTCTGATTGCGACCGAAACCCATAACGGTCAGATAGGGTTGTCGGAAAAACGTCATCGTTGCAAAGAGAGCATGACATGTCAAAAGTCGGACGTTTGGCGCGATTTCGGAAAGTTCGCCAATAGTTACCGTACAGTAAGTTTCTACCGTAACTATTGGCGCGATTTTCAAATCTGGCGATAAATAGTTTTTTGTGGCAACC
The DNA here is from genome assembly GCA_023701765.1 of Hylyphantes graminicola. NCBI lineage: Eukaryota > Metazoa > Arthropoda > Arachnida > Araneae > Linyphiidae > Hylyphantes > Hylyphantes graminicola. The sequence goes on along the minus strand of CM043121.1, from coordinate 5,584,459 downwards.
TGTCTGATTGGACCGAAACCCCATAACGGTGAGATAGGGTTGCCGGAAAACGTCATCGTTGTGAAGAGAGCATGATGTCAAAAGTCGCCAGAATACGGACTTTTGGCGCGATTTCGGAAAGTTCGCCAACAGTTACCGTACAGTAAATTTCTACCAAATGTGAATAATAAATACAAATTACTTAGGTCGGACAAAAAATAAAAATTGGTTTAGGTAGGCCAAATATTCGGTATTCAGCTAAGACTTTGGCCAAACGCCATGGCATTGGTAACCCTGCTTCCTTTGGTTCTCTACCTGAATTGAAAGTGGAATCCTCCACAATCAAAATATATGGGATGCTAAGAAGTGACAGTCGGGCTAAAAACATTTTGCTTTATATTTCATACAACTTGATATGGACCCTACGAAAAAATTTTAAGCTCTGATAAGAACAGACTGGCAATTATGCCATGGCTGTACCAAATTCTGAGCTGTGGTACTAAAGAAACAAATTGTTTAAAAAAGCCAATGATAAATTTAAATGTGCGCACTTTTCCAAAAGATGGTATTAAAAAATCTAAAAGAAGCAAACACACAATAATTAATAACTTTAATACCTGTATCTTGTCATCACTGGAAGGGGTACTGCAATTATCAATGATCAATTTTAAGAAAGAGCAAGTCTCGAATATTTTTCCTAATTCAGCTCCACTTTGCTCATCAACTGAACCTAAGCATAAATTCGACAAGGACTTTAAAACATCTTTCATATCAGAATTAGACATGATTATTTGTTTTAATATTTACTAAATTAAAATTACGCCGTATACCGGTTTTGTAATTCTAGTTCTCGTCAAAAAAAATTCGGCGAAAAGGCAACAAAACTAAATAAACAAAACAAATAGAATAAGTAGAAGTGTTTTTTTTTTTAATTTTTGGTTTGTTTTCACTTGGCAGTTTATGAATTACTCACATATATTTAGAGAAATAAAAAATAATTATTGTTAGAAAAAGTTAATTATACTGTATGATACAATTCTCATTGAATGAAAGAAGTAAATAGTTATTTAAAAAAAAACACTCCTTAAATTTGTTTATGGTAACTGTAACTTTGCTCAAGTTCTCAAACAAAGAAATGAAACTTCAAGAAACGAAAGTGCGCGGACATTAAAATTAATATTTGCGAAAACTTTGAAATATTGAATTTACGAATAAGATTTTTGGGACTTTCTCTGAAAAACATTGCAATATTGAAAAAAGTAAGCAAGATTATATTTTTTAATTCTTGATTTCTCTATAATTGAGCCAGAGAGCTCCAAAATTTATATACTGCGCGAAAACTTCGCGAACTGCGAATTAATACTGCGCGCTAATTATTATTTAATATCTTATCATTTGTATTATGTTTTACTGCTACAATTCCTCGACTTTCTGCTTTTTAAGTCGAATTTGCTGGTCCAAATATGCACTAACAAAATTCCCATTCCTGAATTTATTTTTAAGCACATAATATGAAGATAATGAATCGCATGTTCGCTGAGAAAAACATATTGGGTCGCTAAATTTGATGACTGATGCTACGATAGTTGGGACCAGATAGTTTTTTTTAAAAAAAAGCAGATTTCCCTTATTTTTTGTTTAAAAGAACGTTACATTGTTTTGATCAATTTTAGGAGATTTGGAGTTCCTAAATTTTAGGAATCACGATTAACGATTGCAGAAGGTTCTAGATTTTACGAAGATAACAGCATAGAGAACTTTCCAAAAAATCATTTGTCATATGATAATCATATTACATGATAATTGTGAATATTTAGTACATAGAATTTGCACATACTTAAAAAATTATTGCAAAGTATAAACAGAACAAGAAGTTAATAAGATTTTACTTTTTATTAAAATATATGTAAAATGTCACTTATCAAGAATGCAGGGCTGTATTCATTATCATTATAATATCATTAGACTATATTCTATTATATCAACAACTGTAACTCTTTGTGTAAAATGTTTTGTAATGTACTGTTCTTGTCATTATTATCCCCACATAAAATGTTGCTTAATAAGACATTCAAGTTTATGCTATTGCTATCTGTTTCAATAAGCTGATGATAAATTACCTTCTGACATTTTTCTTTCAAAAAATTTTCTGTTGGTTTTCTGGCATTTTCACTTCCAAAACAGGTTGTTCTAATGATGTAAAATACCCAGGTATTTATAATGTTGATATTTTTACCCATGTTTAAGTTATTTAAAATGCCATATAATTGGGTAAAAATTGGGAAATTATTACAGATTTTTTTAAAAAATACATAGTTATTCTTCACCATTGTTTCACATAAAAAGAATTATCTCTATGCAATAGCATATTCAAACAGAGTTGTTAAAAACCTGGTTGTTTTTTCATTTAAAACCCAATCCTTTTGGGTTTTTTTCAGGGTTTTTCATTAAAAAACTGATGATTTCATACAATTATTCTATAAATGTACATTTAAATTTTTTTAAAAAAAATTTCTAGAAGTATTGTTTGATTGTGTATGCGTAAAATCATATATACCAAAATATTGAAACTGTAAAAATTTAAAATTGTAAATGTGTTTTTAATATTGGAGGTACAAAAAAAAATGTAAAAGTATACTTACAAATAAAATATTGACAAAAAATTGTATTTGTTTGCATAAAAAGTTGTAACTTTTTTTAATTTTCAGTAAAGGCAACTTGAAGTTCAATTGCCCACTTGGGTGTTTTTGGGTCGGGTAAAATCATAACAAACTTGTATTTAAAATTAAGAGGGTCTTTTTGTTGTTGATGTTGATTCCATTTGTAGGCTTTCTCCAGAAGAGAAGTTACAGAAAATTGCAAGCACTTTTAAGAACATTTTACCAAAAACATCTCTTTTTTATTTTTATAAGTTTTTTTCTTTGATATTTAAACTATGGAAATCTATATATGGATAGTTTTACTTTTTTAAAAATGTTATATATTATAACTTGTCAGATATGGTGAGTTATTTTATTTGATATTTATTATTGTATGCATTAGAATTTTTTAAAAATTGTATTGATTACTTTATATATTCTTGTGTCTTTACCACCCCTCTCCCACATTCCTTCAGGATACTTATTATTTTAAAAGATTCTGTATGACATTTAAATGTTTTAGATTTTGTTATAAATAATATTTTTAATGAGTTATTCATTTCGCTTTAAATAATTAAAACAAATATTTTACAAAAAACATTAAGTTCTTTTACCATTTCCATTTTCCTCTATTTTGGGTTTGTAATTATATTAACATATTTTGTTTTATACATTAAAAAAAACTGTAAAGGGCAATTATATAGGCAATATATAGACATGTATATAGGCAATTATTCCAATAATTTATAAATTAAATTTCTGTAAAGCTGTTTTTTGCAATGATATTTTAAATCTATGCATTTAAACTACTAAAAGTTTAAATGTATATTTTGAGAATACTTTGAATAACAATTACAGCGATTTTGTGTAATGAATAATGTTTGTAAGAGTATTTATATCATTATTGAATTTCAAAAAAAATATGCATAGAAATTAATTAAAGTAATAAATACCTATATTTTGTGAATTTGTCCAGTCGCATCACTATACATTGTTGGAATTTAAATTGGTGGTTTTAAATTGGTCACTTAATTCAGCTCCGATTTTCTTGAAATACTATATATTTATTTGAATAAGTTCTGTAAATTATTTTATTCCATGTTTTTTAATTACTCCATTTCTATTTATTTGATGATATTTTTCAACATAAAAAAAATAACAAAGTTATTGAATCACACAGTATTTTATCTGGGTAACTTATTTTTAAAAAAAATATCCAATAAAAAAGGCTATTATCTAAACACAATAAAAGGCTTTTGCTAATAAAATACATCTTAGTGCTTGAATTTTTAGGAATTATGACCATCTTCTACAGCCTTCCCCCTGTGTGTTAATCTGATGGGGAAACATAACTTTCTAAGCTTAAGGGTAGGGTGGGGTCAATTTGAGTGAATTAAGGCACATTTGTATATTTTTTTTTTTTTTTTGCGAATAGCTATTTATTAGTTCAAGTTTAATCTATTATTTTAAACCAATGGTACATTAAAGTGTGACATTCGAAGAATATTGTGTGAAGATACATTAAAATGCATGGCAATGGCTGCAATTTTTATCAAGTGTCTCGGAAAAAAGTCTAATTGTGGACTATTTTGAGCGAAAAAATGGGTTAATTTGCTGTCATAAAAAAAAGTACAGTAAACTCCCGATTATCCGCGGAATTGGGTGGCGCGGCTTCCGCGGATAAGCGAATTCGCGGATAATCCGCAAAAATGAAGAAAATGTTTATAAACAAAATTTCTTCTGGATTTCATTAAAAAGTAAATTACGGTAATCGTATATAGCATGTACAAATTTACTTACTTCAAAATGTTTATTATTCAAAATGTCGTTTCTTCAATGCCACACTGCGAGCACATTTGATTTTAGAGGATCCGTTTTCTAACTTTTTAATGAGTTGTAATTAGTCTTGAATTGTCAAGATAATATTTTTTTAATTTCTCATGCATTTCGCTAGTATCAAAACCACATAAAGCAATTCAATTAAAATAGAGGGCAGTTTATATTACAAGTCATACTTTTTGGCAAAAACCTGTTCGTGATGTGCACCTGGCCGAATACCAGGTTTCCTATAGTCATTCTTATTTACAATGCATTCGTTGTTCTTGTTAAATGTATTCGTCGTTCTAGAAAGGAATTCGTTCTTTAAATGCATTCTTCCAAAAAGTTTTGAAACAAATTATAATTCATTTATCGCGTTTTTTTTTCTTTTAATTTTTATATTTGAACTGAAAAATGGGAAAAAGTGGCCCGCGGATAATCCGCAAAGCGGATAATCCACCCGCGGATAATCGGGAGTTTACTGTATAAGCAATTAAAAAAAAAACTCTGCAGCGTTACCTCGTTACAGAAATAGTGTGCAAAGTTTTGAAAGGATCGGTGCAGTAGTTTAGAAGTTATGATGGGCACTACAAAATTCAACTTCTTTTTCCGAGACGCTTGACAAAAATTGCTGCCATCGCCATATTTTGTAATATTTCTTCGTGAAAATTTTACACATTCTTTATCACACTTTAATCTACCATTAGTTTAAATAAATAGATTTTAACCGTTTCGTCATAAAAATTTGTCTTATTTCACACGAATTAACCCTACCATGCCCTTAATTGTATTGAATATTTTTACAAATAGTTTTTTTTTATATGTTTTATACCTGGTTTAAATGTTTATAATTCTATTTTTTAAAATTGGTTCTGATATATTTTTGTTTACCAATGTATAAGTTAATATTTGAAACCAGCTTCTTAAATCATATTTTTTTTATCATTCAAGCCTAATCATTATGCTGGGTCAATGCTCTTGTTTGCTTAATTCGAACTTAAAACATAATTATAAACATCAGTTTTGTTTGAGATTGCAAGTTTTAATCTTAAATAAGATCTTTAATTAACCTTAAAAATCAAGGCACTTTTTAATTTTTTAATGATTTTTGTGTAAAATATTGTGGAGCAAGGTTGAATCCCATGCCATGTTCCACCACGCCAAAAAAATATTAATGTTTAAACAAACTGATTGTTAACTTTTATTTCTTTTCGCTTTCAGTTTTGTTTCTTCTTGGCCTTCTTCTGAAAATGAAGCAGCATAAAACTGGTACAATTTGCCACTTTTTACCAAAGATTTAGAAGAATACTGATAAGGAATTCAGTGAGATATTCACCTTTACAAAGTAATGGAGAAAAAACAAGTTACAAAATTCTACGATGTAGATCAGGAAAACAATGCAATAGAATTTTTCAGGGAAAAATTGCGCAAAGATCACAAAGCTCACTATTCAGAATTGTTTAATTCCCTGAATCTAAACCCAAAGATTAAACACTCTTTTCAGAAGTATTCTAAATCCCAGCAGATAAATTTTTTCCTGAGCAAGCCATTATATTTTTGTCTATTGGGAGGTATAGTAAGTTTACAAGCAGAGTTCCTAAAGCCAAGTGGAAAAGTATATGCTAAAATAGCTGGGTCTGTCAATTTCCTTTTGAGATGCTTTGAAAAGCTTGACTACTTAAATGTCAAGAAAGTGATCATGTTTATTTTTGACGATGTTGCCCGGTACATATACCGTTTGTCACCAGAGGAGGAAATGGCTCTCATTAGCTCTATTCCTAACATCCTGAAGAATAGTGGACTCCTGATGATGATGACTTCTTGTGAAATGAGAACAGAGCACGTTTCTACCGACAACAAAATGCTGCTATTTATCATTTGCTATTTGGTACTTTATGGAAAAACTTTCCAAGAACACTTGCTGAGACAAATCAAGATTCTAGCTCCAATCGAATTTGATATGACTTTTGGAGGGTCTGTGGCTAAACGTCGAGACTTTCTAGAGCGTCACAATGCTTATTTCCAAGTATCTAGTAATGGTATAATGCAGCTTTATGAATACTATGCTTCGTATAAATGTAACTATCAAGGAGAATTGTTCTCAAGCATTCCAGCACAAGACTTGCACCGAAAAATTACAGACAAGCTGGACTCGTTGCAAATCTCTTCTGTTTCAAGTAGCCCCAGCACTAAACTAGTGACACTTACAAGGAATTCTAAAACTTCATCACCTAAAAAAGATAGCAATGACAACACCGTGAGCCAAATAAACAAGAAGGACGGTCTTCAACAGCGATTCAACACTTCTGTTCAATTTCTGTTAATTTGTTTTGAATCTCTGCACCATCTAGAGATGACTGAAACCATCTGCTTTGTTCTCACAGATGTCGGTGTCTTCCTCCTTGAAATGAAGTCTTCCTCCCGAAGAGCTGCATTCTCTGTAGTTCCAGCGACTATCATGGATGAACTGGGATTTCTTCAGCGAAACAAGCCTGTCAGCCTCAACCTGGAGGTAGTTTCCAAAGAAGAACTGCTTCTCCTTTTTATTGTTTACTACCTGTCGCTCAACGGCCGGTCCCACTTCCGTGAAGTTGTAAAAGAACTAACAAACAGGTCACCCAAGGTCATCAGTTTGCTTCTATCTGGGGTGAGTCAGCAAGAGTATCTCGGCAGACACTCCCAGTTCTTTGAAATGGACTCTGGAGGGTACTTGGTGTTGCCATCCACTTTTGTTCTGAAACTCGAGTCTTCAGGTGAGTCCTCCGATGATTCCTCAGATAGATCTGTGAGAAGCAGCGTTTCATATGACTGTGGAGATAGTGTTTCTGTAGGCAGTGCTGATTCTGGTATCAAAGAGGAATATTTACTATCTCCAACTGATTCTAAGCAAAAGGGTGTAGAAGTTGACAGCCGACCAGAATTGCGCAAACAGCGCAGTGCTTCTTTGTCTGAAAATAAATCCATTGTAGAACCCCAAATGGCTCCTGAAACAGGATTTTTAAAACAGCGTTGTGCTTCTTTGCCTGAATCAAGCTGCATTAGAGGAATTTTGAAATCGGATGTTTCTACAATGATGCCTAAAACTAGTAGAGTTAGCTTTGATGAAGATGAAAACGAGTTATTTCTTTATGAAGATTTTTCAGAACTGTCTGCTTCGTCGTGTTCTGAAGAAGATAGTGATTCTAGTGGTTCCATTGTAGCTTCAGATGCAGTAAGCAATTATGTTCAGTTGTGTAATTTTAGCAAAACCTCAAGCCAACCTAACAGTTCCTATGTGGAGGCTGTTACTAGAAATAATTGTCCATTTAAAAAAGTTAACAGTGTTCAAAAAGTAGTCAAAAAAGACCTTAAGGAATTTTCTGCAACAAATATGAATGGCCTTGATACAGTAGACAAATATGAAAGAGCCCATGCTTCTAAGAATCTAATTGCTGCTACACTGTTCCTTCTAAAGTATTTTCAAAAGAAAAAGCTCCGGAGTTTTTTGGGAGTAATACTGCATGTTCTGAAAGATGTTCGAATATATTTTTTTAGTTTGTCCCTCGAAGATAAAAAGCAAATAATTAAAGCCACATTAGGTCCTTGTGTTGTAGGATACAGCCACATTCCATTATCAATTATTGCCAAAACTGAGTCTTTTTTGAGTGCCCTAGAAAAAGAATTATTATTTTTCTGTTTTTCAGCAAGTTCTAAATATAAAATCCATTACCAAGAGCTGTATAACAGCTATTTTGAGATCAACAAGCATATATTTAAACCCAGGAAAACTGATTCTGAAATTCTGTCATATTTCAATGAGTTTAAGGAGATTTTCATTGTTTGTAAGGATGGTGGAGTGATGACTCGTTCCCTACCTTTTCTGGACCTCCCATCATACTTTTTTCAAGACGTTTTGCTGTCCTGTAGCAAAATACTTATTCTCCCTGATGATAAATTTGTAAATACCAACGATGAGGTCTCAAAGAATAGAAGTTGCTTTGGGTTAGACAAAGATGGTTGGAATTCAGATGAATTTATCCCAAAAAGAGCAAACTCTCAAGACATCTGGTGCAAGGACAACTTGTACTATCAGCAACTGTGCACCTGTGTAACCTTTCTTCTTGGTGCTTTTGGACCTCAGCGTTACACTCATCTGCTAAGATGTGTTTCATACGTTTTGCATGACGTTGGAAAGTTTTTAAGTGAATTACCCAAAGAAAATCAACAACTAGTTTTCTCAAGCATTCCTTCTACTAGATTAAGTGTCGACCATTGCATGAAACTAACAGCAGCCTATGAGTTCAGTGCCACCAATGTGTCGAGATTCTCCTTGCGGTTGTTGTACATTGCGTCCTATTTGATCTTGTATGGTAAAACACATTACCGGAAGTTGTTAGAAGATTTGTACAACTCTGTGCCCGAACTTGCCATTGATAATTTTTTTTCATTTGACGATGCCAAGCGGATTAGATCTTTCGCAAAATCCTTGTCTCCGTATTTTGATTTTAACTCAAATGGTACCCTGTCACTTCCTCCCTCTTCTGACCTCCTTTCTTTGCCAAGCAAAGCTGAAAAACAAAAAATCCATAATAATAAACCCCTATCTTACAAGTGGCATGATGATCGATTTGATATAAAAGCTGAGGACACAGAAATGCCAGAGCAGAGTGCAAACACTGGAGATCGTAAATCTGAAAGAAAATCTCTAAACGTAGAAGCTTCTAATAGAATGATATTGCATGCTCTGGGTACATCCTCTGTCAGTAATGTAAAGAGGTCAGTGCAAAAATCTGACTTGACAGAGAAAGAGGACTTTATAGATTGTAGGACTACTGATTCCTGCAATACTTTAACAATAGAAGAACTAATACGTTTAGGTGAAGAAGCTCAAAAATCCGTATCTACAAAAAAAATTCAAAATGAGGAATATCCGAATGGCGTGCGTATGCCCCTAGTTTGTAATAAAGAAAAGCATTCAAAGCATAACGGTGAAAAATCCTCTATGAGCCTAAATGATAATTATTCTAAGTCCTTGATTGATTTAAATGAAAGTGATCTTTGTGCCAACAATTTAGTCGATTCTGAACATATAGTACATGTTGAAACTGCTAATGAATCATTGATAAAAGACCCTAATTATAAAAACATTTTATCAGATATAAAAACAAAAGACAAAGGTTTAGTGTTGGATAAATCCAATCAAGGAAGCTTTATTGTGAGAGAAATTTCAAATTTGGACATCAAAGAACATGCAGTTACTCCTAAAATCAAAATTGCCCCAGTAAATGATGATTTTGTTGAAATAGATAAGCACAGTTCAATCATGTGCAATCTGGACTATAATGACTTCACACCTAAAGAAAAATCGATGAAAGAGCTGCAGTCTAGTTCAAGCATACTTGAAAAGCAACACGAAGCTGAAAGAAGAAGATTCTTAGAATGGATGCAAGAGAAGAAAAAGAGTAAAAAGGCTGAATGGCAACTGGATTCCTATGATTGGAAACTCTTACAAGAAGACTTTCTGTCTGAGCAAAAGAAAATGTTCGAAAGGCTTAAACTTGCTGAAGAAAGAATTTGTGGAGAGCTGATGAGAGCCAAATTAGGCAATCGTATTGAACATCTGATTCAAGACAAAGAAAGAAAACCTGCTGAAATGTTGGAAGCTAAAGGGGCAAAACTTACTGAAGAGCTGAGAGAAGTCAAAGAAAGAAATTCTGCTGTGCAGCTGTTGCAAATTGAAGATAAAAAGGCTACTGAAGAGCTGACAGAAACCAAAGTAACAAAACCTACTAAAGAGCTTATGAATGCCAAAGAAACCATCAAGGACTCGGAAACATGCGGTGAGAACTCTGTTGTGGCACAAAACAGCCGAACGAGTCTAGAGGTTGCAAATTCAAATAATAATTGCTCGTTGAATTTTACCGATGCATACTTAGTGACCAAAACAGAAAAGCCTTCAAAAGACTTACTGCACCCTAAAGAAACTACTAGCACTTTGAACGGTCAAGAGCTCAGCGGCAAATCTGCAAAAGTAGAACAAACCAAAAACTCTTTACTCAATGCTTCCAGAATAGAAACTATTACTAGCACTTTGAACCATCAAGAGCTCAGCAGAAAATCTGCAAAAGTGGAACAAACCGAAAACTCTTTACTCGATGCTTCCTGTATAAGTCATTCTGGAGATACTAAGTCATTTCATGTTGCCAATAAAAACACTGCCATTACATTTCCGAAAATGGTTGAACTTTGTTCTGTTACTGGAAAACCCAGTAATGCAGTTACAATTGATATTACTAATAAAAGCACTTTTACCCAAGAAAGAAAACCTGCTGAAATGGTGTCGGAAGCTAAAGGGGCAAAACTTACTGAAGGGCCAAGGGAAGTCAAAGAAAGATATCCTTCTGTGCAGTTGTTGCAAATGGAAGATAGAAAAGCTACTGAAGAGCTGTCAGAAACCAAAGTAACAAAACCTACTAAAGAGATTATGAACACCAAAGAAACCATCAAGAACTTGGAAACTTGCAGTGAGAACTCTGTTATGGCACAAAACAGCAAAAAAAGCCTAGAGGTTTCAAATAATAATTGTTCATTGAATATTACAGATGCATACTTAGAAACCAAAACCAAAAATCCTTCAAAAAACTTACTGCACCCTAAAGAAACCATTACTAGCACTTTGAACTGTCAAGAGCTCGGCAGCAAATCTGCAAAAGCTGAACAAACCGGAAACTCTTTACTCGATGATTCCAGTATAAGTCATTCTGGAGATACTAAGTCATTTCATGTTGCCATTACATTTCCGAAAACGGTTGAACTTTGTTCTGTTACTGAAAAACCCAGTCATGCAGTTACAATTGATATTACTGATAAAAGCACTTCTACCCAGGAAATGAAATTCTTGGAAAAACAGTTACACACAAAACAAGCAAACTCCAGCTCTCGGAACAACCACACTTTAGACAATAAGAATTCTGCTTATCTTCTGAATCAGAATAAGCCTGCATCGCTTAGTGTTCTCAATGAAAATCCTTCAAACATTGCCAATTCTTTAAGTTCTACTGATAAAGTCACTGCTACTCAAACATCTTCTGAAAATCTTTCTCTGGTTAAAGAAGCAATGCCATCAGATACGAAAGGTACCCTTACTGCGGATAAAGTATCCCATATCAAACAAAATCTAATGATGCTGCTAAATGCATATGAATCATCTTCTTATCCACTCTCTAGTAGTCAAAATAAAAAATCTGTTATTGAAGACAACAAGCATGTATTAGTGTCCAATGAAAAGCAGTTGAACAGTTTAACCTCATTGTATCCCTTTGATGACCTTTATGCTATTCAATCTGCAGACTACCTTTCACAGGATGAAACAAAAATACATATAGATCCCAAACCTACAAGCAGTGCAAAGACGGGTAATTGTGCCATAAAAGACTCTCTTACTGAACTTAAAAAACTTACTAGCACTCAATCAGTATCTAAACAAGCTGTTCACAAAGAGTTCGAAATCAAGCCCCTTGACATCAAGAAAGCCCTTTTGGAATCGTGCAAAGCTGTGAAATCCCACATTATACCACCTGATTCTGAAAAAAGACTAAACATTGCTAATTGCACCTCTGTTTCGTATCCCAAAGAATCTACTGAGAAACAGCTGTCGATTGGCCATAAAACTCACTCCCCTGGACATATATTTACCCGAAATTGGAATACTAAGAGTAGCATGGAAAAGACATCCTGCAGTGCAACTACAGCTAATGTTGCTATTAAAGACTCGCTTACTGAACTTGAAAAACTTACTAACGACAAATTGCTATCTAAACAAGCAGCCATTGATAGACTTACTGCAAAAAATGATACGAAAGGTTCTGCTACTGGATCGAATAAATTGAGAGAAAAACCATTAGTAGCTAGTTCATTGATCTCCAATGAATCTCTTGCTGAAAAAAATCAATTGGCAGAAAAGAAGGAACCGAAGAAATGGCCTGAAAAGCCGTCGTCAAATCTAGGGGTCTTGCACAGTTCAAAAGTTGTAACTACTGATTGTGAAGAATCTGATTGTGAGACTGTAGAGTCAAGACCAGTTTTCCCAAAGAAGTCCTCATTAAATAATGCTATGGCGTCAAATAGGAGCACAGTACACTCATCTCCAGCATTAAAAAAAAGTTCTAAAATGAAGCTACTTTCTACTAATCAAGACTTAGCTGCAGAACCAGAAAAGTTGAAGATTAAAAATTCAGAGACTTGTAAAACCAACTATGTCGATGTAAAGACTTCTAGCTGTCGTAACAAAAACTATTCCACTGAGGGAAATGTGTTTATTGAAAAGCCTCTGCTGGTAAAACACAATCTTTTTGCAGATTTGAACTTCTCCAGCAATGTGAATGTTTCCGATCCTGGTAATAACGATTTTACCGGTAAGCCAAATGCTGTAGTGGAAGCGCTCATACCAGATAAACCTGTCTGTTCTTTAAATTCCAATGATATTAGAACAACTTTATGCAGTGATAGTCATACTTTAAGCTCTCCTAAACCAAATTATTTTTGGCTAAAACCTTCTCCTACTGCTTCTGTTGAAAGGTCTTCAGCTGCCTCAACATTACCTTTCGAAGAAAATAACTTAACTTCTGAAAGACAAAGTGACAAGTTAACAATAACTGAAAATCTAACTAATAGTACTGTTGTAAAAGTGCCTTCTGAATCTCCTATTCTAAATACACCTGTTCAATCAACAAGCATTAAAAAGGACAAAATTCTGAATTTAACTGCTAGTTTTAATTATTTTGGAGATGATTCAAATAAAACTGAGATTGGCACTCCAACACGAAGTAAAACTAACAATTGTTTCACCAAGCTCAGGAATTTAAAAATGAGAAAATCTCCGCCTAGTCCTTCCGAAAAGTCACCAGACACAGAACAGGAGGTCTCTTACAAACCATGCAGCTTTAACGCTACAACATCTATTTCAAGCACTGCTCAAGAAAAGTATCAAAGTTTAACTCCAAAAAAAGTAGATGTCCCTGAAAAGATTTACACCAGAGTGCAGAAAGGAGTGGAATTTTTATTAAAGCATTTTAGGTGCAAAGTGAATTATCATGTTTTTTGTGTTGTTCTGCATGCCCTAAGTGAGTCTAAGTATGCTTTTCTCCTTCTGCCAGAAGACAAACAAAGAAAACTGGTTGAAAGAATTGTTGCTGCCTTTGATGACACCGAAAAGGACTCGGTAGCATCCAATTCTTCCGCAAGTACATTCCAGCTGAGAAAAGAACATGAAGATTTGTTAGTTCTTTCGTATATTTTGAGCCAAAAGCAAAAAACTCTTTGGAGTGATGTTATAAGGCAATTGAAGCCACATCAGAAAGCTCTGCCATCCATGTACTTCATAGCATCCAGTAAATTCTTTGCAGTAGACCAGTATGGTTTTGTAAAATTGAAAGATTTCCCTCTTAAAAGGAATACAGTTAATCCTTTGTCTGAAGTTGATAGTTTTATGCATCAAAATGCCAGAACTCCTGACTGTTTTGTGTTCCCTCAAAATACAAGACCATTTAATATTTCCTCTGCACCATCTGCTGTTCAATCAAATCCTGTTCAAAGCCAAACATGTGCCAATCAAAGAGTAATTGCTTATAGAGATAAATCTACGAAAAGTTATGTTTCCAATGAAAAGCAACCCAGTAATGTCAGCTCATTGAATAATGCTATAAAAGACTCTACTTCTCAGCTTGAGAGACTTTCTGGAAGTGATTTGTCAAGTGAAAATCAACCTAGGAAACTGACTGAAAGTTGTGCTTCCAAGGAAATTAAACCCAGTACTGCTAATACACTGGATACTGAGAACAACTCAGTGAATCAACCCTCAAAACACACTGAAACATCCTTACTGGTTAATCAAACCATAGCAAATGATGAACTCCCCAAGAAACCTATCAACAGTAATGCTTCAGCTGTAAATCAAACTACTACTACCTTAACATCAATGAATATTATCGGAAAAGATACTCCTGCTAAACTAAAATCTGATTTAAGTGACTTTACCCATAAAGATCAACCCAATACTGAAAACTCATTGAATATTGTCAAGAATATGTCTGCTTCCCTAGTCGGAAATCCTAATGAAAGCCTATCCATGGATAAACAACAAAAAAACGACAAATCACTTTTATGTTGTAATATTTCCAATGACAATTATTTTTATACTAATGTAACTGCATCAAATGCTGAAGTAGCTTCAATTCAGCCAAGCAAAGGTGCATTGTTAAGTACTCAAGCAGCCCATAGCAATAATAAGTTTGAAACTCTTTGCAGTGAAACTGTGTGTGTTAAACCGGACAAAAGCAAAGAGCTGATGGAAAACGTTTGTGAAGAAAATCTACTCAAAAAAATTCAACCCCCGTGTGCTGCTGAGCACCAGAGACTTATTGAAAGACTCATTGAACTAATGCTAATTACAGACAATGTGAATGTCAAAGTTTGTAACAATAAATGTTCGTCAAAAAGTCTCAAACCTATTCAATCAGTTGTAACACACTCTAGTAACATCTTAACTTCTGCATCTGATGTCTTTGATGAAACACCTATTGATTCTGATAAGATACTAAGTGATGGCTCTATTGTATCTGAAAAATCATATAAATCAGCAGAGTTAGTCATCAATGCATATTTCAGCAGAAAAATTAGTACAACTCTTTTGTCAAATTATGGCTATCTCAATATGTTTGCTTCCATGGGGGGTAGAAATTCAGATCTCGATTGGATTAGCTGCCTGTCGGACGTCATACACCATGCCATTGCTCATCTTTTAAGGCACTTCAGCGTGACCTTGCATTTCCCATTCCTTTCTGTAATATTGCATGCTCTGGCCGGCAGGGCTGGGAAAAGATGTTCCTTGTTTTATGTGTTGCCACACGAACAACAAGAGGAAGTGATTAGAGCCAGCTTAGAAAATGTTTGTGTGAACCAACAACTAGAGATCTACATCTCCAAGAAGAAGCGTATCCCTCGGACCTGCAAGCTCAGTGATGAAGAAAAGCAACTGCTGAGCATCACCTACATAGTGTGTCAGGCAGAGGGGAAATTGCACCATCAGGAAGTTTTTAAGAAGTATGAAAAATTAGGCCATGTGGTACCCTTGACAGACTCTGTGCGGTTGGAGTATTTTGAGATGAAATTCGATTTGTTTGACACTTATGATTTATCTGGTCCAAGACTCAAGGGTTTTCCCATTATTGAACTGGATTTCAAGAGCGTTACTGAAGGAGATATTTTATCAGACAACATTAAACTTCTAAATGTTTCCTTAAAACAACCTAACGTCCACCTTAAATGTGGTTCTCAATGTGTTTTGTCTCAGAGTCCACAAACAAACAAAATAAATGTTTCTGCTCGCAAGTTATACGATAGAATAACAGAATCTCTCATCCTTTTAAGCAAAAACTTTAATGTAATAAACAAAGGAGATATGATAATTACTCTCCTGCTTGTTCTGAATGATCTTTGCATATGCTTAGGGGAAACAAGTGATTTTTATATAAAGACTCTGAAAGAGCTAAATTCCTGCCTCAATACAGTAAATGATCTCCAACTGATGATGTGCAAGCCTATAATGGAATTTACCAACATAGAAAAAGATGAAAAGGACTTATTGGTGCTTATCTGTATTTTAATGCAATCTGGTCCAGTTCTTTACAAAAAACTTCACAAGAAATACAAGATTCATGGTGGAAACTCAGAATGGAAAGACCCTGAGGATTTTTTCCTCTACCTTAAAAAGAAAAAAGAGTACTTTACTATTAATGACAAAGGTGAAGTTGATTATGCTTTTCTGTCTATACCCCCTTCAAGCTGCCACCTGCTAAAAGACTTTTTTACAGGCTGTAAGCTGAAAACTACTTTCCAGGCGGCATTGCTTTCCGGGACAAAAAAATTTGCTGAAGCACCTAGTAATCCCAATGGCAAAAAGTTTAGGGTACCTAAAAAATGTATTAAGCAAGATATTTTGTACACTATTGACGATGTTTGCAATAAAATCCTCGCTGTAAAAAAGAAATGCAGTGTTGAGCTTCTTCATGCAATGGCACCAAAACCCTTAAGTAAAAAAAAATCTACCACCAAAAGTAAGAAAAGCCAGCTCAGAGAAGCTCTAATGGCAAACACTTCAAAATGCAAAGGGAAAGCAATCAAAGATTCAACTTATGCAAAAACTTCCAATGATATTTCACCTCGCACTTTTGAACTCGACACTAATGGAATTAGTAATAAATGCAGCGTTGAACAAAAAGCTCTTAAAGATTCAATTAAAACGAAACCAAACACGATTGCATCCTATCCTGCTTCTGAACCCAATGTTGATAAAAAAAACCTCAACCTCCTTCCACAAATCAACTTTATACCACTATCTGAAGCTACCTCTACAGGCATTCAGGTATTCACTGCTGTTAAAAGCTCTGAAAAGGGTATAAGAAGCGATGAAGAGAAGTTGATCCCTTTCAAAGCATTTCAAGGAAAGTCTTCCGATTTCGACATTCCTTTAACGTCAACCAAGGTCAATCCGACGTCAGAAGCTTGTGCTGAATGCAAGGATCTAACTATAGACATCTGTGTTGATTCCATGAACAGAAAGAAAGTTCCTCTCTGTGACTGCCCTAAAGAATTGTTAAAAGACCTGAAAGCTACAGGCTTCTTTATCAATGTTTTAAGTCAGTACAAAACTGGCTTGCCAGTTTCAACTTTCGAGGAAGCACTATTGTCGGCACCTGCTGAAATCCAACACTACATCTCCTGTGCATATAATGACGATGTTCACTCTTTCTTAAAAAGCCATGGAACATTTTACTGTTCGCCAATTTCTGGTAAAGTACACTGGAAACTTGTTGAAAATGATGTTGCCAAAAACATTGTCTAAATACTTTAGATTATTAATTGTGAAAGTTTTTATTTTTACAAAGTGTTGAACTTGCCTGTGATTCACCATTACCAAAGTATTATTAAGTTTAAATTACTATATCCTTAGTGGAGTGGAGTGATTTAATTTGAAATTATATAATGTTAGTTTTGTGTCACATGCGGGGGAAAATATTGCTGCACATTAATTAAAGTTGTATAAAGTGTTATAGAAAATTGTTGCAAAAAAAGGTGCTATATTTAAAAGTTTAAAGAATATTGTTATTGTTGTATAATAGTAGATAAAAATTAGTCTGGAATATGTGTTTGCTAAGTTGAATATCTCGAATTGTAAAGAAGCAGTTACATAGAAAAAAAGCATTTAGATGAATGCTTCAGCACCAACCCTACTGTTATTATAGGCTATCAAATTACCAGCCAGACAGCAGACTTGTTGAAGTTAAGTAGGAGTAAAAAAGAAAGTGCAATTAACCATCTTGCTACCACTAAACTAGTTTTATGATTGTATAATTTTATAAGCTAATACCAAAGAAGTGCCATAACCAAGTGATAAAAAATGCAATGTTTTATTTGCAATATGTATTGTGTTTATTTAAAGGTTCTCGCCAGGTAAGATGGTGAAAAATGCCCCCTTTCCAATCAGGCTAATTTTTTTCTCCCTGAAAATAGCTCATGGTATGAAAAACTTCTCAGCCAAGTTTCAGCTCTAAAATATGATGCATTTTTGAGTAAAAAAAAAAGAAAGTTTTTTTTTTCCTTTTTAAATTGAATATTCCCTGAATATGTTTGATAAATCCAAAAAACTGCTCATGAGTTAAATATCATTGAGTAGTATTCTCAGAAAAATCCGCTCATAAATCTGATCAAGCAATCATTGTTAAAAATGTGATTTTATTTTTCAAAAAATTTTCATGCCAAAATCGTTTGGTACACCTTAGGTTTTTATCTCTACACACTCTATTATCAATCTATAATATTTTTTTTTTCAGATTTTTAAAAATATCAGATGATAGCTAAAAAAATAAATATATTCTTAAAACCTGATTTTTCACACTAAAATCCTTTAGTGCGAAAGAAATTCTACCAGATTGAAGTTCCCCGCCCCTGTTAGGAGTGCCATCTGTCGAGTAAGTAGTGCGAAAAATCAGGTTTTAAGAATATTTTATTTTTTAAAAAACTATTATCTAATATTTTCAAAAATCTGAAAAAAAATATATATTGTAGATTGATGTTAGAGAAACATGTAGAGACAGAAACTTAAGATGTACCAAACGATTTTGGTATTAAAAAAATGTTTTGGAAAATAAAATCGCATTTTTAACAATGATCACTCGATCAGGTTTATAAGCAGATTTTTCTGAGCATACTGCTCAATGATATCTAAAACCCCATGAGCAGCTTTTTGGATATTATCAAACAGATTCAGGGAATATTCCACTTAAAAATACAAAAATCTTTTTTTCTTTTTTACTTAAAAACGCGTCATATTTTAGAGCTGAAAATTGGCTGAGAAGTTGTCCATACTATGAGGTATTCTTAGGAAAAAAATTAGCCTGATTGGAATGGGGGCATTTTTCACCGTCTTATCTGACGAGGGCCTTTGTATTATTATACAAATGTTCTCTTTGTGTATTTCTTTCTCAGTATTAATTTGTGGTTTTTTTGTTTGTATTTTGTATATTTTAATTTTTTTAAATATCAATGTTTTGTACTCCTAAGGAAAATTAAAGCTTCAGACTGCATTTAGTATATAGTCTTAATCATGGAAAAGAAGTTTTTGTGTTTTCCTAATCCTTAGATTTAATATTGGTAAATTTTGTATTCTTAAAATTTATATTTTTTCTTTAAAAAATCAAATTTAGAATATTAAGTTAACCCATTTTATTGCTTAAAATTAGTTAGAAAGCCTTTAGTTTTCTGTTGCTTCTTTCCAAAATTTATTTTTATAAATTCTGCAGAAATATGAATTAAGTAAAACTTAGTGAAATTTCTGAGCATATGATATATGCATCTTCATATGATGATTTTCTTTATTCAAAAAGCTCCTTAAAGAAATTAAATTTGATTTTTCTCTACAAAAAGTACTGTATACAGTTCAAAAAAATAATTTAAAATTATATTTACTGTTATATTGCATTTAGGAAAAACCATGAAAAAATCTTTTTGAAACAAATATGCGAAAAAGAAAGGTAACATTTTGAGATATTGTATTCTTCTGCTACTGAAAACAAGAAAAAGAAATAATTATATATAACCAAGATATTATTGAATTTTAGTTTTGATAGTGAATAAAACATTTATTGTGTTCGGATAACCTATTGCAACTCGTATCAAATGGAATTTCGGCTAGTGCTACTGATGTAATGGAAATAATACATTCCATTAGCTGGATTATATATATTTTGATTACCTGATGTGTATTTTCTTGTTTTTATACTTTAGTAAAATATTTCTAAAACGACACAAATTCTTGGTCTTATTACTACAAGTAACTCGCCAATGATGCCAGAGTTTTTCTTGGTACTTACCAGTCGACCCTGAATGCTTTCAGACTCCATAATTTTACTGTAATTATAACTGAATTTTTGGCATGATTATTCCTTGTGGTAATACTGCTTAGTAATTGCGCTATTTTGGAAATGAGAAAACGTATGTGATTAAATTGCAATAAAAATTTTACATTTTGATAGTTGATTTCTGTGTATGTGTTTCTCTTGTTATACAAAACATCCTATTTGTATTTTTGATTAAAAATGTCGGTTGTAAAACAAGGGTTTAATTTTTACCAATTAAGAGTGATTGTCAGTCCCATCGAGCTAATGTATTTGTAGTTTTATTATTACAACTTTATCAGAAGTATTGCTTTGCCATGTTAGCCCTTTTTCCAAAGGTATAAGAATCAACTCAGCACCAAAATAAATCAAATTTGAAACCAAAATGTTATATAGTTATTTAATTCTATATTTTGAAGTTCTAAAATGCCAAAATATGCAGTAGATGGCATATTTTATAACTTTATCAGTTAATAATTAAATTACTGGATGTTATTTTCTTTTCAGTATTGTTTTAAATTGGTGTTACGATGATTCTCATAACTGGTAAAAAAAATAGGATAACATGGCAAAGCAATTCTTTTGCTAAATTTGTGATTTTAAAACTATTGCATTAACTCTATAGGACTGACAGTACTACTTAATTAGGGATAGGTAAGACAACGCCCAAATTTCATTTTAAGCTCATCTACCTTTAAGGCCCGTTCCTAGGGCCCCTTTAGTTTATTTTATGCTGAATGCGGTAGCCTTAAAGTAAATTTTCTGAGATTCCACTTTATTTTTAACTTGACGTCGATTCAGACATTGGCCTAAACTTGATTGGTTTGTTCAATGTTATAAGGAAGCGGATAAAATTCCTGCAGAAAATACGATGCATCGACCAACTAGCACCACCATAACGAGGTGTCGTTTATAAAATTTAATAATAATGGGGCCCTCAAAGTGTGTTGTGCCTATAGCATAGCCTGAGTTTTCCCAGATCAGGTCATGGTCTTAGTAAAGCAAGGTTCCGTCGGTCTCCTTAATAATGTAGTTCAGCCACAACCTTCTGTCCTGGTGTTCATCTTTTTTTCAGGTGTCGGCTCGTCACTTGACTAATAAATTACGTTGCCAACAAAGGATTTGAACAGCACAGCAAGAAGTTGGCATTCAAAAAATTTGATAAGTAAAATTTTCTTAAAAAAACTCGTTTCGAACACTGAAACGAAAGTAATTCCATAGAAAAAAAAAATTGAACGCTAGAGCTGTTGCCATTCACGACGTGAGACGACCCAATAGCCTTCGTGTAGCTCTAGTGCAATGAAAATTCCATACAACCAAAGGGACCGAGTGGTTTGGATTGCAGGCCATATCGCTAGCAGTCCACGCGCTGTAACGGCTGCGGGCTCGTCCAGGGCCATCTTGAATAGGGAACGGGCCTAACTGCAGGTTGCCACCGGAGATATTGCGCAATACTAGTGGGCCCAAAATGAAAATCGTAGCGTAGCGTGTATGATGTGGATTATTGTGAACTTAAACGTTTCATTTTGTGTTGATAATTTTTAATTAAACAAGGAAATATCTTCAAATTAACCTACAGGTAACTCCTTGAAAGTTTTTGTCTCTTTATGTTCTAATTATATGACTGTATTTATGACTTTCTTTAAGCATTGAGTGTGTGTTAGTGTTAACGTTAACGAGCTTTGTTGAACAAAGCTGATTGATTTTGTTATAGAAACGCTTTTGTTTTGTGCTTAATTATGTTTTTTGTTCTTTTTTTTTTATCAAGTTGGGATTTATCTTAAAATATGGCAGCATAATTTTGATTTGAAACGAGTTAGAATGCGTTTGCGAAAGGGATAACAAAAAGTAAACAAACATTCATTTGTGATTATTTTATATTATAAACTAACTAACCCATGAAAATAATACCGTATAATTAAATGAAAATACGTGTTCCTCGACTATTTGTCCTTAATTGTGAGGTATTGCATGTTTATTTTGCTTTTTAAGTGTTTTAAAATTTGATAGAGATTCTTGTTTACATTACATTCATGTTCAATATATTGATATAGTAATTTAGTTGACTTGTATTTTAAAAAATATATATATCAGACACATTGTGCATAAAACTTCAATATTATACTCTTTGTATTCTGCATTTAACTATTTAATACTTAACTCTTCATTCATTTAAAAATTGTGTACACTAACTGAAAGGTCGAATTGAAAGTATGCCATTATTGTTCACTATGAAACTGTTTTAAAATCATACATATTGGCTTAAAAGTGCTTTGCAGTTTTACAATATATTTTTTGCCCATTTAAATGCAAAATAAAACTAAAACATGGAACTGGTGATATCCATTTTTTATCATACAGTGTGCATAACTTATTAAAGAATTGAAGCGGAAGACATAAATTATACAGTAAACACTCTATAACTCGAAGTCCCTGGGGATCCCCAAAAATATTCCACTTATCCAAAGTTCGAGTTACAGAAGTTACATTCTATTTCTCTCTACTGTCACTTAAGATGGGCAGACATGGTTTAAGTGGTTTGATATGGGCCATAAAACTATAGCTATACACATTTCAATTATTTAATAGTTCATATAAACAACAAGTGAAGATTGGGGTCAAAAGGTTTATTAAAACTCCATGTAAATTTCATTTAAAAAAACATTTCTTGTTGAGTGTAATTGTATTTTATAAGGTTGTTGGCATTCGCAGACATGGATACAACATGCTGATTAATTTGAATTGAAATTTAATTTTTAACTGAATGTGTCTTTAACATGTGAAATCTATGACAAAAACTTTGACTTAGAAGATGTTAACTTCGAGTTATTGAGACAGTTTTTTAAAGAAAAGTATAGACATGATTCGGGACCTGATTAAAAGTTCGAGTTAGCTGATTATTCGACTTGTAGGAAATCGAGTTATCAAGGTTTGACTGTATCTGTCTGCACTTTATTGGTATTTGATATGTTTACAGTTTTCAGTGATTGCAGGGTGCGTAAGAAAGGTTTGAGCTCCTGCTAATTAAATTAGTAATAGTCAATATATATATCTAGTTTTTAAAGAAGTTCAAGGTAATTGCGTTCTTTTTTAAATTATTAACTATTCCATTTACTGTGAATGAATCTTCCAACTGTATGCACATGATGAGTAAAACATGTTTTGGTAGTTAATGCCTAATGGCTGAGTTTCGGCGGCTGCCACTAAAGCTGGGCTGAAGTAGTCTGTGAAATTATTTAACCACTCTATAACAAAATATGACATGTGGATGAAATGATGATTTCATTAAGGGTCATTCCATGTCAAATCAACCAATTAAATAACAATTTTGGACCTTGACCTCTTTGATTTCAATAAATTTTGGTATATAGTTTGTACTAATGGAGTATATGAAAAATCCAAAATTTTAAATTTTTTGACCCAACCGATATTTTTTTACGGAATTTTAAAAATCGTAAAAAGTGACGAATTTACCGTGACTACTACATACAAAATTGTTAATATCTCACAAACTAATCATGCTAGAAAGTTTTCTTATATGGCTTTTTAAAGCTAATGTTAAGGGCTTTAATATGATATGCAACATGAATATATAAATAATATTGTAAAATTTTCACAAAACAATTTATTTTTTAAATTTAAAAATTTAAAAATCGAAATTTTTAATTTTTTCGAAAAAAATATATGTTATTCCTACACAATTTGTTGACATGTGTACCAAATTTCAAGATGGTATTCCTATGGGATCATATTAAAATAAATTACAATGTTCTGTTAAGTACAACATTCATTACTTAGGCAATAAGCATTAAAATTTTAAAAAATTAAGTTTAAATAGTAAAAAAATCAGTAAAATCAAAATATTTGTTCAGAATATTTTAAGAGTAGCAATGTGTTTTACATTTTTAAATTTCCAGATTTAAATTTGTTTTTCTATGTTAAAAACAGAAATATTATACCATAAAAAATTATCTGAATAAAATCAAAACTGGTTGTAGTGCATCTTACTTTTGTATGATGTATCCAATCTTTTTTTTTTTAACACTGATTTAGCTGTTATCATTTAATAATGTAATTTGAGCGATTGACCATTAAAAAAAAAGTATACATTGATTTAGCTGCCATCATTTAATAATGTAATTTGAGCGATTGAATATTAAAAAAAAGTATGTATTTATAAATTTTGTTTTGTCTGCAAAAGTACTTTTACTAGACAATTCTAAAGTGATAGCAAACAAAACTTAGACTAGTTTTTATACATTGTAAGGTTCACCATTGAAAGTATTATATACAAAACACAAACTGAAACTTTTTACAACTTGAGTAAGGCTGAACTCAAACTGAAATTAAAAAAGTTTTGGTTTGTATTTGAGCAGTGTGGTTTGAGTTTGTGTTTTTGTCAGTGTGATTTCAGTTTGTGTTTTTGTCAGAGTGATTTCAGTTTGTGTTTTTTGGAGTGCTTGGAATATAGTTATATAGTTTGTACATTCAATACTTGGATCTGTTTATTACAATGGATAAAAAATGGTCTATGTTTTGTTGCAATCCTTTTAAAAAGAAGTCTCATTGGGTTAGTAAAGATCCGAGAAATACAAGTTCATGGATTATTGACCTAAACTATGGCATTAAAGAAAACATGAAAATCTGCACTTCATGTCGAGTGAAATTATCTAAACTAAAGAAAGAATCAGATCCAGGTGAAAATGTGCAACCAAGTTGCAGCAGGTCTGACGACAATGAGTTTATGGATACTGATGAAGGTTTTAATTTACTTAATGCCTCTTTGACTTCAATAGGTAAATCTCCAATAATTAAAAAAAATGTAGCAGCTCAACAAAATATTGCCAAGACAAGGCTGAAAAAATTAAATGCAAACTAAATGAAACATTTTTTTCATGGAGAAGCAACTGTAAACCCCAAATTATGTGATTGTGATGATGCACAAACAGAAATGATTGATCAGTTTAAAGAAAAATTTAGCGTTTCAAGTAAGAACGAAAAGTTTTTAGTGTTGACTTCACTACCAAAAAGTTGGTCTTGTGCACGCATAGAAAAAGAGTTTGGTGTAAGTAATTACATTGCAAGAAAAAGTAAAAAATTAGTGGAAGAAAAGGGTATATTATCTACTCCTGATCCCAAGGCTGGACATTCATTGTCTGAAAAAACAGCCTTGTTAGTTAAAGAGTTTTATTGTAATGATGTGAGCAGACAAATGCCTGGCAAAAAGGATTATGTTTCTATGGGCAATGATAGTGAAGGCAAGCTTATTCATGTTCAAAAGCAATTAATTTTCGGAAACTTAAGAGAAGTGTACAAGCTTTTTAAATCAAGCTACCCAGAGGTGCAAATCGGGTTCTCAAAATTTGCTGAAATCAGGCCGACTCAGTATGTGTTTGTACATCACACCAAATCAATAAGCAGATTTTCCTATTTGCGCCACTTAACAGACAAAGACTTAAATATGTCATTTTGAACGCTAACAAGACATTAGAGAATTTATTTATTTGTTTTTAAATGAATTAATTTCTCAAATGACTTTGTTGTACTGGATAATGCCTAATTTCGTGATTTTTAAAAGAATAATAATGGATTTATATTGTAAAGGTAAGATTAAGTACATTATTTTAGTTTTCTTTCGGGCTATATATGGTTCATTTATGTAATAATATTTATGTTATTAATATGGAAAGTAATTTTTTTAAACTGAAATGTAAAATTAAAGTAATATACATGAGTCCTAAAATAAGACTATTCTTTGTTTACAGTTTTTCCCCCCAATTTTAAATTTCAAATTTGTCTACCTAGATTAATGTTTATTGCCTAAGTGATGAATGTTGTACTTAACAGAACATTGTAATTTATTTTAATATGATCCCATAGGAATACCATCTTGAAATTTGGTACAAATGTTAACAAATTGTGTAGGAATAACATATATTTTTTTCAAAAAGATTAAAATTTTCGATTTTGAAATTTTTAAATTTAAAAAATAAATTGTTTTGTGAAAATTTTACAATATTATTTATATATTCATGTTGCATATCATATTAAAGCCCTTAACATAAGCTTTAAAAAGACATATAAGATAACTTTCTAGCAAGATTAGTTTGTGAGATATTAACAATTTTGTATATAGTAGTCACTGTAAATTTGACACTTTTTACGATTTTTAAAATTCCGTAAAAAAATATCGGTTGGGTCAAAAAATTTAAAATTTTGGATTTTTCATATACTCCATTAGTACAAACTATATACCAAAAATTATTGAAATCCAAGAGGTCAAGGTCCAGACCATTGGTTGATTTCACATGGAATGACCCTTAACCGTATCATTTATCATTTAATTTTGATATGTATTGTTTATGTATGACAACCGATTCAAATAATGTGCATGTCAAAATGGTTTTTTTTAATGATTAAAAGGGATACATCCCACTGACAGAACTTCTGTGATTTGACCCTATTTATAGTATAGTGGCCTATCATTGGTGTTCGGTTTTTAGGAATCCCATTATTCATGTGGCGAGTAAATAACATATCAAGCATATATTATTGATGAGGGAAATATAAATACCCATTACATACCGATGTATAAATTTGAGAGGAATGTTGGGGCATTTTTTTTTTATGTTCGACTCTATGAAATTGCATTATTGTATTGTTACAGATTATGTGTTATGAGTAGAAAAGATGTCGTTTAAATCTGGTCATCATAACCCCATTTCTTTTTTTTAGGTTTTTGTGACTATCTGAAGCAATAATTTCAAAATATAAAGATAAATTCTTTTGAAGTACTGATCTGAAAACAACCTTAATGTACAAAACGATGGAAAAATTATTTTTTGTAAAAGCATGACTACAATAATGTGTACAAAACGTTTGCCAGTTATTTCTAATGTTTAGCAATAATTATTGTAATGAGGAAGGGTGAAGGATGAATTTTTATTAAGAAGTTAAGGAACTAAACAAAAAAGTAAATTGTCATCTGTTTCAAATAGCAAAAAAATATATCAAATTCTAATTGTAAATATTGATGAATAAAATGTTTGTTTCCTAAAATTGTGGTTGTTTGATTTTTGATTTCTTTAAAGTTCTATTAAAAATGATAAATATTTTTTTTTCTAATCTTTTCATGTGACTATAGTAAACTATATGAAAAAAAAAATAGTAAGCTGACTTGCTGTTGTAAAGCAAAGGAAATCCTTTTACAAAAGGAAAGAGAAAAAATCATAATTTGTCAACTATTTCAAGTAAAAAAATATATATGAATAATAAAAGAAAAAGATCTAAAATTGTAAATCTCCTTTTGTAAAGTAATAAGGTTAGTGTTTATTAAAATTTAAGTTTTATTTCTGATTTTCTGTTAAAGCCTCTGGGCCTCTGTTTCCTCTAGGGCGTAGCTTTCATAAAACTGAAAGAAAAGTTCTTTTCAAAAATAGCACGAGTGAGACCACCTCGAATAGCTGCACACACAGGAAAAGGAAAGTAATCATAAAAACTCGTTTCTTGACCAGGGTTCTAAATTACGAGGCGTAGCCAAATATGGCCATTTACGGTAAAAACATCCAATTATGCCTCGTAATCTAGAACTCCCCCTTTTCTAGAAGTTCGT
Organism: Hylyphantes graminicola; assembly: GCA_023701765.1. Taxonomy (NCBI): domain Eukaryota; kingdom Metazoa; phylum Arthropoda; class Arachnida; order Araneae; family Linyphiidae; genus Hylyphantes; species Hylyphantes graminicola. The sequence continues at coordinate 5,556,980 of CM043121.1, read as the reverse complement.
TGCATTCGGAATATTCATTCAAGCTACAGACCTCTCCGAATTGCGAGCGTTATTTTATAACCACTCGGTATTATAATGGAGAGGTATCAGAGCATGATATCTCTCAATGTTCCATTCGGTGCCCGCTCAGGTGTTGACCTCTTCACTTGACCAGGATTTGAATTAGTATGCGCGTATTAGCTGTGTTTAGCCAGCAGAAGTTGGATGCATGCTCAAAAATAACGTGGGAGAAAATCTTGTATAAGTTCGTTTAAAGCGAAGCAATAAACAAGCCAACCATCAATGCACCAACATTATATTGCATTTCATTTCAAACTGAAATAGAGATGGGTCGGACCCGTTCTTTTAAAAGATTCGTTCTAATCGTTCCCGTTCGTTTCAAAGATTCGTTCAAAAGAACGAATCTTCTGATTCGTTCTTTTTCTTGTATCACCCCTCCCCCCCCCCAAAAAAAAAAAACCCAAGCGCCCGCAGATGAGGGTTGGCGTTATGCCAAGTATGGTGGAAAGACTTCTCTCCTTGTAGGAGAGGGGCGGGGGGGGGGGGGGCAGAGGGGGAACACACACACACTCTGTAAAAGCTGAGAGGAATTTGAAAGGCGTTTTTTTTCCTTATCAATAGTCATCGCTTTTGGCTGTTAGCGTTTTAGCTTGGGAAGCTGGTCCTGGACATTGCTTGATCTGATCTAGTATGTCTATTTATTCATATAAGAAAAGGAACAATAACTTATCAATTTCATGCATGTAAGAGGAATAGTGGGTACATTAGATTGCAATAACTTTAATTTGTTTAATTTTTTTTATCATTAGACTTTTTTAAATAATATGTTGAGATTTTTAACTAAAATTAATACAAATTATTTTTCACTTACAAAGCTTAATAATATATATTTTTAAATATTAATTAGCATTTTTTTCTGATTTGCATTAACATGGCAATGTTGTTTATTTTAAAAATTCCATGCAGAATTAAACTTACTAAAAATAAAACTGAAATTAAACTTTATAAAAATAAAACTGAAATTAAACTTAAAAAAAGGTTTCGTAACTTTGAACTTATAATTGTTTTAGGAAAAAAATATTATTAATTTCCAAATTAATTAACTTGATGACAGATGTGCTAACATTTTGATTTTTTTTTACGGAGCACAAAATCTGTTCAATTACATTCAATATGCTGAAGGCAAATATGGTAAATTAAAACAATAATCTCACGGTGAAATAAAAGCAATCGTACATGTAGAAGCAGTTCGCACTTTTTGCCTAGTTTACGAATGATGGATTCATGATTAGCGAAAGATGTGCATTGACTGAGTTCGCAAACGATCGTTCGCGACTGACTCAACTGAATAAGTTCGCGACTGACTCGACAGATTACAGTTCGCGACTGACTCGACAGATTACAGTTCGCGACTGAGTCAACTGTTAAAGTTCGCGAATGATCGTTCGCGACTGAGTCGACTGATTAAAGTTGGCGAACAATCGTTCGCGACTGACTCGGCTGTTAATGTTCGCAAGCGATCGTTCGAAACTGACTCAAATGATTTAAGTTCGCGAACCCCTTTTGCTGTGAAAGTAGATATTTTCTAGTACTTGTTTTTCGTTTGCCCCTTGAACCTTGAACATTGACGGTTTGGAATTTGGTCTTGGGGAAGAAAGAGAATTCTCGGAATCAGAGGTATAGAGATGAGGTTCTCGGGGGAGCGGTTTCGGGGTGGAATGTCTTGTTTATTGTGTATTGAGAAATTCGAAATGCTGAGTACAATAGATTTTTCTTCTTCTTTTTCTTGCTGCTTCCTTCGGGCAGCTTCTCTTTCCATTTTTGGTGTTTATTGTAGCTTGGGTTTAATTTTAGGTTTTTTTTCATTCGTTATTTTTTTTGTTGTTGTTGTTGTACTGTAAAAACTGTATGATGTAAAATGTATTGTTGGACTTTACGAAATCAAAATAATTTTTTGATTTTTTTTTTGCTAATATAAGTCCCCTGTTAGTTTCAACTTTATTTCAGTAGGTATTACTAATAACTCACCACAGTAAATTATGAACACTTTCTTGTTAAAATGTTTGTTTAAGTTACTCAGAGAAACTACTACCTTAGAAAAATAAGTTCACTAATTGTTTTTTTTTATTATTAATAAAAACAATGCATTTGCATAATACAAGTATAAAAATAATTAAGATATAAAATATAACAAGTAAGTTTGTAACACACACTTTAACTAAGAACTGCTTTTACACATAATTAATGCATTTAAAAACTACCATTCAATATTAAGCTTTTAAACTGTTTTATTTCTTTTTAATTTAGTTAGCTAATTTTGTTTCGAAGAATAAATATGTAATATAGTGCACACTTAAATAAAAAGACTAATATTTCATATCAATAATCAACATTGAAAATATCTATAAAAATATCTAAACAAATCGATTTTTAAATACTATTCTGAAAACAAACGACAATTTTGGGGGGAAAATGCCAAAAGGAATACTTAGCATTAAGACGTCATTATTCTTCAATAAATTGTTTAAATGGTAAGGAACATTTACGTCTTTTTAAAAAAATAAATAAAATGCCTTGGGCCCCTTTCTAAACAAATAAAAACACGGCATTTAGTTCGATATTAAACTTTTAAACGTCAGAATTGAATAAACTACGAAATTCAATAATCGGCATTTTTAACGTCTTGAGGGGCAACAATTATAGCAGCATGTTTTCCTTTTTAGCCCTTTCGGAATTATATCTGTTTTGGTTTATGCGAAAGTGATGAACTTATGATTTTCTACCTGTTTTCATTCTCTGTTAAAAAAAATAAATTCTTGTGGGAAAATTATTTTTTAAGTTCTCGTAAAGATTGAACAAATAAATATGAATGTGCTAAGAAATGCGATATTAAGGAATGGGAATAATAAATCTAAAAGTTTAGTATTATTATAAAAACACAATGGCGTACTTAAAATTATTTTGGATTTCGTGTTTTAAGGGGAGAACATAGTTAGCGGCAGCAAAACTGACCAATTCTTAGTATTGATTTCGAACGGCACTAAATAATTTAAAAATTATGTTACAAATAAACGAATTGTACCAAGTTATAAATTGTACTTTTATTGTTATATTTATTCCTAAGAATCTTATTATTTATTATTTATTTTTTTTTTTTGAAAAAAGACATCTTTTGAAACATACAATTACGAATTTTCAAAAATACAAGTATTTTTCGATACCATTTGTACAAAAAAATACGATGAATGTACGTAAAACTTGTTTCAAATGCAAGTAAACATTTAGATTTATATTGGTCACCTGTTTTTTTTGCCTAAAATAATTTTTAAATTTGATTTAAAAAAAACATATTCTAAATTCATAAAAACTCTGATTTTCAACGCAGAAAAGTGACAAAAAGACATTTTTTTTTAATTTGTAAAAGAAAATGAGGTGACCTAAATAGATCTAAAATGGTTTTATAGCACACACAAAAAAAAACTATTAAGAAATATGTAATAGGTTTAGAGAAAAGTGTACCGATGTGTTGAAAATTATAGTTTTGGGAAAAACGTGAAAAATAAATACAGTCGAGCCCATTAACACGAACTCGAAGGGACCACCGAAACATTTCGTGTTAACCGAATTTCATGTTAACCGTCAGCAATTTTTTCTTGCATTGAGCCAGTGAATAGTTTTAAAAAATCAACTTTAAAAAAAATCTTATTTTATAATATAATGCACTAATAATACAAGCATACAATTAGTAATTCAAAAGAAGCTTGACACATTTGTTTATTTTTATAATTTTAATTTCTTTGTAAGAAATAGTTAACCGATCGATACAAAATTGGTCTCATTCGAAAGATTGGGCTCCCATCTATCAGAAAATACTGGTTTCAAAAATTTGATTTCTTTTTGTTAACACAATGTTCTCCCCTTAAGAAATGAATAAATGATAAAATATTTTAATGCAGGGCAAAGCAGCAAAATAATCTAAAATAATGTGATCAGATTTTCAAAACGAAAACTCAGGAAATTCAATCTTTAACCCCACCCCTCTATTTTTCGAATAAATTTTCTCATTTCATACACCTTTAGCTCCCTAAATTTAAAACATTGGCATACTTTATAAGACAAAACTATTACTATTACACATGCCAATGAATAGTGGGTAGTTACCATTATACTGAGTAAACAAATATAGAATTAAAGGACATTAATATAATAGATTTAGTAGGTTTTTTTTTTAACAAAGAGCTCACAAATGTTTTGTTAAATCTATATTTTATTTATATTATCCCCTTTTTTCGGTATTTTGAACGACTGTAACATAATAGTGGGACGTTTTGGTGGACTGCATGTCCGAGGGACAGTGAAACAACAAGTGGGATTGTCTCTCTAAACACTCAAAAGTTTACGAGACAAGCGGAGCGGTATTGTCTCAAAAACGGCTGGTCACATTAATCTAAAACCTAATCGCGTAGACGTTTATTTTTCATTTTTGCGCCTGCTGCTTTTTAGGCAGACACTAATGCTATAAATTTGAGGGTCTGGGAAACCTAGATGTTTAAGGCGTTTGCCTTGCATGCGGAAGGTTCTACCCCAGTAGCATCGAATATTGGCCCAATATTGGTATGACGTTGGCCAATATTGGTTATCTTGGGCAAATATAGCAAGTTTTACAACATTCAGCCAATATTGGCCCAATATACGAAACCAATACTTCGAAAGTTAAAATTTGCCAAGATAGGGCCAATATTGGGGATATATTGGTTGGCATATACCTAGGGGACGCTCACGTTTGTCATATTTTTCCTTGATGAGATTAAGAAGAAGAAGAACAGTCAAACGGCCCCTGCTCGGTGGCCGAGGGGTGTAAGCGACGAGCCTCACACCGAGAAGGTTCTTGGTTCTGTCCTTGTCCTAGCCATACTATAGACGTATTCGTGCTGGTAGAAAAATTCCTCTAATAAAATTCACCGGGGTGCCCGAGTACACTGCGATATACGTGCTCGTTAAATCTGTGGATGCGAATGTCCCGACGGCGTTAGCGTACGATGTCGCTCGAAGCATAGAATTCGAATTTGTAAAGTAGGAGGTTCCTTTTTAAAATTGACCCCTAACCCCCAGGGTCACACGCCAAAAGTAATGGGATACGTATTCGCCGATTTTTCCATCTACCCAACCGTTTTGAAAAAAGTCGTCGGATAATATTGGTCCTATAATGGCAGTCAATATTGGTTATATGTTGTTGGATAATATTGGTCCTATAATGGCAGCCAATAATGGCCAATATTGGCAAAATGTTTCCTCCCAATGCTGGGCCAATAAGGGTTAGCATATTGGCTCTACATTGTAACCAATATTGGGCCCATATTCGATGCTACTGGGGTAGGTTCGGGTCCGGGCATCGCCAAATAACTGCCGACCTATAAGCTGCCTGTGCAGTCAATAATGTCCGACGAATACCCCCGTGTAGGGGGAGTGCATGTTAAATATGCTCCAAAGACCCAACGCTGCTTACGATATCGCCCTTAGCGGTTGCGTTGGGTGCCTATTCAGGAGTCGGCTCGTCACTTGACTGTGGTTCTAAATTACGACGAATGTCGTCAATAGCCCTCGTATAGCTCTAGTGCGACGATAATTCAAACTAAACTAAAAATAGAATATTTTAAGTTCCGCATATTCGTGTAAAATTATGTGCGTGTCTACAATTTTCAAATCCCTAAAATGTGTCGATTTAGTCGAGAGTCTAGTCTAAAAACTCTAGTTGAAAATTAGATGTCCTTATTGTTAATTTTATACTATTTTTTAGGAGAAAACATTTATGCCACCGAAAAATGATTATCAAGTGAAAATGGAATTAATTTAATTTTAATATTTACAAAACAGCACGCAATTTTTTTTTTTGCAGAAGACTAAATTTTGTGTCATGGCTGTATGAAATGGGACAATAAACAAGCTTGCCGTTGACATCTATATATATGCGCAAAATCATATATATTATGCGCAAAATATACATTTTTTTTTGTCGTATTTATTAACATTGTGTTTTTATTCTTAATTTTTGTAAGTCAGTGCGATGCTCCCTTGAGTGTAATATATTATACACAAACTTCTTCTACGTATAAATGACAATTGTTCGATAGTTATTTATTATAAAGTATTTTTAAATTCTGAACAAAAATATGTTCATTTCTTGAGTCAGTGCGATGTCTAATAGAGGGATATCTTATGCACCTAAAATACCTTCTTATAATCAAATGGCGAATATTTGTAATTAGTAACACGTTTTTGTTCTAAAAATTTCCAAAAAACTATATTTTTTAGTCAGTGAGAGGCCGCTTAAATACAATTTCTGCGCCCATTATGGAAGCTCAGTTCTAAAGCATTCAGTACTGACTGATGTATTACTTTGAATGGCTAACTTCCAGGAATCACTGAACCACATCCCAACCCATGCCCATGTCCTCAAGCAGAAAAAGATAACATGTGTCTACGAGACCGAAATTTTTCGAAACGAACCAGCCTGAACGATCCATTACTCTTTTGTAGGAATCAACCAATGGGGACATGTTACAAGCAACCGAACGAAATTCAATTCACCACTACGTAGGCTACAACATCTTAAGTTATTCCGTAAAGCACCAATTCACTAAATCATCGTTCGATTGTGCTCGTTCGAAACTCACTTTTCGAAAGATATTTCGAAAAGAACCAACCCCTTACTTTCTAACTCGATCGAACTGGAATTTCAACCTCATAGGAACACGACGGGAAGTACGATATTCTCAGGTTATTCCGAAAAGAACCACCAAGTGATTTTCTGAGTAGGTGACTCTTTTGAACGAATCTTTAGGTTCGACTCAATCGGTGGCCTTCTGATTGGCTGAAAAAGAGCAAACGTTCGAACGAACGACCGTTCTTTTAAAAGAGTCACTCAGTTGATTCGTTCGTTTTAAAGAATCGTTCTTTGAGATTCGTTCAGTGGTGAACGACCCATCCCTAAACTGAAAGTAGATTTCAAAGCTTTTGTTTGTTTATACGTACGTGTCATTCGAAAAAGTTATTGAAAATCGAAAGGCTCTGCAAAGAAGTACATAAGTTTGTAATGACAAAGTAGGTCTTAAGTATTATACTTCCTTTTCGTAAAGTATAAAACATACGATTGTTTAGGATGCGTTTTATAGTTATCGTACTGTTGTCCCGAATCCACAGATATCCGAGCTACAAATGGTTAATGACAGTTACAAAATGAATCACAGTCAAAGGGTCGCATGTTACAGTGGTGGAAATTGATTTATGAACTAACATTCTTTTCACCAGATATCGCTTTGTATTAAGTGTTAACAATTCAAATTTTGTGTGTTGGATATTCAGAGCACATAAAGGAATTTCACACATAATTTTTTTCAAAAAATGATATTAAATAAAAATATATCTAATTTTAGTTTTTAAGCATGTCAAACGATGGAAATTGATTTATGAACTCAAATTTATTTTGAACCCAGGTACCAAATATTTTAACTAGTTCTTCATTTGAACTTCAGGGGAGCTTACTATCAGTATTTATAAATAAGATTAAGGCCAAATTTGTTGAAATTGATCTGTTTTATTCCCATTTTACTAAATAGGAAAGCTTGCGGGACTGCCTGAAACCAAAAAGTTAAAAAATGACCCTAATATAAAATTGTAACAAATCTGTAAGAGAAATTAGCATATTAATTAAAAGATCAATAAATAGAATTCATAAATATTTGAAGAATCATTCTGACTTCGGCAAAAACCATCATTAAAAAAGGTGTAACCCTCGTGGGACGAGGGACAAAAGCAGGATTATTGGACTGGTATCCCAAAAAGTTACCATTTGTGTCAGCATTTGTGCATTACAGGGCGAATTTGTTATGAACAATCACTTCCTGTAACTCCCAGAAGAGTAGGACAAATATTGATATCGTCGTCGAACTTGAAATGTTCCAAAATGAAGGCTGGTCCAAAGCTTACTCTTCACCATAAGAACAGGCTATTAAAATATAGTCGTAACTGCATGAAAATGGATTGGGTGGGGGTGGAGGGAGAGAAATGGGGGAAAAGTGACATTTGCTGATGAAAAAAAGTTCAATTTGGATGAACGTGATGGTTTAAAATGTTATTGAAAGGATCTTCGGAACTAACCAAGATCTGTTTTCAGCAGAAATGTTAGTGGTGGAAGTTTAATGGCTTGGGCCCCGATATCTTATGATTGAAGAAACAAGGTTATGTTTCTGAATTGTTGACAAACATCACTTTATTGCAGATTAGTTCCAGAAAATTCTTTAATTCTTTTTTGCGTTGCAAAACTATGCTTTTGATTAGATTTTTATGCATGATAATGCAAGTATCCATATTTCAAACGAAATTAAAGACTGTTTAATGAACTAAGTGTTGTTCATTTGGATCATCCTGCCAATAGCCATGACTTAAACCCCAAGACTACTGTCTGAGATCAATTGGTTTGAATAATTTACTCAAATGGAGTATGGTTTTAATGAAGTGTGCATCAGTTATGGAATAGAATGACTTAATTATTAAAAACTGCAAATTGCTTGACCAAAACTTGACCCAAAGTTTTGTGTTGTCTATGAAAAACAAAATCAAGTAAGCATTAGCGACAAAAAATAGTTTTAGCAATTATTAATTGAGATTGAATACAAAAATTCATAAATCAATTTCCCTATGCTAAAACTAAAATGTCAACAAAATAAATTGTTTACGAATTTATATAAAATTTTATTTACGTGTATAGTTTATAATGCAAAGCCTGTATAGTATATAAAATTTAAATCGATAAAAATGCATTTAATAAAGAAATACTGTTAAAAAACTGTCAGTTCATAAATCAATTTCCACCACTGTATGTCGTTCTTATTGAGTTTTTCTTATTGAAAAAAACCAAACAGTTACCTATTGGGTATTAGCTAAAACATAAAATTCTTAAATGTATTAAAAATCCCATCTTCTTTTACACAAGTAGCATATTGCTAAACTTTTTATGAAAGAAATTTTCATATTTCAAAAAAAGTTAAACCTGCTTTTCTCAAAACATGTTTTAATATATTCCACCACTTACCATGTTAAGTCTACCGGGTAAAATCCTAGTCGCTGCATGGCTGGCATCAAAATATGGAAAATTTCTAGTTTTTAAAGAGCAATAAATAACTTTCTATGGTAGGTACTGATAAATAAAAGTTGATGCTTAACTAACATTGCATGCATCCACAAGCTAATCAAACTTAGTTTTAAGGTTGCTGAAAAAAAATTGCACGTTAAGGCAGCATTTGGAGATCATGATGGTGAATTCTAGGGTTACCAGACGTCCGTATTTAGCAGGACATGTCCGTATTTAAAGACTCTGTCCTGCCGTCCGTATTTATTTTTTAAAAATCCACAAATGTCCGTATTTTTAAAAATTTAATTTATTTTGAAAATATTTAAAGAAATTTGTATACATTTCAAAGTGTAATGCTTACTTTTTTAGTGTACTCCAAAACGTGTTTTATGCATTGCTCTAAATTACAAGGCATTTAGTTAGCTGCTTTGGTTCTGTAGAAAAATATGCTAGTAATAATGTTTAAATAATATAATGTGATAATGTTTAATGTGCTAATAATAAGGTTTTGTCTCAATTTTAAATGTGTCCTGCTTTTTAAAAGTAAGTGTCCTGTGTTTTACTTTTTTGACCTGGTAACCCTAGTGAATTCTATACTGTCGGATGGTAGAAATTTACTGTACGGTAACCATTGGCGAACTTTCCAAAATCGTGCCAAAAGTCCTTATTTTGTCGACTTTCGACGTCATGCTCTCTTCGCAACGAACGTTTTTCGGCAACCCTATCTGATCATTATGTGTTTCGTTCGAAGTCAGACAGGTTCCCATAAAAAACTATTTATCGCCAAATCTGGAAATCGTGCCAATAGTTACAGTACAGTAAAGGTGAACCAACTTAGTTTTAAGGTTGCTGAAAAAAAATTGCACGTTAAGGCAGCATTTGGAGAACATGATGGTGAATTCTATACTGTCGGATTATTATTAACCAACATGATTTTGGAAATGTGTCCGGGCCAGTGGCTTTGATTTAGCCGTCCGTTGGTATTGAGATGCTATGGCACTTTATGACAAGGTGGAAGGTTAGGGTTCAAGAAGTGTACTACCACATTCATTACTTAGGGTATGGGTAGAAATTTACTGTACGGTAACCATTGGCGAACTTTCCGAAATCGCGCCAGAAGTCCGTATTCTGGCGACTTTTGACGTCATGCTCTCTTCACAACGATGAAGTTTTCCGGCAACCCTATCTAACCATTATGCGTTTTGGTCAGGTCAGACAGGTTGCCACCAAAAACTATTTATCGCCAAATCGGAAAATCGCGCCAATGGTTACCGTACAGTAAAGGTGAACCCAAGAAGTGTACTACCACATTCATTACTTAGGGTATGGATCAAATTCAATCCAGTGTGCACTGGTTTGGAGTCCCGGATAATTTTTGTTTCGATAAAAAACATCCGTGTTCAACTAAAGGCAGTATTGTAGGGCCCATTGTTTTTGTTTTAAAAATCAAAATCTGAAAAGTTAATTTTGTTTTGTGAACATAGATATCTTATTATTTTTTACAAAATAAAACCATAAAAAAAAGTTGGTCAGAGACCCGCTTATAAACCTTCGTCAAGTAAGACAGTCACAACACACACACATACATAACAGATGCTGCCATCTATCGCGCGCCACCTCCACAATTTAGACATGTCTCTGAAGGGAGGGAAATAGTCTCCAGGGACCTAATAGTCTCCAGGGACCTATACCCATGGGAAACTAAGGACTGCCCACAGGACTTTCAGACCCAACAAATTTAACGAGCATGTACTCGGTATGTCTTCAGCGACCAAGACTCGATCGCGGGATCTTGAGATTGAGACACTGACCACAGGTCTCCACACAGCCTAATTAGGTACCGACGGTGTATCCTTAAGACCATCTGAAAGTATGAAAATGCAGAGACAGTGTGTGACATAACATTCATAAACATAAAAAGAAGTCCACTCGACAAGCGTTGCTGTATAAATAACTGCATACCTAACTAACTGTAAGGCTACTTTTGGGCCACCCTGTATATTGTAACCCTTCCTTAATTAAGGTAACTATTGTAGCAACAATCTTAACATTAATACTAACATTTGAGATTATATATAACAATGGATAGTTTATAAATTAAAACTTCTTCAATTTCTTCTGTAGAAAATGAATAGGTCAGAAATGCAGCCATTTTGACAACATTGATAAACCACTGGAGATGCTAGAAAATATATTTATGAACTAAATTTTGAAGAAATAAGTAAACAATGGATAAGCTTCTGGAAAATAATCACCTTAGGGAGAGGTTCCATACCGCAGTTAAGTTTTTACTTAACTGCTTTGACTCCATGCATTTCCTGGAGATGACAGAAACCATATGCTGCACTCTGGAAGATGTCCGTATTTTTCTAATGTCCATGAGGTCCTCGTCACGGTCGAAGGAATTCTCCGACATTCCTGGCACCACGATGAACAAATTGGGCTACCTGAAGAAGACGACAGCCGCCAAGATAGACCTGACCATTGTCAGCAAAGAGGAACTTCTGCTGCTTTTCACAGTGTACCACCTGTCTCTTAACGGCAAGTCGCATTTCGAGGAGGTGGTCGAAGACTTGAAGAACCGGGCGCCCAAAGTCATCAGCATGGTTCTCTCTTGTGCCTCGGTTCCAGGGAAGATCGCATACTTGAATAAATATCCCCAGTACTTCAAACTGGACGATGACGGGAACTTGGAACTGGTTGATACCTTCAACCTGAAGTTTGATGATGATTCGTCTGGGGATGCAAGCTCGCCAATACAGGATAGAATTGAAGACTCTAGTTCTCCGATAGCTCAATCTGAAATGCCTGACGAGGGAGGCTTTGACTTGGAGCCTCCTGAAGTATTATCATCAGTTGAAACTCAAAGTTCGAAAGTACTTGAAATCAGCAATACAGTTTGTACAGTAGATAATGGTGATCAAGTTACTGATAGAGTGGAAGAAAAGCAGCGGTCTGAATACTCAGAAAATGTGCTGAATACCTTAATAATGAAAATAGCCGAGAGCATTGCATATCTGTCACAATATTTCGTAATAAATATACATTCGGGACTGCTGGAGGTCGTGCTGCATGTATGGAAGGACTGCACTGTGTTTTTTGGATTACCTGTCCTTCAGCAGATGGAAGTGGTGAACAAAAGTTTTTCGACTTTTCATATTGATGGATGCGGAAGGGTTTTTCCTATACTTCCTAATCTAGTTTCTAGGCTAGTTTATACGTCATCTACGACAGTGAGGATGTCATTTTGTATGTCCTATCTAATCATTCAAAGAGGCAGAGTACATTTCAAAGAACTGTTTCTTTTGTACAGTCAATTTGTTGGGGAAACAACATATGACTACCTCTCCCAATTCCACTTTTTCAAAGACAAAGAAGATATATTTTTCATGTCTAGCGATGGATACGTAAGTCTCGTTAATGTTTCGATCATCCAATTCAACTTCATATCTATGCTTATGTCAAATAGAAATAAAAATATTCCATCATTTATGACGGCAACAAATACTACCAGACCAGTGTTCGTAAATTCAAGCGCGATTTCACATGGACCTTTCCTTAGACCACCTTTAATTTTAAATAGGGGCTTTGCTCCACAGGTAATATGCACACCAACAGTTTATAGTGCACCGACGGCAATAGTGAATTATGCTCCAATTGTAGTATCGGGTGGCGTATTGCCAAGTATGTATTGCAATCCCATGTATCTTAACTCGGGACACTTGGTGCATCAGAAAACAATGAATCCTGCTTTTAATACTCATTCTTTAGAGAGTAAAAACGTAATGCCTTTTCCACATATCAAGACATCTAATGTGGAAACTGGTTTAGCAGACGAAAAATCCCGGACAATCAATATTTCATCAGCACACAATATTTCAAATGCTAACTCACATTGTTCGAACGACGGAGCTAGTACTCAATCAAAAGAATATGAGAGAATGACGAAAAGAATGGAGGACAGCGCTTTGTTTCTATCTCGGTGTTTTATTTTCGAAGCTGATGACATTTTCCTCATCATAAGTGTGTTGAAGGATGTGCAACACTATTTAGATAAATTACCAGAGCAAACTCGAACTGATTTCATTACGAAATGCATTGACAATTATTTTGTTTGTTCTACAGACACCTTTTCAAGTGCAGCATCTGTGGCCGATCGCTGTGCTGTAAGTGACGAAGAAAAAACTGTTTTATTCAGTGCTCTCTTACTTAGACGCGAAAACGAATTGCACTACACTCAAATATTTAGTAGGCTGTTTCAATATAATTTTACGGACATATTCAGCGCAGAAACTGCTGTAAATCAATATGTAATTGTTACGAAATGGAATCATATTTTTTCCGTGGGTCGCAATGGAAATGTTAAGCTATTGCCTATTTTCCTCAAAGAGAAAGACAATGAACCGTTTTCAAATGATGAAGCCTTTACCACAGTTAGTGATGATAAAGTTTCAGCAGATCAAAACAATAGTTTCGATAGTGAATCCAAGAATGAAATCAAAGATTTATGTAAAGAGATTTCCGCATCATTAGTCATTGTAAAAGCTAAGAATATAACTCTTGCATCACACTGTTTCAATAGAATAATAGAGTCAATTATGTATTTAGTTAAAACCTCTGAAGATATTTCAGCTAAGCAGGTCATGAGGTCGATATTTTATGTTCTGCTTGACGTTCGTGGGTTATTCACCGAAGATTCTAAAAAGAGATCTTTGATAGCATTGTTTTTGCATGTTTGCGAAAGCAAAACTTTGCTGCCCAATTCCATGGATTATATAGCGTCTTACTTAAACGATGAAGAAACTCTTTCGCTAGCCCTTGTTTGTTTATTAATTAAATGGCCTCAAATGAACTATCAAAAACTTTTCTGGGCTTTAGAATCTGAAGACCAAAACATCAAACGTTTATCGTCGGCTGAACAACTTGCTTTTATTGCAAAGAAAGATTTTCTTATACTTGAAAATAATGACGATGTGAGATTGAGAGAGTTTACATATTTTGACTTGGATGGGTATTTTGAAGGTGATAATTTGAATGCTTCATTGCGGGTAGAAACCGGCAAGATCAACTATATTATTGAAGGAGAACCATGCTACAGAAAGTTTAATTTTTGTCCTAGCATCGTACAATACGACTTGCTATTCAGAATACACCAAATTTGCAAAAGTGCTCTCTCACTCAGAAAACAATCTAAATACCATGAAAAAATTTCATCAATTTCTTTTACCAAGTCATCAAATTTAGATAGTTCGTCCGCAGTTAAACCAGAACAATGGAACCAAAGCTTGGATGTTGCGAATTCAGTTCAATTCAAAACAGAAAGTTCCCAAAATGGTACCGGATTGATTGACCTGAAATCAACCGATGCTTTGAACAGGTATCCAATTAAAGATACTCTGACGGCTGTTCCAAAATACGAATTTTCTCGAGCAAGTGAACTACCAGATTGCAACACAGACGTCCTGGGCAGCATCAATGCCGATATTTCAAAAGATTCATCCTTAGTTCTACCTACTATTCCCATTATACAAGGACTTGATAATCGAAAATTCACCAGCTCAGCCAAAGAAAGAACTGAAGTTGTGACTATTAAAAATCCTGAGCCAATTTTCAATCTTCTAGAAACTTTGAGTGATCTTGATGAGTCGGAAGTCCCTCCGATAAAGAAGGAATCAGTTTCATGCTCAAGTGTTGAGTGCGACGGTTCGCAGGATTTAAGCAAAGAACAGAGGACTAAGAATTTTTTCATTGTTATTTTGAGCCAGTCAAAAGTTGGTTTTCCAGTTCCTGTATTAGACGAAAAAGTGATTTTAGCTTCTAGAGAAGTGCAGCATTACATATCGTGCGTTTACGAAGGAGATATTCTTAAATTTTTAAACAATTATGAAGAATTTTATGTTTCACCTTCATTTGGCAACGTATGTTACAGGAAAAAATAAATGTATTTGTAATACGCGAATATGTGTGTATATTTTGCTAGCATAATAAATGTATGTTCTAAAACAACTCTGATTTTTTTCCCCAGTAAGAGTAATTTTAGATAAGTTTAGAAATTCATATGTCCTCATAAATTGCTTTTTCTTGAGATTATTACTGCTTTAATACTAAAAGAAAAAACTAGTATAAGTGTCTTTGGATTTATTGGTTGGTAGAAAAGCAAAAATGGCCCCTTTTTGAAAAAAATTCTGAACAAAAGAGCTTTTAATTTGGTAAAAACATTAGGCTTAAATAATATGATACAAAACTTAAACATTTTTCAAAATAATAACTAGTTTAAAAAGTAAAAAACAAGTAATATATGTCCGCAGTTGTCAATATCAGTAAAGGTTGTCTATTATACTATTTATGTGTTCGTTTCATTAAACAGTTATAACTTGTGACTAACGGTTCCCCAGCAAAGGTCAAGTGTAGAAATAATCATAAAAATACTAATATTACAATCATAAAAAGACAAATGCAAAAAAAGACCCCGCGGCAATCACTTGTGATGATAACTTACATAAAAAGGCAGTTAAAAATATTAAAATCTGTCATCAGATTGATAGTTTTTATTTTAACACGTTTACTTTCAGTTTATTTGCACTTTCTTTTCTAGTTTGAACCTACAATTTTGGATGAAAGAAAAATTAACCAGAACAATAAATTAGTAGAACTATTGATCATTACTTAAGGATCCGAAGGACTGTGATCTAGACAATGAATTATTATTGATGTGCTTCTGAATTTATTGATTACCACCATGGCTTCAAAGCAAGGCATCGGAAAATCTTCCCAAAGGGACAGGCTCAATTTTGCCGCCAAATTTCTTTTAAACTGTTTTGACCCGATGCACCATTTGAAAATGGCCAAAATTGTTTGCTTCGTCTTGAAAGACGTCGATAGTTACCTGCTTGAAATGGACGACATGTCCCGGATAGAAGCTTTTTCTACTCTCCCTTCCATCATCATGGACGACCTCGGCTTTCTGGAGACTAAGGAATCTTCCAAACTGGGCTCAGAAGTTGTCTCCCAAGAAGAACTTCTGCTGCTGTTTGCCGTGTGCTACCTGTCTTTGAATGGGAAATCCCACTTGGACAAGATAGTTGAAAAGATGAAGATATCCTCACCGGCGATTGTCAGCGGGTTTCTGACTTTAGATTCCAAAACAGTGAGGAAAATTTATCTGGAAAAGTACCCACAGTTCTTCCATTTTGTTGATGAAGAATGTTTGCAACTTGACGCTGCCTTCTCTTTGCCTATAAAAGGACCCTCAAAAGGTGTTCTCAAAACCGAAGGATTTACTCATAGTTTAGACATTACTGAATCACCTCCATCTGCTTGCCAGGGATCCTCAAATGGTGCCTCTTCTTCGAAAACAGAAGTCCTTATTCAGAGCGCAAACAAAACGGGTTCAATTACATCTTGTTTCCAGGGAGCCTCCAAGAAAAGTTTTGCCTCTTCCAAAGCAAACACATTTCTTCAGAGTGAAAACAGTACTGATTTACCCCAATCTGATTGCCAGAGATCTTCGGAAGGTGCCGTCTCATCGAAAACAGAAGCATTTCTCCAGAGTGAAAACAGTAATGATTTACCTCAATCTGATTGCCAGAGATCTTCGGAAGGTGCCGTCTCATCGAAAACAGAAGCATTTCTCCAGAGTGAAAACAGCATTGATTCACCTCAATTGGATTTCCCGGGAAATGTTGCATCGGGGGCTTCAAATATGAGGAAATCTGGTGTTAAAAAATGTTCTTTTTCCAATGCTCAAAGTGACATAAATGCTACTTCTGCTCTAAAAATACAAGTGGAAACAAATAAAGAATCCAAAAAGGATATTTTAAAGAAAGCGTATTCTAGTCCTAAAAAGAAAAAGTCTTCTCGAGCCAACAAAACTAGGCATCGAGACAAGGTTTCTAGTCAAGATGCAGATAGTTTCAAAGGAAAAGAAATAGTTGTTCCCGATAAAAGTGTTGAAGAAACAGCGATCGCAACTGAAAATTTAGAAATTTCGCTTCAAGATGAAATTTGTTTAGCAGTAAGAAGAGGAATAATGTTTTTGTATGAACGTTTTAAGTGTCAGATTGATATGCACCTCGTTTTTGTTGTACTTCATGTATTGCAAGAAGCCAAGAATTTATTCCTATCACTTACACAGTCAGAACAAATGGCTTTGATAAAGAACATTATTGATCCACTTTGGGTTGCCGCTGTGGAAGATAATTCTGGTACTTACCTCAGGCCTTCACTAGAGGCTTCCGAATTAAACAAGGAACAGATGGATCTACTTTTGATTTCGTATAAAGTTAGTCAATCCGAAAGTGTATTTTTCAGCACATTGCTGGAGATGTTTGAAAAGCACAAAATCGACGTAACAGAACTCAATAACTTTTTTTCCATAAATGAAGAAGATTGTGTCAAATTTGCAAATTTTCCGCCGGCAAAGTGGATGGCCGAATATTTATTTAAGGAAAATAATGCCGCGGTTATACAAGACAAAAATATGCACGAAATAACAATGAAACGAAGTTTTCAGGAAGCTTTGTCTAGATTGCCACCCAATTGGTTAGATAATCTGATTATATTAGTGCAAGAAAGTATTGCCTGCCTACTGCACTTTTTCGAATTCAATTTATATTCAGGTATCTTCGATATTTTAATGAATACGGCAAAAGATTGTGTTTGGTTTTTTGACCTGCCAATAGACCTGCAAAAGCAATTGATTTTTTCCATTTTTCGTGTTTTTAATATCGATGCAAGTGGAAGAGTCTTTTCAAATAATTTGGCCATGTTTAGATCAATAGCAAATAACTGGAAAATACTTCTTTGCATGTTGCATGTGGTAAATCTTAGGCATTTTGCTCATTATAGTGAACTTTTTGATGAATATCATACATATATCGAAAAATCGAAATACTTAACTGATCATAAACAGAAAAATTATTTTAAAAGCAGGAAGCAAACCTTCATTGTATCCAGTGAAGGATACGTAAGTCTAGCCAACTTTTTGACTGTCAAATTTAATTATGTATCAATGCTTCTCTCTCAAAGGAATCCTGTCCCGATTCTTTTTAACCCAGTATTATCCATTCCGAGACCTGCTATTGCAAGACCTTATTTCGAACCGCCTTTTTTAAACTCAAATGCTTTCATGCCTCAAATGAACTATAACCCTGTAACAAATAATGCGAATTTATTTGCACCGAGATTGAACATGCAACTCCTCAATCCCACAGTAATGATGCCGAAATTTCAATTGCCTGTTTTAAATAGCAATATCTATTGCGGAGCTAATGTTCAGAATACCGAGCCTGTTTCAGAGAATAAAATAATTCTCACCAACGGGACCTCGGACATATCTAATCCTTCAATACAAAATCAAACATCTTACTCGGCACAACATGCAGAGGAGGAAAATGCAGTTCCTGTAGTTACTGATGAAGTATGGGAAAAAGTAAAGGTTGCCATTTCCTACCTTTCTCAACATTTCACTCTTGATGGCGACGACATTTTCCTTATCTTCTACGTACTGGAAGACGTGAATATTTACGTGATGAAGTTGAAGGAAGAAGCTCGAGGTAAATTTGTTGAGAAGTGCCTCGGCTATTGTTTTTCTTGTTCTTCTGGTTCGATGCTAGAGCCTGGCATTCCAGGCAACGGTGAGAAGGTCGCCTTATTCACCGCTCTCTTGCTCAAGCGAGTAGAAAAATGGCACTTCAAGAAAATATTCGAAAAATTCCTCCAGAGACCTACTACAGATCTTGATCTTCCCTGTGGTAGAGCCTTGCTCGAATCCATCAAAAAATGCAAACGTGTCTTCTCCGTGAGCCCTGACGGTATCGTTGAACTCCTTCCTAGTTTGGCGGCTAGAAACAGTCTAGTTCCTTCAGGTAACATTAGCAGTGAAACCAAGACTAAAGATCAAAATTTTAACCGTGGCAATTCAAGCATCAACAGTAGCAAAACTAATTTTTCAGAAGAGCGCAATGGAAATTGTCTAGTCATCAGTAAACCCGAAAATGCTAGTAGAGGCACCGAAATTGTTGGAAATACTGTTATCAATGAAAACACCGCGGCAGCCTTCAATTTGCTGAAAGTCTCAAACAACGACGAGTCATCAGTAGTACCTGCAGCAAGTTTAAATAACGACCACTGTATTAGGAATTCGATTATGGACATCAAAACTTGGAATTTCTTTTTCATCTTTTTAGGAGAGTCAAAACATGGCCTTGATATTGAAGTTTTAAGGGAAAAGCTTCGTTTGGCCTCAAGCGAAGTTCAACACTACATGGCATGTGTGTACAAAGACAACATTTTGAATTTTTTACAATATCAAGATGAATTTTATATTTCCCCTTCTACTGGCAACGTATGTTACAAAGCTAAAAATCATACAGCGTAGCTGCATATATTTGTTTTATAATATGTACCACGCACAATGTTATTTGAGACTCAAGATTTTAAAGTGTAGAACTTTATAATTTATTTTATAGCCCATCTGTTTCTGAAAGAAGGTTGCACAACTATTTTATGTATTTTAAAACCTTCTAAATGTGCAAATTTTATTAAAAGATATATTTCAAGTAAATTATACAATTTGAAAAGATAAACAAGAAACACTTTTTTTTTTTTTGAAATATATATGGTTGTGAAGTTTAAATGTTTTATTTTTATAGTTTAGTCAAATGTTGGAACGATAAAATTTTAAATAAATATGTTGGTGTTACATAAACTGTTGTTTTTTTTCTTCTGGTGTCATATATTGCATTCATTGTTTCAACCTTTAAATAGCTTGCCTTCTTAAGGGCTTATATCGTTTCACTCCCAATGATTCCATTTAAGTAGTACAAGTGAAAAACCACTTGATTTCGTAGAAGGCTTTTCTCAATAGGCCTCTTTGGCAATGATAGTGAGAAAGAGCCTAAACTGGAATAAAGAACCAGTTTTATTTTTCTTTCGGCGGCAACCCTGATTCACGCCAGAGATCAGTAGACACGAGGAACACGTTTGTACCAAATGAAGAACCAAAAGAAAAACCCAGTTTACTGTCGCTAATGTCCGCCAAGCAGACACATGAGGTAAGACTCCTACCACGCACAATGTTATTTGAGACTCAAGATTTTAAAGTGTAGAACTTTATAATTTATTTTATAGCCCATCTGTTTCTGAAAGAAGGTTGCACAACTATTTTATGTATTTTAAAACCTTCTAAATGTGCAAATTTTATTAAAAGATATATTTCAAGTAAATTATACAATTTGAAAAGATAAACAAGAAACACTTTTTTTTTTTGAAATATATATGGTTGTGAAGTTTAAATGTTTTATTTTTATAGTTTAGTCAAATGTTGGAACGATAAAATTTTAAATAAATATGTTGGTGTTACATAAACTGTTGTTTTTTTTCTTCTGGTGTCATATATTGCATTCATTGTTTCAACCTTTAAATAGCTTGCCTTCTTAAGGGCTTATATCGTTTCACTCCCAATGATTCCATTTAAGTAGTACAGCTGGGGAAAAAAAAAAACGCTCCACCCCACGTTTCTCAGCTGCTATTGGACAAGGAACTTTGTGAAAGGTGTCATTTTTCAGGAAATAGCGTAAGGAACTGAGAACTGGCAACAAAAATTGTATAAGGGGTCGTATACATATTAAAATGTGCACCAACTTTGAAAATTCCAATAGCAACACCCAATTTTTTTTACATAAAAATGTTCAGCACCTTCAAAATACCCCATGTGTAAAAATGATTTATTTACTTTGCATTATTTGCTAAGCTATAAGCATTCAAAGTTGAACGCCCATAATGTTAAAAAAGTTTCATAAACTTTTATTCATATCTCCACAAATAAAAGGAATTAAAGAAAGTTTTTTTTTTTTCATTATATACTTCTTAATCTTCCAAAAACAAATCACAAAAGTTTGTTCATCAATTTTTCAGTTTTAATAATTTTTTATTTAAATTTAAATAATAAAAAATAAAACATTAATAGCAACCCCAATTTTTTTTTACATAAATCGATAAAGTAGATCAAGTAGAACCAAAATCCCAAATTTTTTAATTCAAAAACAATTATTTGCCGAGTTATTGTAAAAAAACTGAAAAAGACGAATTTTAGGGATCGTGTAAAAAATTACTTGGCGAATTCGATCCTAACTTGCAGTATCGTTTGGTGATTGAAAAGCATTTGTTGATAAATGTTTATTCAAATTATTGATGTCTGAAAAAAATCTAAAACTCTTTTCTTATTTCAAGTGCATGCAATGTATTTTGTTTGTCGAATTAACTTTAAATTGTATCGATTACTATGTTTTTAAATGTGTGCTATTTCCAATACAATTTCAAGAAGTGAGTATCAAAAATAAATATGCTAAAATATAATTGGAATTCGGTTTTCAGTACATTTTATTGTTACCACATTGCTTATTTAAAATTATTAGTGCCCACTTTCCTTGATTATAAATCATTGCCCAATCATTCTGAATAATTTTATTTTGCTTTCCTTAAATATCGTGTTAAGGTTGTAACCCTCGTTTTGAAATATGTGGTTTATATTACCGATAAAGGGCGACAAATTTTTAACAAACTTTTTGCAGCAATATTAATGAAACAAAAATTTGCATAAAAAATGTGAAACATTAATGCAATAATCATGTTAGCAATGTGATTATAACTAATCAGCATGTAAAATAAGCGGTGTCGCTTCGCGAAACGCGACACCGAAATGAAAACTTGCGATAGCGATTTAGCTTTGTGTCGCATTTAGTTGCGATTCAAAGCTAAGTTCAAAGTCGCGGATCGCAGCATTTTCGCGACTTTCGGATCGCCGTCGTTTCGTAACTTTCGGATTCCCGGAGTTCCGCGCCTTTCGGAACCCTTGAGTTCCACTACTTTCGGATCGCCGTAGTTTCGCAACTTTCGGATACCCGTAGTTACGCGACTTTCGGATCCCAGGAGTTCCGCGAAATTTGAACCCCCGAATTCCGCGACTTTCGGATCCCCGTAGTTCCGCGACTTTCGGATCCCAAGAGTTCCGCGACTTTCGGATACCCGGAGTTCCGCCACTTTCGGATCGCCTTTTTTTCGCGACTTTCGGATCGCCGTATTTTGGCGACTTTCGGAATCCCCGGAGTTCCGCGATTTTCGGATCCTTAAATTTTTCAAAAGTGCTATGCATTAATTAAAAATTGCTACACACAAATATTGTGGTGTAGCAAAACTGCTATGCACACAAAAAAGTATTTTACACGCTGTAACTAATCGCATTTGAAAATCTGTTCGTTATAAATAACCGTATATGCGACTTAAATTAAAATTAAAACTTTTTATCTTCTAGTCTTTATTTTATTTCTGAATTTATAATTTCAAAATAAAAAAAACATTAAAAAATCACTATATTAGTGAAGAAAGTTAAATTCTAGCATCCGTTGGCGAGATTATTATGTTAACAAAGTTAGTTTGTTGTTTTGAAAAGACGCAACCCAAATATTACTGTTTTCACTTTAGAGATTTCCCCCTAAACGAGTTCAAAATTAATGCTTTAATATCTCAGCAAATAATGCAAACTAGGTAATACTTTTTTATACATGGGGTATTTTGAAGGTGCTGAACATTTTTATGTAAAAAAAATTGGGTGTTGCTATTGGAATTTCCAAAGTTGGTACTCATTTTAATATGTAGACGACCCCTTATGCAATTTTTGTTGCCAGTTCTAAATTCCTTACGCTATTTCCTGAAAAATGACACCTTTCATAAAGTTCCTTGACCAATAGCAGCCGAGAAACGAAGGGTGGAGCGTTTTTTTTTTCCCCAGCTGTACAAGTGAAAAACCACTTGATTTCGTAGAAGGCTTTTCTCAATAGGCCTCTTTGGCAATGATAGTGAGAAAGAGCCTAAACTGGAATAAAGAACCAGTTTTATTTTTCTTTCGGCGGCAACCCTGATTCACGCCAGAGATCAGTAGACACGAGGAACACGTTTGTACCAAATGAAGAACCAAAAGAAAAACCCAGTTTACTGTCGCTAATGTCCGCCAAGCAGACACATGAGGTAAGACTCCTAAAAAAATCAAGTGGTTCTTCCCGTGTACTCTTTATTTGGAATCATCAGCTTGTGCTTTTTTTTTTCTCACTAAGTTTAAACACGCACTTATTTCGAATAAATTTTATTAAAATCTCCATACATTTTTCTATAAAGCTATATTTTCTTTTTGTATCATTACATAGAAGATAGATGAACATTGAACAACATATCTTTTGAAGAATTAAGTAACGTTTGTTATAGTTAAATGAAAAACATAGTAACATAAAATTCATTCTGATACAATTTTATTAAGTAAATTGGCCCTGAATTCTTCCTGTTTGCATTTTAAATGTTAAAATTCAATTTTATTCGCAAATAAATTTTCGAAAAAACTATTGCTATTATTTATTCAAAAGTTATGATTCCAATTTTTTCCTTAAATTTAAGGTAAAAATTACGATTCTCCCTGCATTTTATCATTTCATTCTGGATGTGCATATTTAGTCTATTGCGTAAATTTTAGATTTTTAGAATAAAAAATTAAGAGTTGGGACTGAAAGGGTAAAATAGTTTTTGTTGTGGTGTCAGTGAATAAAGTAGCAGTAGTACATTTTTGAAATTTTGTATGAAAAGGAGTCTATGAGAAAGGATAACTTAATCATTCAGAATATGAATCATAGGCTGCAAACTCTACAAATAAAACTTGTGTCTTGGTTGGCTTATTCTTCGGCAATTCTGAAATGATACTTGTACTCGATCTAACACTTTATTAGTTATGACGGACAACATTTTATCAGCTGATCATAAAATATCGGTAATAAGAAAAAAGTTTCATAAAACATAAGTTGATTTGTAGAATGGCTCACCACGTTTATATGGAGTTGAAATACATTATCTACGGAGCTCAATAAATCTAACTACTGGGCTAATGACTCAATGTCTTCAAGTATAACCTCTTGCGACCTGGCGTCCCCAATAGGGGACACTTTTTAAAACCTAGCCATAAGCAATTAACACAATAATTAGTTCCGAAATTGACCTGGTCCGAAAAAAGATATCCAAATATCAGTTTTAAACCTTTAATTACAGGTATCAAGCACTTATTTCTATTATATCTCTCCATGGAAACTACAAGTATTACAAAAATTATTAAAGGAAATGAAATATGATAAAAGTAAGAACACAAATTTCACTCCAAACAATACTTTTCTGGAAGAAGATTCAACGAAGCTTCCTTAGCAGCTTTTTCAATTTAATCTGGAAGTTGGTCGAACATCATTTCAAATTCATTTTCACCCATGTTCGGTAGCACTAATTAATGTAAATACTATTTTGATTCAAAATACAAAATTATTTTACAACTTTTCTTTCACTACTTTGCATTTTCGAATTAACTGATTATCAACAATGCGCAAGACTTCTAATCAGTACCGTCATCACTCAATTTAGATTTGTACTCAGGGCCGTCTGCTAGTCCCCCCCCCCCGCATGATGCAGGTGTTTAAAATGGCCCTCCTTACTAGAACTAAGTCCAGCAACTTCAAAATTTTAACTTGCCCAGTTGTTTTTCGCTCCTAAAAAACTAATGAGTGGACTAAAGCATTTGCCTTGACTAAAACAGAAATACACCTGCTACTTTTACAAGAAAACTTTAATCGAGTCTTATGGAAAGTTCTGTTCTGTTATATATCCACGACAAAGCATTTTATCAATATTGCCGTCTTTTATCCTTTTTCTTTTTATATAAAAGTAGTTAGAAATATTTGTTTTGTTTAAGCGGATTTAGAAAATGCGAAGTGAGCTCAACCTTCTAAAAAAAGGCAT
Source organism: Hylyphantes graminicola (assembly GCA_023701765.1). Classification (NCBI taxonomy): domain Eukaryota; kingdom Metazoa; phylum Arthropoda; class Arachnida; order Araneae; family Linyphiidae; genus Hylyphantes; species Hylyphantes graminicola. The sequence goes on along the minus strand of CM043121.1, from coordinate 5,532,028 downwards.
TTTAAAGCATGACTAATACATGCTTATTGCTTTAGAAAAGATTGGGAGAGTGAATTCTCAAACGCGGAAATGCAACTTCTACCAATGGGGGACATTCACGCCATATCCACCTGAGCTTCAATTCCAAATCACTACACTCTTAAAACAAAAGAGTGAAATCCACTCCAGTTGGAGAAGTGCATTTTCGACACCCTAAAGGCATGCATATTTTCTCAGGCTGAGTTAAAATCACTCGTTTGGAGTGATCCTGTCGGAGGTTTAACTCACAAAGGATCCACTCCAAAAGAAGAAGTGCATTTTCCAGTCTGGAGGAGTGAAATCCACTCAGACTGAGTTATATTCGGAGTGTTTGTTTTAAGAGTGTATATGAAAAAAGCGGTTAGACAGGTTTGAGTAGTAGGAAAACAATAACACGTGCTTCGATAGATTTTTGTTGTACTTCATGTTTTACAAGAAGCCAAGAATTTATTCCTATCACTTACACAGTCAGAACAAATGGCTTTGATGAAGAACATTATTGATCCACTTTGGGTTGCCGCTGTGGAAGATAATTCTGGTACTTACCTCAGGCCTTCACTAGAGGCTTCCGAATTAAACAATGAGCAGATGGATCTACTTTTGATTTCGTATAAAGTTAGTCAATCCGAAAGTGTACATTTCAGCACATTGCTGGAGATGTTTGAAAAGCACAAAATCGACGTAACAGAACTCAATAACTTTTTTTCCATAAATGAAGGAGATTGCGTCAAGTTTGCAAATTTTCCGCCGGCAAAGTGGATGGCCGAATATTTATTTAAGGAAAATAATGCCGCGGGTATACAAGACAAAAATATGCACGAAATAACAATGAAACGAAGTTTTCATCAAGCTTTGTCTAGATTGCCACCCAATTGGTTAGATAATCTAGTTATATTAGTACAAGAAAGTATTGCCTGCCTACTGCACTTTTTCGAATTCAATTTATATTCAGGTATCTTCGATATTTTAATGAATGCGGCAAAAGATTGTGTTTGGTTTTTTGACCTGCCAATAGACCTGCAAAAGCAATTGATTTTTTCCATTTTTCGTGTTTTTAATATCGATGCAAGTGGAAGAGTCTTTTCAAATAATTTGGCCATGTTTAGATCAATAGCAAATAACTGGAAAATACTTCTTTGCATGTTGCATGTGGTAAATCTTAGGCATTTTGCTCATTATAGTGAACTTTTTGATGAATATCATACATATATCGAAAAATCGAAATACTTAACTGATCATAAACAGAAAAATTATTTTAAAAGCAGGAAGCAAACCTTCATTGTATCCAGTGAAGGATACGTAAGTCTAGCCAACTTTTTGACTGTCAAATTTAATTATGTATCAATGCTTCTCTCTCAAAGGAATCCTGTCCCGATTCTTTTTAACCCAGTATTATCCATTCCGAGACCTGCTATTGCAAGACCTTATTTCGAACCGCCTTTTTTAAACTCAAATGCTTTCATGCCTCAAATGAACTATAACCCTGTAACAAATAATGCAAATTTATTTGCACCGAGATTGAACATGCAACTCCTCAATCCCACAGTAATGATGCCGAAATTTCAATTGCCTGTTTTAAATAGCAATATCTATTGCGGAGCTAATGTTCGGAATACCGAGCCTGTTTCAGGGAATAAAATAATTCTCACCAACGGGACCTCGGACATATCTAATCCTTCAATACAAAATCAAACATCTTTCTCGGCACAACATGCAGAGGAGGAAAATGCAGTTCCTGTAGTTACTGATGAAGTATGGGAAAAAGTAAAGGTTGCCATTTCCTACCTTTCTCAACATTTCACTCTTGATGGTGACGACATTTTCCTTATCTTCTACGTACTGGAAGACGTGAATATTTACGTGATGAAATTGAAGGAAGAAGCTCGAGGTAAATTTGTTGAGAAGTGCCTCGAGTATTGTTTTTCTTGTTCTTCTGGTTCGATGCTGGAGCCTGGCATTCCAGGAGACGGTGAGAAGGTCGCCTTATTCACCGCTCTCTTGCTCAAGCGAGTAGAAAAATGGCACTTCAAGAAAATATTCGAAAAATTCCTCCAGAGACCTACTACAGATCTTGATCTTCCCTGTGGTAGAGCCTTGCTCGAATCCGTCAAAAAATGCAAACGTGTCTTCTCCGTGAGCCCTGATGGTATCGTTGAACTCCTTCCTAGTTTGGCGGCTAGAAACAGTCAAGTTCCTTCAGGTAACATTAGCAGTGAAACCAAGACTAAAGATCAAAATTTCAACCGTGGCAATTCAAGCATCAACAGTAGCAAAATTGATTTTTCAGAAGAGCGCAATGGAAATTGTCTAGTCAGTAAACCCGAAAATGCTAGTAGAGGCACCGAAATTGTTGGAAATACTGTTATCAATGAAAACACCGCGGCAGCCTTCAATTTGCTGAAAGTCTCAGACAACGACGAGTCATCAGTAGCATCTGCAGCAAGTTCAAATAACGACCACTGTATTAGGAATTCGATTATGGACATCAAAACTTGGAATTTCTTTTTCGTCTTTTTAGGAGAGTCAAAACATGGCCTTGATATTGAAGTTTTAAGGGAAAAGCTTCGTTTAGCCTCAAGCGAAGTTCAACACTACATGGCATGTGTGTACAAAGACAACATTTTGAATTTTTTACAATATCAAGATGAATTTTATATTTCCCCTTCTACTGGCAACGTATGTTACAAAGCTAAAAATCATACAGAGTAGTTGCATATTTTTGTTTTATAATATGTACCACGCACAATGTTATTTCAGACTTATGATTTTAAAATGTATAAATTTATAATTTATTGCATAGCCGACCTGTTTCTGAAAGAAGGTTGCACAAATATTTTATGTATTTTAAAATCTTTTTAATGTGCAAATTTTATTAAAAGATATATTTCAAGTAAATTATACAATTTGAAAAGATAAACACGAAACACTTTTTTTAAAAAATATATATGGTTATGAAGTTTAAATATTTTATTTTTATATTTTAGTCAAATGTTGGAACGATAAAATTTTAAATAAATGTGTTGGTGTTACATAAACTGTTTTTTCTTCTTCTGGTGTCTTATATATTGCATTCATTTTTTCAACCTTTAACTTGCCTTTTTTTAAGGGCTTTAATCGTTTCACTCCCAATGATTCCATTTAAAGTGTACAAGTGAGAAACCACTTGATTTCGTAGAAAGGCTTTCCTCGATAGGCCTCTTTGGCACTGATAGTGAGAAATTGCCTAAACTGGTACAAAGTACCTGTTTTATTTCTCTTTCGCGGCAACTCTGATTCGCGCCAGAGATCAGTAGACACGAGTAACACTTTCGTACCAAATGAAGAACCGAAAGAAAAACCGGTTTCCTGTCGCCAATGTCAGCCAAGCAGACACATAAGGTGAAACTCCTAAAAAAATCAAGTGGTTCTTCCCGTGTACTCTTCATTTGGAATCATCAGCTTGTGATTTTTTTTTCTCACTAAGTTTAAACACGCACTTACTTCGAATAAATTTTATTAAAATCTCCATAAATTTTTCTATAAAGCTATGTTTTCTTTTTGTATCGTTAGAAAGATGAACAACATATCTTTTGGAGAATTAAGTAACGTTTGTTATAGTTAAATGAAAATATGAAAAACATTGTAAAATGAAATTCATTCTGAAACAATTTTATTAAATAAATTGGCCCTGAATTCTTCTTGTTTGCATTTTAAATGTTTAAAATTGAATTAAAATTTTTTTCGCAAATAAATTTTTGAAAAAACTATTGTTATTATTCATTCAAAAGTTATGATTCCAATTTTTTCCTTAAATTTAAGGTAAAAATTACGATTCTCCCTGCATTTTATCAATTCATTCTGGATGTGCATATTTAGTCTATTACGTAAATTTTAGATTTTTAGAATAAGAAATTAAAAGTTGGGGACTGAAAGGGTAAAATAGTTTTGTTGTGATGTCAGTGAATCAGTAACAGTACATTTTTGAAATTTTGTATGAAAAGAGCCTATGTGAGAAAGGATAACTTTATCATTCAGAATATGAATCATAGGCTGCAAACCCTACAAATAAAACTTGTGTCTTGGTTGGCTTATTCTTCGGCAATTCTGAAATGATACTTGTACTCGATCTAACACTTTATTAGTTATGACGGACAACATTTTATCAGCTGATCATAAAATATCGGTAATAAGAAAAGTTTCATAAAACATACGTTGATTTGTAAAATGGCTCACCACGTTTACATGGAGTTGAAATACATTATCTACGGAGCTCAATAAATCTAACTACTGGGCTAATGACTCAATGTCTTCAAGTATAACTTCTTGCGACCTGGCGTCCCCAATAGGGGACACTTTTTAAAACCTAGCCATAAGCAATTAACACATTAATTAGTTCCGAAAAAATTGTCCTGGTCCGAAAAAAGATATCCAAATATCAGTTTTAAACCTTTAATTACAGGTATCAAGCACTTATTTCTATTATATCTCTCCATGGAAACTACAAGTATTACAAAAATTATTAAAGGAAATGAAATATGATAAAAGTAAGAACACAAATTTCACTCCAAACAATACCTTTCTGGAAGAAGATTCAACGAAGCTTCCTTAGCAGCTTTTTCAATTTAATCTGGAAGTTGGTCGAACATCATTTCAAATTCATTTTCACCCATGTTCGGTAGCACTAATTAATGTAAATACTATTTTGATTCAAAATAGAAAATTATTTTACAACTTTTCTTTCACTACTTTGCATTTTCGAATTAACTGAATATCAACAATGCGCAAGACGTCGAATCAGTACCGTCATCACTCAATTTAGACTTGTACTCAGGGCCGTCTGCTACCCCCCCCCCCCCCCGCATGATGCAAGTGTTTAAAATGGCCCTCCTTACTAGAACTAAGTACAGCAACTTCAAAATTTTAACTTGCCCATTTTTTTTGCTCCCAAAAAAACTAATGAATGGACTAAAGCATTTGCTTTAAAACAGAAATACACCTGCTATTTTTACAAGAAAACTTTAATAGAGTCTTATGGAAAGTTCTGTTATATCCACGACAAAGCATTTCATCAAAATTGCCGTCTTTTATCCTTGTTGTTGTTGTCGTGTCTGTGATTATATCACAGGAGATGGCTGCCAGAGCCTTCGAAGAGGTCTCTTTTATCCTTTTTCTTCTTATATAAAAATAGTTAGAAATATTTGTTTTGTTTAAGCAGATTTAGAAAATGCGAAGTGAGCTCAACCTTCTAAAAAAAGACATTTTAAAGCATGACTAATACATGCTTATTGCTTTAAAAAAGATTGGGAAGAGTGAATTCTCAAACGCGGAAATGCAACCTCTACTTGCCTGAAGCAGCCGGTCCTGATTCAGGCAAGGAATGCCTGATTCAGGCCGCCTGATTCAGGAATTGCTGCCTGAAGCAGCCGCCCCTCCGCAATTGCACCACACGGTCCTTTTTTTACTAACGGTTACAAATGGATTACGACAATTCATAATTTTGGTGATTAAGTAAACACTTCCTTTCATAGCCTCAGAAATTCAGTGGTTTTTAGGCCAATTGAAGAGCTTAGTGGAAGAACGTGCTAAGTGACAAAAAGATGAAAACCAGAAAATAAGCTTTAAAGTTTTTCGTTTGCACTCAGATGTTTTGAAAACGGCAATTTCAAATCATAAAAATATACTAAATTTCAAGTTTACGAAAAGAAGAAACTTTTATGGTTAAAGAATTTAGTAATGTGTTCATAGACACAAAAATCTCAATTTTTTCAAAAATGTCACTTAAGGCCGTATCACACGACCGATTTTTCAGCAACGGCAACCGGCAACGCAACTTCCTCCCCCCAATTTCGGCCCCCCAAAACTCGTTTAGGGGTTGCCAGAGTAGGGGAAGATTTCTCTTTTCCGATTGTCATAACTAAAACGGTATCTCTACAGTTGGCGACAATTTATTAAAAATTGGACCTTATTATTGATTTGAGTTTTATTTTATCGCATGTGCATGATTTATCTAAGAATTATTATTTTTTTTCTTTCACACTATTGTTTAATGATGAAAATGATCCATTGAAAGAATTTACAAGTCAAAGTGAAATTGTCACTATATATATCAGAATTCTTTGATGATTACATTCTATTAAAATCCTTATTCTGTAAACAAAACAAACACTGAGAGAAGTTGAAAACTTTAATTTTCCCATTTAGATTGTTAAATTAAGACTTGCGTAGAGAGATAGTTTGAAGGATATAAATTGTTGGAATTTTGCTAAAAATTGCAAGTATTTTTTTTTTGTTGCAAATTTTAAATTAAAACCGGTATAAAGTTTAGCCTTCACATTTAGAAGAAAAGGGGAATTTTTACCCATCTACTTTACATATAGAAAATGATACATAAAATTAATTCATTTACGAAAGGAAATCCATAAAAATCGCTAATTTCTTACGCTTAAAATCGAACTCAAAGCTGTGCTAAATGATTTTTTTCCCCTAAGATATATAAATCAATCTTGTGTGGAATTGGCTCAAAGTAACAGTTTCGTTTTAAAAAAAAAAGGACTTTTCAACATTTTTTATCGAAAAAATAAGAAGAAATGTCAAATGAAGAGTTCTAATTCCTCTTTGTGTCAATTAGTTTATTGTACTTCAGATTGAAAATCAAAATATCGTAAGAAAATCAAAATATCGTGCTTGTAAAACAAACAACAACTTGGCGTAATTTGACTTGAAGATTTGGCTTCAACCAAAACAGAACCGTGACGTCAGTGTAGCGACAGCCACCGATTCACCTGATTGGTTGTTGCTGCAAGGGTTGGTCAACTCCGTCGTGATGAATCGACAGAGTTGCTCAACTTAGGGGCAACGCCTACGTCATAGCACGCGGCAATTTCCACCAATCATGTTTGGAGCAGAGGTTGCGTTGCCGGTTGCCGTTGCTGAAACTCGCTCGTGTGATACGGCCTTTAGCACGTTCTTCCACTAGCTCTTCAATTGTAATCGTCCATGCTTTCTCCAGGCCATTGAATTTGGTGAACTTGTGTGGCCGTTTCGTCGGAGTTGTTTCGACTCTATGATGGTAGAACTGATATCAAGTGGCTTTTGTACAATAGTAACTTAATTTTAAATAAAACGCAATCATCGGGGTCGTCATCAAAAATTCATTAATTTAAAATCATAACCCTCTAAAAATTAAAATACCTTAAGCCTATAGTTTACTGTAAAACTATTTTTTAATTATTGAACTAGAAAAAAAGTGGAGTGAGGTGTGTGATACACCAAACACTGAACAGGGCAGCAAACGAGCCTGTTCAATAACGAAACGCAGGGGAATAAATGGCACTGCAGGACTGCAGCAGAAACGAACGGGGCAGAAAACCTAGACACTTCCCTATTTCGCTATTTAGTTCACCTTCGCTGGTTCTTAGTGATCCACTTGGTTATTTCTTTAAAAAAATTAAAATTTAAAGATAAAGTTAATTTCTTTCGAACTAAAAATGTTAAAATACATTTAGGAACCCAAGTCAATATCATAGAGGGGTCTCATGCAAGCATTGAATATAAGGGCAAGTGCATTATTTAGTTAGAGGGGGGGGCCGGAGGATTATAGGGGGGGGGGGGTCATGATTAAATTTTATCCCTGAAAGGGGGGGGGGTCTGGTGTTAATATTCCAATTTTTTACCAAGGGGGGGGGGGGTAGAATTGTTATCAGGGATTGGAGTAACTTTCGTTACTTTTCCATTACTTTCTGAAAGCTGTCTGATGCCAATTTTGAAATTACACTTCTAAGAAGAGAACATTTCGCTTTCCCGAAATACGAGCTTTTCTTGGAAGGGAAAAATAAAGCATAACCGAATTGTCCACTTTGGCAGCTGTTACGGCGCCTTTTAGGCCAGCCAGAATTGTTAAAGTACGAATGTTTCTCCTTGTGTGTTTACCTTTCCAAGTGTCACATTATAGCACCGTAATTACAGACATCTAGGGAAAAGAAGGGTTTAGAAATAAATCATGCTGACTGTCAAACAGGTTGGATGCCTTGCCTATGTGCATCAAACCCCTTTGTGTTGCCTGAATGGGGCAGACAACAATGACCAACAACAAAGTCCATTCCCTGGAAGAACTGGGGAGGGAAGGGACAGAGTCAGTGGACGTTCATTATTGAGCTACCCTTATTTCTGTCACGAACCCGAACTTGGTGGACTTGTATCGGATGATTATCAAGGCAAAGGATTAAAATTAAATATAAAAAAATGTAAATTATAATTTCAGTGTTTCGTTATCGTGGTTTCCTTTGAAAAATGGTAAGTTGTGGCTAAATTTAAAATTTTCTTACAACTTGAAATTTCAAAAAGTAACGTTGATTCGTATTACTTTTTGTAAAAATAACTGTAACACGTTACTTTTCAATTTTCATATAAAGTAACTGTAACAATAACAAAGTTACATTTTTACTCAAGTTACTGTAAAAGTGTTTCTTTTTAAAAGTACCTTACCAATCCCTGAATTTATTTTGATTAAGTTTTAATCTCTTCAGAAAAAATATATTACCGGAAGCATATAAAATTCATATAACACTTAATGTGTAAAATTGATGCTTTTCAAATTTAACTGTTTTTAGTTAGTTATACAACAAATGCATAAAGTAAAACTTTTCTAAATTATATATCGTAGTAATTGCTGTGAGCTGCATAATATTGATTAACTTATCAAGTGGACAAATAATTCATTTGAAGATTCTCTTTTTCAACCTACAGCAAGACAGTCAACCCAGTTATAAAAAATCTGCTTATTTCCAACGACAATTTTTTCCAACTTTTGAGAACATAAACAATTTCCGCAAAAAAAAACTTAAACAAGTTTACTTTTACATCATCTTAGCATTTCAAATGAAAATCAATATGTTTATGTTTAAAAAAATCATTACGATTAAAATCTCACCATAAACAAAACTGTACTGTTTTCAGTATAATAAAGTAATATATTATCTTTAATTTTTCACACCTTAACAATTGTAGACCCAACCTACGAAAAAAAATTACATTCAGGACACAATGCAATTATGTTACTAATTACTAAACATTTTGTGTAAATATTATCAATCATGACCATCTGAAAAGCTGTCTGCACAGAGCTTGCATACATTACATGCGTTCCAATACGTTGTTTCTGCCTCTTGTGGCAGAAGATCTAGAATGCAGCATTTAGCCTCGTGATCAAAAACATTGCTTTCTAGAAGAACCAGCAATTTATCAGAGCCTGGCGGTGTAAGTTTACTTAAAAAAATCAAAATTTATGATGGATGCTTGAAAACTGTTCAATAAAAAAAATAATATTTTTGATGTTTTATTTTTAAGATATACATATGTAATGTTTTCTTTTTTTTTTTTGGGGGGGGGGGGGTCATATTTTATATTTCAGGTCCCAAGGGGGGGTCAACCTTTTTATTTACAGTTGTATTCCAAAATCCTCCGGCCCCCCCTCTAGTTAATTAATGCGCCTGCCCTAAGTGTAAGGAAAATTGTCCATTTCTGCCCTGTTCGCTCAAAATTGTGCGAGTGGGTTTTCGGTTCGCTGACACCTCACTCCAATTTCTCTTTTAGAGTCCGCCTGAGCTTAAATTCCAAATCGCTGTACGAAAACAAACTGTTCGACAGGTTAGAGCAATAGGATAACATCAGCACGTTTTTCGAGAGTTGAAGGATAACAAACCGCGGTACGTCACATGAGTATTCCCTATTTAAACTAATGTTTAAATCGAGGTGGGCCAAAACCTATCCTTCTGCTCTTACATGCTTGTATCTTACTGGTTTGGAATGTTGTGTTCGGGTATGGAACAATAGAATAAAAAAAAAGATTGATAAATAATAACTATAGCGTGTGGTACAATTGCTAAAGATTAGTTTTGTGTATTTCAAATTCCCTCAAGTTTACTAAAATTTAAGAGCAGTTGTATGGGCTTGTTTCAACACTTCGCCATAGAAAATAAAAACCAAAGAAATCACAGTTCGGAGCACATAAAGTTATAAAAGTACCAATGAGCTTGTTTCAAAACTTTGTCAAAGAAAACAAAATAACCAACATTGAAATCGCACGATGGAGAGCGGGACTTCACAAGAAATATTCTCATAGCTAATTTCAGACCAACCAACTAAGCTGCTTACTTAACTGCAACTGTTTGCGTTGGTTTCCGTTTCCGGAGTGTCTAAACAGCCGACCAAAATGGTCGGCAATATAGCTCCAGCTATGCTCCAGCGCTAAATTGCCGACCAAGATTTTTAGCCAATCACAGTGCATCTTGATATCACATGATCAATTTGATTATATTTTTGTTTATGTGTTGCATTTTCAAAATGGCTGGCGGCGTGGAATTGCATGCACGTTTTTTTTTTTCATTCGAATTTTGACTTTCTAGGTACGTAAATAAAAGAATGTGGTTGAATGAATGCTACTTAAGTAATTGTTTTAGTGAATTTATGTTAAAGTGAATTGAATGATAAATCTGACCGGGCTTCTAGCCGTTTGGCAGGTGCACCTAATGGGAAAATATAAATTAGCGCTTTCACTACTCGTTTAAAAAGAAATCCAATGCAGACAAAAATATTCTGGTTCGGTATAGGCACTTGATTTTAATGAAGTTATTGATTAGTTTGGTTAAATATTGAAAAATGATTGTTGTGGGCACTGTAATTAGTTATGCCCCTGCATAAATTGCAAGTGTTGTTAAGTGCAATAGTAAAATAATGTAAGTAAAGTGTTACAAAATTAGGTATTTTATGATGAAGTGTTTTTTTCCTTAAGATTAAAAAAGGCCAATGTCTAAACTGCCCAAATCCCAATGACTGAACGGCATTGGTTTGCCCATGTATAGTATAGCGGCATTTCATTGCTGTTCGGTTTTTAGGAAATAACATAACAAAAACAAGCATATTATTGAAAATGGAAACATAAATTTTAAATATCTGTGTATAAATTTGAGAGGAAGGTTCAGGCCAATTTTTTATGTTTGATACTGTGAAATTGCTCTATTGTTTTGTGTTGATATTATGTTGTGAGCATAAATATGTCATTTAAATTTGGTAGTAACTCCCTTGTTTTTTTTAGGTTTTTGTGACAACAAATCGTAGAGGCACATAGTTAAGATGGAGATACTTGGCGTGAAATAAAGTGATGTCCTCATGTATAGAGTTGAACTTCCCAAAATATAGGTTCGAGATTTTTTAATGTATTTCTCACTGTTGTTCATATGAATTTATAATTTTCATTTTAATGTTTGGTTTAATGCTTTGCAATATTATCCTGCCGTTGGAAGCAATATTGTGACATGGGCAGGTAAACTGCAGTAATCACAACAATGGACAATTCCCACATTTTTTTATTATTTTTTTATTCGATGAAGGATGTCGAAAAAAAAATATTAGTCCAAACAAAAAAAATTTCCGATGCGTATTTATTTTTTTATTTAATTTCAAAGTCGAGCTTTCGAGAAGCGCGCGAAAATCACTCAAAAGCCCGCGGAAACGCTGTGACGTCAGCTTTTACAAAACTCGTTCCGATCAGCTCTGGTTGATATTGACATTTGTGTGAAACTGAAACTGTGAAGTATGCGATACAATTAGTTTCGTTTGTTAAAACTATTTGAACATGTCATATCGGTATTGTATAGTTCCTGTGTGCCATAATACTACAGTTACTATCCCAGAAAAGATTTTTTTTATATTCCAAGTAAGGCTATGCGACGTGCCTGTTTCTCCTAAATCGTAACATGTAGTGTAGACAACTTGCTTTCCAGAAAGTATAGAGAATAGCTCATTGTAAAAGTTAAGAAACAAAAGAGTTTTTTTTTTTTTTAGTTTTCAGCTACTTTTCTTTAATGTTTGAGTTATTAATTGCATAACTGTTTGTTGTTCAAAAAGTTATAGTAAAAAGCGACAGTGTATATCTGAATAATAGATGGCAGCACGAGTGCTTTGGAATCAATGTTCTAAATACATAAAGTAATTAATTAATAGCTTATATTTAGTTATTTTTGGGTTTTTCTATTGGAATCAAATTAAAAAAAAAGAATGTATAAATGGTACATGCATTTGAGTAGTTAAATAAAATTATAAATTTAGATACAATGATTTTACAAAACTTCGATTGTGTTAGATAATAATGCAGCTTTTGGGTAAGTTGTCGCTCTGCGCTTTGAAAAAGCCTGGTTTCATCGAAATAAATTGAAGAAAAAAGACAATTAGAACAAAAAATAATAGTAAATTAAAAAGAAAGAATAAAATTTTTTAAGAACTAAAACAATTTTAAAAGAAATCAATTGAAAACTCTAGATAGGTCGTCTGCACGCCGTTGTAAACTTTAGTAAACAAACCCACGAACATAAATGGTGACGTCGCAACCGCTCCAACCAATAGCAGAACGGTTAAAACAAGAACTATTTTCTGCGAGTTTTTAAAATTAAATATTAAATTAAACAATTTTTTTTCGATATTTTAACCAGGATATTTGGAATCAGCGTTGTTTTGTCTATTAAGAAAAATAGTTTTGAAGTGTTTTTAAAAAATACGGGAATTGTCCATTAGTTGTACCATATTTGATCTGAAAAAAAAAATCCTTAATTGATTGTTGTGGGCACTGTAATTAGTTATAACCCTGCATAAATTGCAAGTGCAATAGTAAAATAATGCAAGTAAAGTGTTACAAAATTAGGTATTTTATGATAAAGTGTTTTTTCCTTAAGATTAAAAAAGGCCAATGTCTAAACTGCCCAAATCCCAATGACTGAACGGCATTGGTTTGTCCATGTATAGTATAGTGGCATTTCATTGCCGTTCGTTTTTTAGGAAATAACATAACAAGCATATTATTGAAGATGGAAACATAAATTTTAGTGTATAAATTTGAGAGGAAGGAAATTTATCTGTGTATAAATTTGAGAGGAAGGTTCAGGCAAATTTTTTATGTTTGATACTGTGAAACTATTCATCTATTTACGCAATATAAAAGCACATTCAAGTCGAACTGACATAATGGTTGTCAGAGCCTTAAAATGCAGTATTTCCTGTTGGTGCGCGGGAGGTATTTCATTGCCCCTCAACCAACCGAATAGGGCTCCACAAAACTCACAAACTGCATTGAGTTCTTCACAATCATATTCTGGAACAGCAGAAACTAACGCTAATGCGTTTTGATGATCGTGACAATCGGATTACCCACATAAGTTCCTACGGTTAAACCTACGTACGGTTACAACGCTTAAACCTGATTATTATGTTTCCTATGGTTAAAGCTACGTATTACCAATGCTTGAACTGCAGTTTCGTTTTGTCTATCTAACCTTCGCCGAGCATTCCGCAAAACTCACAAACTTTATTGAGTTATTCACAATCATATTCTGGAACAGAAGAAATGCTAATGCGTTTTGATGATTGTGACGATCGGATTACCTGCGTAAGTTCCTACGGTTAAACCTGTCCCTCAGTTTAACCTACTAACGGTTCCTACTGTTAAACCAACGTATTACCGATACTTGAACTGCAGTTTCGTTTTGTCTATCTAACCTTCGCCGAGCATTCCGTACACATTAAACTGCCAAAGTTGTCAATTTTTCGTCAATTGAATCGCAAATCAAATCAAATGAAAATATAGTGTTGCCAAAGGTAATTAAATCTGTGCAAACTGTATTATTTGGGTTAAAATATCTTTATGCGAATGCAGTATTCTCTACGTCAACAACACTGACAACACATGCTCTCAACACTGCAACACATATACAATTTGTACCTCTATGCGTGCGCATGCCTGCACAATTGCATATGCGTGCGCGCAGGTTGTGTTGTTGTTGAGGTAATGTGGACAGCGCTTTAGACTTTCTTAGTTTAGTTACCCACTTTCTAAATGTTATGGAATTCATAATTCTGCTTTTCTGGCTATATTTCGAATGAAAATATTTTAGGAAATCAGTTTTATTGTACAAAAACAGATGTTATATGCTAAAATATAAGTGAATAACTGATTAAATTTGTATTTTGAATGCTGATATTTTTAGTTAAGGCTAACTTGGCTGCCGAATCCGTAATGCTGTTCGTTGCCATTCCGACCATAGAAATTTCCCTTATTTTTGGACACATAAGAAGAATATACATATATAGATAGATTGCTGTATTGTTTTGTGTTTATATTATGTTGTGAGCATAAATATGTCATTTATATTTGGTAGTAACTCCCTTGCTTTTTTTTTAGGTTTTTGTGACAACAAATCGTAGAGGCACATGGTTAAGATGGAGATACTTGGCGCGAAATAAAGTGATGACCTAATGTATTGAGTTGAACTTCCCACATTATAGGCTCAAGATCTTTTAATGTATTTTCTCACTGTTGTTCATATGAATTTATAATTTTCATTTTAATGATCCGTTAAACCCTTTCAGTCCCAAAAATTTTCTACACTACAGACACATCTTATATTCACATAATAAGATTATTTTAGGTCAAAAATAAGAGTTCCATAAGAAGAAAAATTCATTTTAATTTTTTTATGATTTTTGAAATAATGCCAAAATTTTTTTAATGTGGAAAACAACAAAATAAAAAATATATATTACCTAAAAACGCGTTGAGTTATATATTTTAAGGTATCTGACCATATTATTAAAATATTTAATAATTATTTTAAACGAGTTTAAATTGTGTTTTAAATATGTGGAACTGAAGGGAACTTTTCAAAAATCAGGTGAAACGCTTGTTAGCTATTTTCTAAATAAAAAAAATAGTAGTTCTGACTTATATTGAGATTAATGTGAAATATTATCGAAAAGAACAAAGTGTGAAGAATCGAATTATTTGTGTATGGATGTCATAACGGGACAAACATTTTGAAAAAAATATTGAAAGTGATGATGCCAAATGGCATCACTGGGACTGAAAGGGTTAAATGCTTTGCAATATTCTCCTGCAATTGGAAGCAATATTCTGACGTGGGCAGGTAAACTGGAGTAATCCCAACAATGAGTTGTGTTGTACCATATTTGATCTGAAAAAAAATCCTTAATTGTTAGAGTAATTGAGTGCTTGCAACAATGGCACAAGTCATAGTGGAAGTTACTGCATTTTACCAGCCCACGGCAGTATTCTCCTGTTGGTGGAAGCTGATTGGTTAGAAAAACTCAGTATCAGTGACGGAGTGGAGTGGTGGCTATTCTTGCTGCTATTGTGTTACACATAGTGCATTGTTATGTAAATTCGCATTGCATACCTCATGTAATTGCATATTTTTCATAAGTTGCTTAATATTGTCTTGCATTTCCCATGTACTTGTAAAATTTTCTTGGCCAATAAATGTTGTTGTTTTTTTTAAATCTATTGTCAATTCTGAATTTATAATAATACAAGAGATCTTAGTAAACAATCAGGGTTTATTATTTTTGATATACACCCTATATAAAACAGTATAGTCATTGGCTAATTTTCAAAATTTGTACTTCATAAAAAGGAATGGCAGAGATTCAGTTGGACTATCAAAATTGAAGTCTGTGAATTGCTTTAGTGCCATAAGGGTTTTAAAATTTCTTTATATTTTAATTTAGAAAACATAATAAGTAATTGAATAGTAGAAGCATTTTATTCATTCTTTATAAAATACACTCAAATGGATTTGATGAACGTTATTGGCAAATAGTTTTAAATATAAATTAAATAATGTTTTGGAAAATAGCCTGATTAGTACAAATTTAAATAAATTATGTTTGACAAGCGTATACAAATTGATGGATTTGATTTTTTTTTTAAATTTTCAATAAATTTTATAACAAAACTTGTAAAGGAATTTCAAAAGTGAAATTATAGAGCCCTGTCAGCCAGCTACGCTTGTCAATTCATATAAAACCGTTTGTAAAAAATATTCAAAGTAACGACAGTAATTTAAATATAAAATTATATTTTTTACATTTTATTAATGCAGTGTACTTCTTTATGGGCATATTTCTACCCTTTAAGTAGCATCGCTATGTTTAAAATTAATCGCGACGTCCAACTCTCATCTTCGAATTTGTATCAGTTATTAGATAGAGCGAGAGTGGAAAAATATATTTAAAAAATTTAAATTAACAATCAAAATTACTGATTTTAGTTTTTGTAGAAACAAAACACTACGATTCCCATATTAAGTCTTAATCAGTTATTTGTATAGAGAGATATAATATCTTGCCGATGTATACTTTATATTAGTCACTGTTTTCATTTTTTTTTTTTTTTTCAAATGATCACTTTTTTAAGTCTGTTCCTCAGTGAGACCTTTGTATGTGTATTTGATTCTCGATTTTTAATTAGATTTTTTTCATAGTTTTTTAATTTCTCCAATATGTCTACCAAGTAGTTTAATTTCATCACACATAAAATATCACTAAAATTCAGGGCTACGGTCTGTCTGTAATGCTGTTTTAAATTATTTAATAATAATTTTTAAAAAAAATACTTATTATGCATTATTCTTGTATACATTTTATTGCAAGTGGGGGACGCGATAAAGTATAAATGAAATTGGAAAGCATACACTGTTAAACTGTTGAAAATACACTGATATCCGTGTAATATAATATACAAAGTTCTTTGACTGATTGAGTCACTTATCGAAACTTTAGAATAACAGATTCCAAATTTCAGTAGCTTATTCCTTTTTGAACTAAAGGTATCATTTAAAAAGCTATTTTTCGAAATTTGAACCCAGGCGTCAGATTTTCTGGATGGGAAAATCGTAGGCAAGCATGACATGACATATAATTATGGCACGTAAAACTTCTCTAGCATTTGGCTTGGGGTCTCTCAGCAAAATTTAATCTCGTCGTACTTTAACGTCCACAGAGAGCTCAGATTCATTGTAATCTAAACATCTTATCTTAATTTGATATTATCTTTATAAAATCTTAATTTTATTTTTTTTATGATGGAATAGTTTTCTTCAACTTGATTCCGATCATATTTCCTAATTGAATTGAATTTTATGTTACAATGGTAAGAAATGAAGATATGGAGGTATATTTAAGCATAAATAAGAAGTTTGTAAAAGTTATAAAACTTTTCCAACCATACTAAATGATGCATGTCTGTTTCGTTTTCTGCCAATAATAAATAATATTGAGATATGTCTTAGATAATTAGGTGAGATTTGCTACAATGTTTCAAGACAGTAGGTTAGGTGATGATTATTCTAAATCTGCTGAAAACTTCTCTGAAATGTTAATTCGCTCTAAAACACAAGAAAGCCAACAAATTCCTAAAAGGGCTATTATAGATAATCGGCCATCCACTCCTTTTGTTTTAGTACCTAATGCTGATTATTAGAGTAGGAGGAGTTTATAATATCCTGATAGGTGCTAATCAGTGGAGAAGGGATCAAATGGTAATGGTAATTTTACAAAAGCTTATACATATAAAAAAAATCACCGTCAACTACTCGATTTCTGAACAAGTGATTTTCTTTCTCATTTTAAATTTGTACAAATAATTAACTCTCAACAATCTTTAATATAAGTGTCTTGTAAGCATTGCATATAATAAATTTTTTTAAAAAAATAATACATGCATGTTGCATAAGGTATGACATCATTAGAGACCTATGAAATTGTCATACCATAAATTTTATTCACATCCACGGTATATTAATTCATAAAAAAATAAAGATTATATGGTAACTATAGTTATAACACAGCGTGCTTTTGGGTTGGGCATATCATGCCCTAACGGAAATCAAGCTGTTTGCCGATGTAAATTATAAATTAAGTCTCGCGCGTAGTTCTATTGCAACTTTGTTGTTTTTGTGTGAGCAGGACAAAAAAAAAGTTAATCAAATCTTATAACCAAACCAAAGATCGCATTAACCAATTTTTTATTTGCTTCAAATTCAAAAACAAATTGTTCAAGGGTACAGGGCAATATGGTTACGCCAACTGCTTTTTTTTTAAAGTTAAGTAAATTTAAAATTTCAAAATAAAATTAAAAGAGACGAATTTGATATAAAATTAAAATATAGATTTAATAGTTTAAATGTTATTTCGCCGAACAATAATTCACCATTAGTAACGCTAAGTCCGTTGCTTTTTGCCGAACAACAGTTCATCATAAATAGCGCTGTAGTCACTGCTCGGCCATTTAGCTTGAATTTTATTTTGCCGACCAAATAGTTCATCATAAATGGCGCTTTTGTCGCTGTTCGGCCATTTAGCTAGAATGCCGAACAAATAGTTCATCCTAAGTGGCGCTGTTGTCGCTGCTCGGCTGTTTAGCCCGTGAGCTATATTGCCGATGGTCGGCTGTTTAGCAAGAGCCTTCCGTTTCAAATCACATGAAAACAATGATAAATTGATCGTTTAAAAAGAAAAAAGTGAAGTGTAAAATGACAAAGTAAGTCTTTTTTAAACCCTTATGTGTTATTTTTTGTTGTGAAATTGGGTACAGTTATGATATTATTGCAGTTCTGTTCAGGGACATTCCTCGACTAAAGTGTGATATCAAGCCTTACTTAAGGTGGTTACACCTGACATGCTGCATTGCGCGGTACATTAATGTTTTCCCGGCTTTGTCCTGCCAGTGTCAAAGAGTACTTAAATATGTAAAAAGTCCGTTTTTGAATTGTACTGAAAAAGGCCCTGCATTTTTACGGAATGATTAGACTTTCTTTATTCGAGCCATAAGCATGCGTAATTTTCTTTGTTGACAACTCTTAAACAAACCAAAATAAAGCGAGTGAACTATAATCTTACTTTCAACTAACCAGCAGTCTCTCATAAACGACTGGCAAGAGCCTTATTGTATTAAAAAATGATATTTAAAAAATGAGTAACTTCTATGGTTTTGAGCTGGAGACAATTGAAACGACAATAATACTATGAAATGTACTTGATACTGTGGAGTAATCTTTTTTTCGGGGAATACCTATGAAATTACCCTTTTTTTAAGAAAACTTACTGATGAATTTTGCATCACAGGATGAGGGTAATAAATCGAAGTATGCACCATCAAAATCAGTAACTATTGCTTATCTTTTTGGTAAATTAAGGATTTCTTCATGATAGAACTTTGCATCTAAAAAGCGAATATGCCAATTTTTCAACTTCATCAAAAGTAGCGAAGTGCTGCTCAGCCAGACCATATTCCATGGCTCTGAACAAGTGTTAGTCTGAAAGAGCAATGTCTGGAGAATATAGCGGAGGCAATAAGACATCCCATTCCAGGTTTTTTTAACGTGTTTTTCGGACTATTTGTAGTACAAGGCAGCGCCCCAAGTGTCATGGAGTAAAATAACTTTTCCGTGTCTGCGAGCCCATTCCGGCTGTTTGTTGATAAATTCCCTGTTTAAATTGGCTAATTGTTGTTGATATCGATCAGAAGTAACTATTTCACCAGGTTAAAGCAGCTCATATAAAAGAATGCCTTTTTGGTCCCATCAAACGCAGAGCATTGTCTTCTTTTCAAAGTGATTCCTCGTTGGTGTCGATGCAAAGGGTTGGCCTGGATCAACCAACGACTTTTTGCGTTTAGGATTGTCAAAATATATCCATTTAAATCATCTGCAACATTTCGACGCAGAAAACTCTTTCTTTGATGTTGATTCAAATGATGTTCGCAGGTGACTTTTTGGTTCTCCATCCGTCTTTCTCTTAAAGCATGTGGTACCCATTTTTCTTCCTTGCAAATTATTCCCAAGGCATGCAAACGTTCACTAATACGTTTCCGAAATCCGAGTTACAATTAATATTTCTGAAATGTGTACACGAGTCATTAATCAGTGGGTTTTCATACAGTCAGTCAAAGTCAGGCTGTTTGCCACAAAAAATTATTTATCGCCAAATCCAAAAAACAAACAAACATTGGTGACCGTACAGTAAGTCTGATCCCTTATTTAGAGTAATTATGAGAGTAATATGTTCTGTCAACAATACAAGGAAATACACCAGTGTCTTCTTTACTGGATTTAAACTGCTTTGCGCCTCTGAATACAATCCTGAAATATATAAATGTTAAAAAATGTTTGAAATATCACAATTTAAACACTTCACTTTATGATGTGAAATCATGATATTTTTAAAAGATGTCAATATATTTAGCACAAAAGGGCGTTGCCTGAATTATGATTTAAAAATTATTGCTCCCAAATTTTACTACCCCAAGGAAGAATATAAAAAAATAAAATATGTATAAAATATAATCATGTGGTAATTGATTCTCAGATGCTGGCGACATTTGGTGACATTTTTAGTGAAGATAAAAAATCATACTTAATTTAACCAAATTATTATTTATTCTAAGTAAAGCCCTCGAAGAATCTGTGTTTCTGTTTCAGCCGCAAGTTTTTAATCGGTTATAGTTCTTTTGCCCCTTAACATGTTACTGTATGTTAAGGTTCAAACATATATTTAGTGCATTTTACAGCTTGATTTAGTTTTTTAAAATTATTCTGTTGTAAAAATAACATAATTTACACATGAAATTTAATACATGATTGAATTTGAAAAATATAGTTATTCAAAAGGATTCCCTTTCTACAATTTCATGTTGTGTACTCAGTGTTTTTCTCTTGTTTGGCATAATATGTCTTCATTACCATTATCGAACCCGTATAAGAAGAATTAATGTATCCAATAAATATGACATTTCTAGTTAAAATGACTATAATATTCAAAATCTTCAAAGCAAAATAGTTGAGATATAGGTCACAGAACCGTTATTTATATACCTGATTTTTGTTCATTTTTTTTTATTTCGTATTGATGTGGGCCGGGCATTTATAAAATGGTCAACAGTCCAGGAATTTACTCAAAGCATTTTTAAATGCCCAAAATAACAACATGTATAAGATATTATTTTAGTTTCACTTTGAAACAAAATTTTAAAATATTAAAGCTTTACTAATTATACACAGTATAAATATTGTGTGCAATTATTTTTATAAATTAAAAACTGAATGTATTTATAAAGAATGAATTTGAAAAGTTGAAGTTGTATTACTGAAATTTAATTTGTTGTATGCGTCCACTTCAACCGGATATTTTGGCCTTTTTTTATAACTAGTTATGTTTTGGATTTTGTGCGAGTTAAGTATTTGCTATACAAAGTGTAAGTTTGTGATTCATCACAGTAACTTACATCACTGCTAGTTAACACATTAATTTTCCTCTGATTTGAAATTTTGATCTTACTCTATGTATCTAATACAATAATAGGTATATTTTTAATGTGATTTTGTAGAAATCAAAATTTTAATTTTTTTTATTTGTAGGGAAAATACTTTTTAAAAAGATTATTGCAGAATGTGAAACAGATGACACTTTCATTTGCATTATCATATCACACTATTTTACATTTTGATAAACACATATTTAGAGAGAGTATCTACTTTTATCAGCATATTTATCATTCATATCAACTGCTTTATTGTTAAGCAATCTGCAATTATGGTAATCTTTTATCTACATATTGAAGTTAGTATAAATAAGTGTGTAATATTTATAGCATTGGTTGATCCCCTAAAAGGTCTTTTCTGCTTTGCTTACGTTGAATTTTGAATTTCTATTCTCGAAATTTCTGTTATCGTGTATACATTCATTGTGTGTAAATTATTTCTGAGACTCATTAATCAAGCAATTCAGGTAATTCTTAAAAAAAAATATATATTTTTTTGGCATCTAAAAATATTTGTTATCAGCTCTTTTAGCTGTTTGAACGTTTTTTGTGTGTAAACCTGATAACCATTCTTCGAAATTATTGTTAGTTCAAATGCCAAGTCTCGCCACCTCGAGGTAGTTTTTTTTATAAATGAAATCTTTATTCGAAAATTTTCAGCTAGGTTGAATTTCTTCAATAAAATTCTGTAATTGTACTCATTTCGAGAACTCAACAGGTTCATAAGTAATCACATTGATGATATCCGGGGAAATAGGGTTAAAGAATGTTTTACATAATTTTCAGTAGTTACACCAGCTTTTGTAGCTTCTTTTGAATAAATTTAACTAATATCCTATGTTCCCTTTTATTACATAATTTTTGTGTGTGTTTTGTTCCTGCTTTGCCGAGGTACTTTAATGTATCAAAGCTTCGGCTTGTAATAGAAATGTTGAATAGAATCAAATTATTCCGTGCTTGCTTGCTTTTGATTCGAGTCGCGCAAACTTTCTTATTTATACAAAATAATCTAATAAGACTTATTTATTTAAGAATCAATTGAACACAATGTGTATTACACCAATAAAATGAACGTAATAAAATGTATTTAACAAAAGTGTATTCTACATAGGGTAAGGTGGGGTAAGTGGGACTCATTGGCATGATTCGACTTTAGATCCTCATAGCACTGAATGTAATAGGCCTGAAAATCTTAAAACAAATTAGCAAATAATAAATTAAAAAAATATTTTTTTCTTTTTGGTCGTCGGAGGACCCACTTGCCCCGCAAGGTGGGGTAAGTGGACACCCCCCCCCCCCTCCAATATATTTTTACACATTACTGGTAGAGATATGGTGGGGCAAGTAGGATAATCTACATGATTTTTTCAGTGTTTGAAACAAAAATTTAATGATGTATCTTCAATAGTTCCCCCATAGCAACTTTTTCTAGCATGCAAGTTAACTAAAAGAAAAAATACGTTAATTTTCCTCTTTTTATTTTGCATGTAGTGTAACCTAAAGGTTAGGACTACAGATTTTAAACTGGGCCTATGGCAGTGAATATGGCGATGAATAGTGAATATGACTAACCCTATGAATCGGGGAATATGACTATTTTTGTGTATATTAAAGAGTTGGGGAACGTGGGCCACCCGTGGCCCACTTACCCCGTCATTGTGATGGCCCACTTACCCCAAACGCAAAGCAAATGCTACCCCCATTTTTTTCAACCTTATAAACATTACAAGTACATGACACTACAAAAAGATACTATGTTTTATACACTTTCAAAATATATAACATTTTGTTTTGTATCATGAACCGTTTGGAAATAAATAAAACAATAGTATGATGTTGTGAATTAATATAAGATGCAATTTTAAAAATTGTCCCCAAAAGGATTGTACCTTGTTACATACTAAATGAAAATGATTCCATAATATTTCCTGTATATATTGGGGTAAATACGTAAAAATATTGTACCATATTTTTTTTAAAAGTCAATAATTGGGGAAATGCCAGGGGGGTGGCCCACTTACCCCACCTTACCCTACTTAGCTAACTTTGTGTTGTACATTTGTTAAACGTTCCTAATTATGAGATATTTAGTAATGAAATACTTTGATTTTACTTAAAACTGTTCAGTAAACAATGTCGTTTTATAGCTTGATTGAATATATTAACGAAAGTTGCAATAGGCACACATGAGTTTGTAGAGGTACTGGACTGACTAGTAGGGGAGAGACGGGTAATGGCGCTCACCCAAGCTGTGACAAACTGGGCAATCCTTTAGTTCAGGGGTTCCCAACCTTTTTACATATGCGTACCACTCGACTTTTTGAGAAATTTCGGCGTACCATCTGACCTAAATATTTTAATAAACGTATAATATTTACTCTTTTTGAATTGAATTCCCGAGAAATATTCACATTTAATGGTTAGATATTTGTTTATTTATAACTAGTTTTTAATAAACGAGAAGTAAAAGGATTCAAATGGTATTAATTTTTACAGTTTATTTATTACCTATAGGTCTACAACCATTCAAATAAAAGTTAGTTCAAGCTCAGCAAAAAAAAATAATCATACAATATACTTTTATAGTCTTTAAGAGGACTCCCTTGGGAATTTCACATCTTGAAAATCGTAATGTTATTCCTATGGAGAATATTCGCAAGTCAATTATCGCCACAATTTTAATAAAAGGTTACTAGTGTTTTGTATCACTGTAAAGAACGAAAGGAGTAGATTTCATAAAATTAACATGTTTTGTGAAAATCACGTATTTAGTATTTTTTTATATTTTTTTGAAGTTAGAACTTAGTTCGTACTCCATTTTTTACTAACTTCAAAAAATTTATTAAAAATACTAAATATGTGTGATTTTCACAAAACAAATTAATTTTATGAAATCTACTCAATCTACTCCTTTCGTTCTTTACAATGATACAAAAAAACTAGCAACCTTTTAATAAATTATGGTGGTAATTGACTTGCGAATATTCTTCATAGGAATAACATTACGATTTTCAAGATATGAAATTCCCAATGGAGTCCTCTTAATGAGTTAATTGTTGTTTGCCTGCGATTAAAATATCAAAATTAGGAGTAATGTGGAACTTATCTTCACTTTTATAAGTTCTCATCAACACTTATTCTTCTTCTATGTTTATTTACAAGAGTTTAGAAAATCCACTCTCGTACAAGTAACTCCTAACAAATGGCATAAAAAAATAACAGTTAGAAGGGGTTCAAAGTGTACTCTGTTTTACTATCGATCCAGAATTTAATTAAAGATCTCCTTTAAAAAATAATACTATGGTTTCGTGCTTACTGCTCATGCGTTTAGAAGCTGGTAATTAATATTGCCCTGTAGCCACATCACTCACGCGTACCACCTGAAATTTCCTTGCGTACCACCAGTGGTACGCGTACCACCGGTTGGGAACCCCTGCTTTAGTTAATTGAACTCGACTGCCAGCTGGCCGAATGCACGTGCAATGCTCAGTGTGATAATGGTGGCTGGAAAAGCAAAAATATATAGTCGTTCGTCAGTAAACAAAATATAGTGTATTTTCATCTAAAAAACTTCTGCAGCTAACTTTGAAGTTGGTCAACTTTGATTGCTAGTAACAGTATGATCATTATATAGTTACAAAGCATAATAATCCTGTTATCTAATTTAACTAAATTTATTTCATTATATACATAGCGTGCCTAATTGGAACGCAAGAAATGAAATATGGCGCGATCGGGTAATGACGCTCGGATGAGTGGCATTACACTTAACTGTTGGAAGAGTCGAATTATAACTAACCTTAACTGTAAATAAATATTTTCATACACAAGTTGAATAAACCTGATATCGTTTCCATTTACAATTATCTTATCCTAACTGGTATAAAGGTCCTCTTCTTCAGCTGGAGTGTCATTTTCTGAAACATCACCAATAACAGGCTCTTCACGACTCCAGAGCCACTAAGATTGCTGTGGACATGGATAAAGCAAAAAACTATCTTTGTAACCATTGCAAATTATAAAATTACTTTAATCAGCTGCGAAATCTATATACATAAAAGGCGACTTCTGTTTGTCTGTTTGTATAGGACGCAAAAACTTAAGAACCACGCAACAGATTGTCACGAAATTTGGCACAAAAATTCATCTCATCTCCAGAACAAACATAGGCTAAGAATTTTTCGAATCGGACTATTCATTCTATCGTTTTCGAACGTTTTAAGGGAAAAAATACACCACTTTCGCTCAAATCCGATCATTTTTTCTCTTTCGTGATGCCATCAGGCAGAAAAATTTAAATAAAACTTTTTAGAAAACAATTGAAATTGAAAATGTTTAATTTATTTAATATTTGTTCATTGCCTTCAGAAACAAAATTAATAATTTGAAAAAATAGTTGGATATGTTTCAAGTTACGTAATCCTACCAGTCTCCATTCTACTATTTTATTGTGTACATATGATTTTAATTATGAATTTTTTAAAAGCATAGTTAAGCTTTTACTGAATTATGTTGTTTTTTGAAGACCGTTGCACTACAGATGCATATTAGGGTTTCATGTCTTCCTTCTTTCGCCAATTTGCCAAACTCGCCAAATTATTACAAAGAACGTGCAAAAGAGCATTTTTTTAAATAGCTGGTTGGTTGTGCGATGGTCTATGCGCTAGAGCTGAATGGGTGTAATGGTAGCTATATATTTTCCTCGCCAAATTTTTCAAACACGCCAAATTAGCTAAAATGTTTTTATTCGGAAAATTACTACGACATTATCTGTTAATTTTATAGCATTTTTTAAATTTTGAATTTTTTTTAATGTAATATAAGTAGCGGGATTTTGTACTTTAATAACGAACGGTATCAGCAACATAAGCTTATTAAAAAGCAAATAAACTTATAAAAAAATGCAAATCGTTTGCTGTTTGCTGGAGTAGCTTATTTTTAATTCTTACTGATTATTTTTTTTTACTTCAATATGTATTCTCTTTAATTTGAGCTTCTTATCAAAGGTATTTTTGAAATTAATATTAATTATTACTATATCCAAGATGGGTAATTAAATGGAAAAAATTACTGGGTAATCTTCATATCTTATGTAACTCAAATGAAAGAAAAAATAGTAAAATTGACTATAAAATTACTTTTTCACCTCTACCCGTGCAACGTCGGGTATAACAGCTAGTATGTTGTATAAAGGATTTGAATAATGAGCCCGTCGCGGTGAGCGGCGTTACCCAACACGTTCGGGTAATGCCGCTCAATGTAATATTTTCTTGTTTTCAATTTTTCAGCACAAATGTTATTGTTTTCATGTTTAACGATATGGTATTCTGTTTAATATTTGTTTATTTATAAATATCAATAAAAAACATAATTTAAGTGTCGTATTATGCTTGTGGCATTCAATTTTCCTTAAGTGGGCGCAATTACCCTTCTCTCCCCTATTTGTGTAATCGAACATCCTCGGCTCAATAGCCCCGTTACTTGGCCAAGGCCTGCCTTTTTTTTTTGGCTCCTTTTTTGGTTACTTGAAAATGATAATTTCGTTTTCTTCTCTATCTGGTCACCAGACGCAAAACAAAGCGTTACAAATTGTAGGAACTCACGAGAAAAAGTCACAATTTGAATGTATGAATTGTAACCAAGATTAGTTTGGTTAATTGCAAGTTCCCTCGTTGCTTTAATTAAACTATAGTTTCTGCAATTTGTATTTTGCTGTTTCCAATTGAACTTGATACAAACTTTTCTTTTGCAGCTAAACGTGCTGACATTTTGAAATGGAGAATTTCAATATAATGCATTAGAGTTTTATTAAAAAGGTACTGTTCATTTTACGAACACTCTATCAGGAAATTAAAAACTCTTTCTTCGAATTGTTCGGTTACCCAGTGCTGCTTATAGAAACACAAAAATTGTCGACCAACAACAGACCAGTGGCCCAGCAAGATTGGTCCATGATTTACCTAATGCATTGAAATCTGTAATCTCTGCCTCTTTTTAAATATCTAGTCACTTTCGTCTTAGTGTTTCTCAATTTTCACCATGGCATCAAGACAGGAAAATCTTGAGACAGCCGCATTAAGGAACAGACTTAGTTCAGCCACCCATTTTCTACTGGAGTGTTTCGGCTCCATGCATTACCTGAAGATGGCAAAGTGCATATGCTTCGTTTTAAAAGATGTCGGAACTTACTTGCACCAAATGGACCTCACTTCACTAGAGGAAGCATTCCACGAAGTCCCTTTCACCACATTGGACGAACTTGGTTTCCTGAAGAAGATTACTGATCGAATGAACAACGAACTTCAATCAACTAAGGTACTCGGGTTAGTGAAAGATGAAGCATCTTCTGAACGACAAAGCGGAGTCACCAAAGGAGAACTGCTTCTGCTGTTCTTTGTGTGTTATTTGTCCGTAAATGGAAAGACACATTATAAAAAGATTTGCAAAAACTTGTGTGATTGGGCGCCTTCAGGTGTTAGCCTGGATATGCTATCTACTTCCGTTCAATCAAAGCTGGAGTATTTTAAAAAGTATAAGGAACACTTTCAAATGGACCGCTCTGGGAGCTTGGAATTGCATAATTCTTTTCATTCATTGTTTGAGGTTATTCCTTTTGATTCAGGTTCTTCCCAAAAAAAGAATCATGATGACTCAAACATAAATGTACATTTCTCGTTCGAAAGTTTTGAGGAAAAGGCTTCGATGTGTATAAACAACAGTAGTCAAAACTCACAAGAGAAACCCTGCGGCAATACGCCATCCGTTTGGGACTTTGACGTTTCTGAAGAACTATTCAACTCTTTAAATTTACCTATAAATAGTTTAGACATATTAACCGAAAGAATTATTGATGGAATAGCTTATCTCTGCAACTTCTTTAAACTTAACGTGCACTCTAGTTTTCTTCAAGTTGTAATTCACGTTATAAAAAGAGGTTGGGTATTTTTCAAATTACCACAATCGTATCAGAAAGCAGTGATTAAAAAATGTTTTGAATCTTTTTGCGTCGATGAAAAAGGTAATGTTACTTACTTGCATGTGCTGGAAAAACATAAATATATTTTGAGTGATAAAAGACAGTGTCTAATATGTTTTACATACATTATCAGTGAAGAGAGATCAATGCATTATCAAGAAGCTTGGAAACAGTATCGAAAGCATAGTGGATGGAACGATTATTTGGAAGATAGTAAGCAATTGAGTTACTTTACAAAAAGGCCGCTATTTTTTCTTGTTGATGATAGTGGTTTTGTTAGCATTCAGAACATGAAAACTATAGATTTTGATTATGTACCCATTATTATGCCAGAAAGCAGTTCGAAAATAAATTGCAGAAATTTCAGCATTTCAGTTGAATCATCTGAAATGAGTGCTTCAAAAAATGTTCTTGGCGTGATGAACGAGAATTTGCACCATGATGAAATGACCTCTCCCAAAGACTCGAGGTGTTTCGATGATTCGACTTATACGAAGTTTGGTGAATCGACTTATTTTGTTCTTTCCGTTTTTGGCCCTCTCTCATGCACGCATATTACGGAGTGTATTTCGTATGTTTTCCCCAGTAATGCGGCTTCTTTGACTGCATTAACTAGAGAAGAGCGGCAGCAAATGTTTTTAAGTTTGCCCTCAGTGATATTAAAAGACGGTAATTTGCAGCTATTAGAACCATTCCCATTCATTAAGCGCCACGTTTCATTGACTAAACTGCTTAGCCTTTTTACAACTTCTTATTTAGCTGTGAATGGTAAAACCCACTATACCACCTTGGTGCAAAAACTTTATCAGTTGGCTCCCGAAATTGCTTTTTCCGACTTTCAAAATTCTTCGAATCCCAAATGGTATAGTTATTTTAGTAAATCGAAGTTATTTGCAATGACTTCTAAAGGATATTTAACATTGCCTTTTTCTTTCTTTAAAATTGCTATTGTTATTGATGCTGCATCTCCTCAGGAACAATTTGGTGCTGATAACACCGTCGATGCTCCCGTAAAGACCCCAAACGCAGATGGAGGAATGAAAACATTGCCTACTGAAGACGAAACGTCATGCGATCCTCCCAAAGAATATAATAACTTACAGCTTCCTGTTATTAGTCAAAAATGTTTTATTCCTGCAAGCGTTTCAAATTTAAAATCCAACGATGCGAGTAGTAAATCTAGTCATACAACGCCGGACCCATGTAACTACGGTGAAAATGAATTATTTGATAGTTCTACAAAATTTAACGTTCCTAAAAACACGAATAGTGAAGTTTCTGTGCCTGAACTGGATGTGAAAGGCATTCTCAACGATCTGGAAAATGGCATGGGTATCGACGATTCAACGTACAAAGATATGGGCGCTGCCGTATCATTTCTCCTTTCTGTTTTCGGACCTTTATCTTGCAAACACGTTTCGGAATGTATTTCACACTGTTTCAAGCAAATTGCAAAATTACTCACAGAGATAACACAAGAGAAACGCAAAGAAATTTTATCGAGTTTTCCGGGAATTGAACTTAAAGGTAGTTATCTAAAGTTGATAAAACAACACGAATTTTTTATTCAATACCTTTCCTATGAGGATTATCTTTATCTCTTTACTACCTCGTTCTTAGCTTTAAATGGTAAAACCCACTATAAAGTTTTATTGGACAATTTTAGTCTCATGGCCCCCGACGTAGCTGATCATTTTGTCGAATATTTTGGCGATACATGGTATGATCACTTCCTAAGAAAGCCCAAATGTTTTGTTAGGATGCCTAGTGACCATTTAAAGCTTCCAAGTTCTTTTTATCAATATGCTAAGGCTTTTAGATTCTCACCAGCACTAAGTCAAGTGGGTTCTTGTAACAATGAATTCCTGAACGGTGAAGATAGTAATAATAAAATTTTGAGTAGTGGTACAAAAAACATGTCAGACCAAAACAGTGTATCTAAAGTTGAAAATAGTGAGGATTTAAACACTGTTCCGACGTTAAATGCCAACGGGATTTGCAAATTAGCCAGAAAAGGTGCGGTGTTTTTATTAAAGTATTTTAAGATCTCATTTGATTTTAACTTGGTTTGCATAATATTGCACGCCTTGGATATTGCCCGGCGTCATTTTCTTTTATTACCAGAATCGGATCAGATTGACTTGGTTAAAAGAATCCTTGCTTTATTTAAAACAGTAACAAGCCAATGCATATCAAGGGAAAAAATTTCATTCGCTATGGACCAGCGTGATGCATTGTTTATTTCTTATGCTGTTGGGCAGGGTGGAAAATTACACTTCAAATCATTGATAGATTTGTTTGAAAAGCATAATATGGGTACTTATGCGCTTATGAAAAAAGATGGTTATTTCCATAGTGACAACCCATTATTTTCTTTGGATATGGATCTACGTATCGGTTTAAAAAACTTTCCAACTGCAAAATGGATGTATGAGCGTCTTTCTCTGCCTTCAACAGGTGTCCCTGACTTAATGGTGATTTGTCGAACTGAGGCTGCTTGTAGTGATGCTGAATCCACAGAAGTTACTAAGGGAACTGAATCCGCAAAAATCGATGATAATCGAACTGAATCAAGTGACGCTGAGCTAATTGCACTGGAGAGTTTCTCAGAATATCCGGCAGGCACCTCAATCGATCTTGTTGATAATATATCAAACGGAATCGACCATCTTTTAAATTACTTCGAAGTTAACATCCATTCCAGTGTTTTAGAAATTATACTGCATGTTACGGGGGACCAGTGTTTAAATTCTTTCCTTAAACTGACACCACATCAAACGATGAGTGTTATTCTACTTAGTTATAGTTCGATATATGTAGACGCGCAAGGAATGATGGTTCCTATTTTCACCAGAAAGTCAGGAAAGACATCGTCGAAAAGAGATATGGCTCTGTGTATGGCATATATAGTCAGTCAAAAAGGTCCAATACTTTTTCACAAAATATTTAAAGAGTACCACGAACGTACTGGAATAACTCAACAATGGAAATATACAGAACAAATGAAGTACTTCAAAAATAGAGGTAGCATATTTTCCGTAGGTCCTAGTGGATTGGTTCGACTAACAAAGTTACCACAGATATCGTTGGACTATGCGTCTATTATCTTACAGAGAAGGTTGAGTAATTCAATTTTTGAGGATGTTCCAAATACGAAATTGCATGGTATTAATAACAAGCAGTCAGAAAAGAACATACAACCGGTACTTGATGTCACTTTCTCCGATTATATAGAATATAAATGTAGCGTGCAGGACTTGAAAGATGATGCAACGGTTGTAGTAAAACCACCTTTGAATAAAAAGATAATCAACAGGGTTATAGGTAGCATTTTGTACTTGTGTAACTGTTTTTATATTGTAGAAAAGAAGGATTTAGTTTACATGATTCTTGGTATATTGATAGATGTGGAAGCATATTTTCTCGAACTTCCCGGGGAAGATAAAGACGATTTTATCGAAAAGTGTTTTTTCAATGAATATGTTCAACATTCTAAAGACATAAGGCATGTTTACAGTGAAGTTGTTTCTTCGCCATTCGAGACTTTAATTAGTGATGATGAAAAAGTTGTATTATTTAGCACATATTTACTTATTCGCGAAAAAGAAGTGCATTTTACCCATATATTTAATAGACTTCAAGAATGCAATGATTTTGTAAAAAAATCGTTTCGAAACGTCTCAAATTTGTATAACTTCTTTTCTAAACGGAAGGATACGTTTTCGATGAATTCCGATGGGTTCGTCCAATTATTGCTCTCTTCAAAGAAAAGTAATACAACATTTGACTTGAATAAGCCAACTTTTAAAGATAATTTGACTTTGTCTTTTCAGGATTTTCCTTTTCCCCCCGATCAATTGGGTATTCCAGCATGTAAGGAAGTTGATCAATCGAATTTGCATCATAATTTAAGATCTTGTGATATCAAAGATTACGACGGTGTGCCTTCCATAAGTAAGGAGGAAGTTCCATCCTTGTGTGCCAAACTAGTGCATAAAACTGAAAAGGAGGAGCCTTTCAGTTTAGTAGAACATGATCCTACCATCACAGCTTCGATTTGTTCTAAACAAGTTAAAAACTCGTTAAAGCAGGAGAGTGAAATTTCATCCAATTTAAACTCTAATGAAGTTGAATTTTCAGCGGTTTCTAAATTGCCTTCAATAAGTAATGTTTCTACAAAGGACGATATTGGTATCACACAGATTCAAACCTCAATTTCAAATAAAGTGCCACTTTTGAAGAACCAAAACATCCCAGATTGTGTGAAGATGCAAAAAAGCAACTGTGAAGCTCATCAACCCAAAATTGGTCACATTCCTGTAAAGTCAAGATCTCTTATCATATCCAGAATCCTTGACAAAACAGATAGCGTCGACCAAATTTATACTAATGCGGCAACCGTTAACCGAGACCCAACCACAACCCAAGAAAAATTTAATTTACTGGAACTAGAAAACTCTGACCAGGTACTCTCTGTCTCATCAGGAAACTCCCCAGAAAAATTTTCTCACTGTTGCTGTGCTACGAGCATTACAAAAGAACTTAGGACTAAGAACTTTTTTATCGTAATTTTAAGTCAGTCAAAAGATGGTTTTCCAGTTTTTGATTTGTTAGAAAAGTTGCTTTTTGCGTCTGAAGAAGTTCAACACTACATGTCGTGTGTTTACAAAAAAGACATTTTGCATTTTATTCATAATCACGATGAATTTTATGTCTCACCTACTTCTGGTAACATTTGTTTAAAAACGTAATATCAATGACCTCGATAAAAAAAATGAGTGTTTCAAATTTTCTTGAGTTCATTCGAATGCATAATAAGAATGTGAAGGTGGTGCTTCCTTTTCAGCAGTTGGCACTATATTTTTTAAAAATAAATAGCCTTTAATGATAGCATAGAAATATTCAAGAGGATGTGTTATTTCTTTCAAACATTTGAAAGTTTTGACTGTCTCTGCTGAAACTAAAGTACTATCTATATTGCAAAAATTGGATCTTAGGACTATAGCTTTTACTAACAGTACAACTTTTATATTCGGGATTTATGAAATTGTTTGTGTTATGATTTTTTCTGATCTGTTAAGTTGCCAATTAATTTTTATTGATGAAGATAGTGTTTCGGCGGGTTCACTTAGTGGTAAAAGTAAAATACTTATTAATCTTGGTTATGTGCCTGTGTAAAGCAACTCAAGTAGATGTTTATTTGAAAGTTATTGTTCTGTTTATAAATGAATATGTACACACTGAAATTGAACTTAAATAAATTCACATATTTAAGTTTTGAGTATATTTTCAATATATAAACGAAATTAAACACCAAAATAAAACAATGTATACATAAATTTATCGTAAGTATTTTATGTTTAAATTTATCTAACTATGATAGTTTTTCTGGTCTTCTGTTGCTGGTCGTCCATTTTTGTTATTTGGTTTTAGTTATTTTTTCAATTTAATTTTTTTTCAAAGTTATGAATAGTTTTTCAGCATTTCCATAAAAATATCAACTTCGATAAAATAAAAAACTGCGATTTTTTGAAAATAATATTTACAAATTGAGTTTTAAAATATATTCCAAGTTTTCAAATTGTGGTTTAAGAAAGCAGGACGATAAGGGACATGTATTCACATTTCCCTAAAAAGAAGATCGATGCCTAGTGGGAAAAAAAGAGATTGGTTGGCTCTGTCAATTCAGCCAGCATTTCAAGGTCGGAAATCGTCCTCGATACGTGTTTAAAAACCTTTTACATGTAAATAAATGCATATAATGTAATATTTAATATCTTATGAGTATTCTAGATAATAAAAAATATTACATTTATTACTTTACACACTCTTAATCTATATACATAAAAGGCGACTTCTGTTTGTCTGTCTGTATAGGACGCAAAATCTTAAGAACCACGCAACAGATCGTCACAAAATTTGGCACAAAAATTTATCTCGTCTCCAGAACAAACATAGGCTAAGAATTTTTCGAATCGGACTCGAATCGGGAAATTACTTACTTACAACTATGACATTATCTTTTAATTTTATAGCATTTTTTTAAATTTTCAATTTTTAAGGTAATATAAATAACGGAATTCTGTACTTTATAACAAACGGTAACAGCAAGGTAAGCTTATTATTCTACAACGGATTAAATGATAGATGAATTGAACTGACCTATATAAATATTCAAATCGTTTGTTGTTTGCTGGAGTTAGCTTATTTTTAATTATTACTGATTATTTTTTTTACTTAAATGTATTCTTTTTAATTTGAGCTTCTTATCAAAGGTATTTTTTGGAAATTATTATTAATCGTTACTATATATAAGATGGGTAATTAAATGAAAAATTACTGTGTAATCTTCATATCTAATGTAACTCAAATGAAAGAAAAAAATAGTTAAATTGACAATTAAATTATTTTTTCACCTCTACTCGTGCAACGTCGGGTATAACAGCTAGTTTAATATAAAATTCATGAAACTTTTGGTCATTCCGTCAAGTCAAATGGCAGTTAATGACAAACCGTGTTACAGGTAGGTAGCTCTAAATTACAATTTTACATAGTTCGTATATCATATTTAAGGTATGCATTAGTTAAAAAACTCAATGTATTGTTAATTCACAGAAAGTTTAAAATTTTTAAGTACCAGGATGCAGTCGTGGCTGCAAAAATGTCATTCCGTCACACAGAAAGAAGTTAGTCAAAAATAAAATACTTTAAAAAATCAACTTTTTTTATTATCTTTTAATCATTGACAGTAATATATAAACTGAAAAAACATTTTCCCTTTAAAATAGCTTCGTGGCAGGGCTCGAAAATTATATTGCCCGACATGCCCGGGGCATGTAAAACTTCCAATCGGGCATGTATTTTTTCGCCTCACATGCCCGACTGGGCATGTAAACATTTCTTCACAAATACCTTTCCATAAATTTAAATAAACATTTTGCGTTTTTATAAATCCCCAACATATCCATTCTTGAAAATTGATATTTTTAATCTTAAGTCGAAATTAGTTACTTCACAATGTTGTCATGACATCAAATAGAAATTCATCAATAAAATTCTGGTGGGCGCCGGGAAATTTCATCACTTTCTACAATTTTCGTTTTCCTTGTTACTTTGGCAAGGTTTCTTTAAGTATAATAGTTTGATACATTTTTAATTAACATTGATAAAACTTAGAAGTTTCTGTTTTTTTTAGTTATTTTATTTATGTGATATAATGAATTACTTAGTGTTTTTTTTTATTTTCTTAAAAAACTTTTTTCTTTTGCAGCTGATGACACAAAATACTATACTATTGAATTTTTGACCTGGTTAAATCTTGCTTTTTCCTTTGCCATGGATTCAAAAAGTGTTCCTGATACATCCATATTGAAAAGCAGACTATGTTCTGCCGTCCACTTTCTACTTGAGTGCTTCGGTTCCATGCACTACCTGGATTCGGTAAGGTGCATAAGCTTCGCTTTAAAAGACATTCGAACCTATTTAAACCAAATGGATTCCACTTTGTTGAAAGAAGCATTTGCTGAAGTTCCATTCACCACATTAAGCGAATTTGGGTTCTTGAAGCAAGAGACATCTGATGGACTTCACATCGCAGGCGACGAAGAACTTCTAATAAATAATGAACTTGGATACCTGAAAAACGAAACTTCTGTCGAAATTGACTTAATCGAAGACGGGGAATTAGAAAAGTGTGGAGAACTTGAAAACATAGCGGAAGAAAAGTCTGCTGAACTGGATTCTTTTGAGGGCAGCCAGCTTCGAAGCGATGTCCATACTGGAGATCTGCGTCGTTTGTTTTTCGTATGTTATCTGTCCATAAATGGAAAGACTCATTTAAAAAAGATCTTTAAGGATTTCTGTGATTTGGTCCCGCGAGAAGTTAGTAAAGGTTTATCCTTTGCACCCAAAATTGGAAAGCTTTCCTACTTTAAAAAACACGAGGAATACTTTCGAATCGACTCTTCCTGGCACTTAGAACTGCAAGAAGCTTTTTATTCATCAACTAGAGATTCTCGAAATGGTTCCTATTTTCAAGCTGAGGCTATTGGTAGTTGTCTCGATGCTGAAAGCGAGACAAAATGTAGCTTTGAAAACGCATTGTTGGATAAAAGTAGGAGTTATAAACCTATACAAAATAAGGATTTGGAACACGCCCATAATACAAATGATTCCGAAGTTAGCTCTTATAGTTTGTTTGACAAAGTAAATTTACACAAGAAAGAAAGCAATAGCTGCCTTCCTTGTGACAGTCTTGATCAAATTGTGTGCCTTGATAGGAGTTGCATTGTACCTAATGAGCAATGCCTATCGAATACGAACAATATAGTCGCTCCCGATAAAGAATTAGTCTCGAGGCGTATAAGATCGAGTGTGATGTATCTTAACACATTTTTCGTATTGGGGCCCAAAAGAAAACGAAAAATCATGGGTGTAATCTTGCAGGTATTGGAAGACGTTGACAGATATTTTTCTATTTCTTCAATTCTGGATAAAGTAGATATGATTCAAAAATCTTTTGTTCCTCTTTTTTCAAAAGATACTTTCACCATTGACTCAAGTTGCAGCCCTTCTTGTAAAGTTGTGCCGTATATAGATGAACATGAACGAAAAATGCTTTACTTTTACTGTTTCCTGACAATTCATGGCTCAATGAAATACAGTAGCCTGTTTTATGCGTTTCATGGAACTAATGGTGGGGCAAAAAAAGATTCACCCACTGTTAAAATGTCTGACTTTGAACAATTGACGTACTTTATGAGTTTAAGACGTTTGTTTATTGTTGATAACAATGGAACTGTAAAGCCATGTCCTCTCCCCGATTTATATTTGCATGAAAGCATCAAATCTTACGTTTTTAAACCCAGATCCAATGATTCAGAAATTTCTAATGATAAAAAGTCAGCCAAAAATCTCTCGTTACAATCTGAAGATATTTGGTGTAAAGATAACTTGGTCTATAAAAGGTTATGCTTTTTTGTAAGTTATCTTCTTAATTCCTTTGGACAACAAACTTGTAATCGCCTGATGAATTGCATTTCGTATGTTTTTCCTGATATCGAAATGTTTCTTTCTGAATTAACTATGGAAAAACAACAAGAGATCTTTACAAGTATTCCATTTACCGTTTTGAAGTCGAACAACTCTATGATTTTAATAGATGCTTGGGAACTTGACAACACTTACGCATCAACATGTGAATGTTTTCAGCTTCACTTAGTGGCTAACGTGGCTTTGTGTGATAAAAAATGTGCCTATGAATTGATACAAGATTTCCTTAGATCTCTTCCAAACAAATTTAAACTTTATAATAATGGACGTTGGTTGAGGAAGTTAAAGAGCAGTAAGTTTTTGGATTGTGACAATGAATCAAATGTGGCACTGCCTAATTTATTTTATTCTCGCACCGGTGATACAAATTCTGTCCCCCAAGCAATTGTCCCTGAATTCTCTGTTTCCGAAAAACTTCTGAAAAGCCTGGGATTACCTCTCACTATTTTAGAAACGTTAACTGAGAGAATGGTGGATGGCATAGCTTGTCTTCTGGACTACTTTCAACCTAACTTATACTCGGGTTTTGTGGAAGTTGTGCTTAAAGTGTTGAAAAAAGGGTCAGCGTTTTTTGAACTGCCACAATCGTATCAGGAATCAGTGATAAAAAATTGTTTCGATGCTTTTATTGTTGATGAAAGGGGTTATGTTGCTTATTCGCAGGCTCTGAGAAAACAGAAATACCGCACCACTACTTCAAGACAATGTTTATTATGTATGGCGTACATTGTCAGTGAAAAAGGTTCCATACAGTATCAAGAAGCTTTTGAATCTTACCAAAAATGTACAAGACGGACTAAGCCCTTAAGCAAAGAAAAACAATTAAGTTATTTCAAAAACAGGAAAAATGTATTTCTTGTTGACGACAACGGAGTCGTCAGTCTTTGGAAGATTAAATCCATCGAGTTCGATTATTTGTCCATTATTATGCCAGAAGGAAATTCGGAAATAAATATTGCAGCTTACAAAAAAAGGGATAGCAGCTCTTCAAGTTCAGTGAACGTTACAGAATTCTCCATTCTTAAGTCTTCCAATAGTAGTACATCAAAAAATGTTTGTAGTGAGAATAATAATTTAAGCGATGGTGACCATACGGCATCCTCCATAAAATCATTGGATTCCAATGATTCTAATTATACGACTTTTGAGGAATCTGCGTCTTTTCTACTTTCCGTTTTTGGCCCTTTGTCTTCTAAAATTCTTATGGAGTGCATTTCACACATTTTCTCCAAGAATGCTAAATTACTAATTGGATGGTCAGAAGAAGAATGGCATAAAATGTTTTTAAATTTTCCGTCTGTAGTATTGAAAGATGGCAATTTGCAGTTAATAGAACCATTCGAATTTATCAGGCGATCTGTCTCACTCACTAAAGTGATTAGCCTTTTTACCACTTGCTACTTAATTTTAAAGGGAACAACTCATTACACGATTGTGTTACAGAAACTTTATCAGTTAGCCCCTGAAGTTGCTTTTCCTGATTTTGAAAATGCTTCAAATCCGAAATGGCATGGTTATTTTCGTAGTAAATCAAAACTTTTTACAATGACGTCGAGAGGATATTTGACACTTCCTTTATTGTCTTTTAAAACTGTCATTGCTGTTGAAGGGGCATCTTCTCAAAGTGAATTGCTATTGCGAAATGAAGATAATGTGTTCAGCGCCATTAGGAATGCAACCACGGACAAGGAACTTGATATTTTTTCGAGTGAAAACCAAGTATTCGACAATTCTTCAATACAATTTCATGGCTTGAAAATTGCACAGGATTATCCTGTTTTCATGACTGACGAAGATCTAATAACGTTTTCTACTGATGACCAAGAACCAGACAGTACTTCAAAACAAGTCGAGGAATTAAAGTTAACACTTGACAGAAGCCACGATGGCCTTAATTCAACTACTAACTGCCCAGAACTAAAATCGGAAACTTTTGGAAAATCGTTCACTCAAAGAGATAATAGTCCGGTTAACACTAAATGTTGTCATGTAATGTCTGACGAAAATATTAAAAAACAACCATGCCAATTAACAGAAAGTAATTCTACCAATGGAGCAGCCCTTATATTTTCTAAATCAATAAGAAGTCCCGTGAATCAGAAAATAGAATTTCCCCCCGGTACATGTGGAGCTGATTCAAAGTGGTTTAAACCTCCAATTACTCCTGGGTTTTCTGACATAACTGATTCCTCATCAACAAGGGATATTAGTTTTACAAATGTTCCGATTTCGACTACGGTGGAAGTTCCTCTTGGTACCAACAAAAACGGATCGGATTGTGTGCCTAGTCAAAGAAGTGATTATCAAGTTACAAAGTCGACAACAACTGATGTTTCTCTTGATTCCAGCAAAAACAAGTCAAATTTTGTGCTTATTCAAAGAAGAAGCGTAGATCAAATTCCGATGTCGACTACAACTGATGTTTCTCTTGATGCGTACAAAAGCGAATCAGATTGTGTGTCTGTTGAAAGACGTGTTGATCAAGTTCCAATGTTGGCTACAACTGATGTCCCTTTTAATGCCAACAAAAACGAATTAGATTGTGTGCTTATTCAAAGACGCGTTGATCAAGTTCCCATGTTGACTACCACTGATGTTTCTCTTGATACGAACAAAAGCAAATCAGATTGTGTGTCTATTGAAAGACGCGTTGATCAAGTTCCAATGTTGGCTGCTACTGATGTCCCTCTTAATGTTGACAAAAGCGAATTAGATTGTGTGCATATTCAAAGAAGCGTTGATCAAGTTCCCATGTTGACTACAACTGATGTTTCTCTTGATACCAACAAAAGCGAATCAGATTGTGTGTCTGTTGAAAGACGCGTTGATCAAGTTCCAATGTTGGCTACAACTGATGTCCCTCTTAATGTTGACAAAAACGAATTAGATTGTGTGCATATTCAAAGAATCGTTGATCAAGTTTCCATGTTGACTACCACTGATGTTTCTCTTGATACGAACAAAAACAAATCAGATTGCTTACCTATTGAAAGTAACACGACCCTAGTCCATCAACAAAAAACCAATCGCAGACCAATCAAGTCGAGATCTCGCATCATCTCCCGTATCCTTGGCTACCAAGACAACGAGTGTTATCCGGAAAGTGCCAAACTAAAGTAACAAAAACTGTTTCTTTATTTGTGCTAACTGTTGCCTTAACTCTTTCAACATTCATTTTACTGGAACTGAAAAACAAGCGCATCATTGACTTTACACCAAAACACTTTCTGGTTGATGTGGTACAAAAGATCTTAGGACTAAGAACTTTATTGCCATTTTTGTCTAATGCAAACATTTTCGTTTTATGTAAAATCATGAGGCATTTTATCTTTCTTCTACTTCTGTCAATCTTTGCTTTGACAAAAAATATATGCAAGTTTGTGTAACATTGGAAGTCGATTCCCGATCTTTTTAGCATTTTTAAAATTTCTACAAAGTCTACCCCCAAAAAACTTGCATATATTTTTGGTATTTTTATTGTTTATATTTTTTGCGCCTCAAGTGATAATAAATCCAGAAGACTTAAACTGAATTCTATAATCTAAAAGCTTCCTGATAAACACTATGTTCTAAGTATTGTACTAATTTGTCAATTTTTTGCATAAATATTATCCAAGAGTATGTATAATTTTTAGTCATTTTGTGTAGTCAAGTTTTCATTTCATTTTAGCCTAATAACTCTTTCGTGCACAATGTTTATTATTTGTGTTCAATTATGTTAGAAAAATTCTTTTGCAAAAACGCCTTTTTACCTGATGTTTGTGATTATGTTTTTCTACTGTATATGTATGAAAGATGTATTTTAATAAAAGATTTTAAATATTTTATTCACGTTGAGCGCATTTTTAATTAATAGCGAAAGTATCTATCTGCAGAAGAGAGATCAGTACGGTATGTAAAATGATCAGTTCCTATAAAATCAGTACATAATTTTTTTAAAAAAAATATTTTTCTGTAAAGTAAGTTTTAATATTTTTTAAGTGAAATATTTTCATTACGTAACAACTTAGCACAATTTTAAAATAATCGCCATGAAAGAGAATTAAAGCTTACGTCTGCATACTTATCTTAATAAAGCTTGAAATATTTTTCATAAAATTATTTTTTTCGCTTAGAAATCGAATGATTAACCCTTCAAAAAGGCATATTTTCTAGTAATGTTAAGTTAAAGTATTTCTGGAATTGAGATTGATTTATAAAAAGAAATTCATTTAGCTCATTACCTAAAATTAATTTTGATTATTAAGACCGTTTTATTCGGGTGGGAAGTATGTTTCCCATCGCCCGCTGGTAGCTATTCAAACGTATCATCCATAGGAATCCTGCATTAGTAATTTTGTTTGTGTTTTCTGAAGTTATCCGGAGATAGCAGCACTATACACCAAAACCGACCTTAAGTTTGCAGTATACAAATGTTCTCGAAAAAGGGTAGGGTCACATGGGGGAATTATGGATCACTCGCTTTCCGGGGTAAATAATGATCACTAAGTTTTAAGGATTAAAAATGGTTTTTAGAAAAAAAAAAAATTATGCCAAGTCATCCTTATACATTCTATTTTCTTATATCAAGTTCAAAAACAATGTAACTTTGCAGCAAATAATAGAAAAAAAATACTTTTTACACTACTATAAAAACATCTTCAAAAAAGATTGTCTTTGAAAAACATGATTTTTTTTAAGATCCATACTAGAGAAACATATTTGAACTCTCTATTTTGTTGGTGCTATTTTTCAATAGGAAAAGGTCTAAGCTTTTCATTCCGATATAAATTTTTTCATAATTATTTTTTTTAATGATTTTGAATGTATATCGATTTATCCCCCAGTTTACTGGGGTAATTCTGGATCACTGGGGTAATTCTGGATCAGTGATATTTTTTAATTTTTCATGTGTTTTTAGCTAAGCGGTATACGTCATTTTGAAGCAAAAAATCAGATTAGGCTGCATTCCAAATTTCATTAAAAAATTTGAATTAAAAGTTTATTTAAAATTTAAATAACTAAAAATTTAATCAACATTGAAATAACATGCAAATTCCATTTTATTCAATATTTTGACTCTTTTCATTTCGTTAAACTTACGAGAAACTTTCGAGATACTTCGAACTGTAAATTAATTTAACAAACGATAAATAACCGAATTTTCGAAAGAATGTAAATGGGAAATTGCGGCATTATTTATTAAAAAAGATCATCATTATTCTTCGAGTTTAAAAAAAATTAGCAAACGATAAAGTCTAATTTTTTTCTGAGAAAGAAGATTAATAAAAAGTTAATTTAGGCGTTTAAAAGTTTGCTTTGAATTATATTTTAACTGCAACCAAAAATTAATTTACTTTTAATATGCATTACTATAAAAAAAAAGGGTGATCCATAATTACCCCACGTGTGATCCATAATTGCCCAAACCCGGGGTAATTCCTGATCACTCAATAATTAAAATAAAACTAATAATAATTAAGTTTTAGGTAAAGTGATTATTTAAATAAATTCTAAATTATTTAAGCTTACTCCATGCAAAATTAAATCTTTCTATCTTTCATACTTTAGAAAAAAATTGGATGTTGTGATTTTTTGATCCATAATTCCCCCATATGACCCTAAATAGTTTCAATTTTCGAGTGCTAGAATTGAATAAAAAAAGGTGTTTCCCATTCAATAAACAATTTTATTTGATATTTCAAGACATTAATTTATTATTTTTATTAGTTTAGCTTCGCTTAGAGTGTTATTTTAATTATTTTTTTCCCTTCGATTTTGACGTAACAGGGCGCACGAATATCAGGGTCAAAGGAGCAGCTAATCAGAAATTTCGAGCGAAATTTCGGCGCCAGCTGCGTTGTTTACCCAGTTTCCTCCGCGCAGTACATTTCTCTGCTGCAAACTTAAGGTCGGTTTTGGTGTAATCAAAATTGATGAAGTTGCTGGGAAGTATACTTACCACCGCCTTATAAAGGTTTAAAATGAAATAGTAGCTGATGTGCTATTTAACTGGTTTAAAATAATTCACAAAAACAGTTTTTATCGTTTAATTTATTTTACAATAATTCAAAGAGTCAACCACATTTTTAATTCCATTAAACAGCAACAATTCGCAAAATATAATTCTCTACAAAAGAATGTTTTTATTTTTATATTACAATTCTTCATTTTTTTGGCACAGTTAGTTGTGAAGTAAATGATTAACTTTTTCTCCAAAGGTCGCCGATGTTGAGTCATTTGGAGCCAACTTAATATTAAAATGAAAACCATGAATACGATTGAGAGCGTAATTCAAATTTTCTTTAAGACAGTTAAATCTTAATTGTTTTTGGCTTGTTTTTAATACTGTTTCGTATGAAACTATTTCAACCCGCATTC
The DNA here is from genome assembly GCA_023701765.1 of Hylyphantes graminicola. Classification (NCBI taxonomy): domain Eukaryota; kingdom Metazoa; phylum Arthropoda; class Arachnida; order Araneae; family Linyphiidae; genus Hylyphantes; species Hylyphantes graminicola. The sequence continues at coordinate 5,488,484 of CM043121.1, read as the reverse complement.
ATATCATGTTTTCAATATTAACGCTTCAGAATTTTTAAAATTAGAATTTAAAAATCAGAATTGAAAGATTGTGTGAGATGATGAGAGCTATGTTTATCTGGGAATACAGGAACACCACGAAATTTTATGTAAAGGTTAACGTTTATTAAATTAAAATCAACTTCATTTTAAAATCAACTCAAATATAAAGAAAAAGGTTGATACTTTTTTTTTTAAATGGGGTTGTTTCACGTCGTTGATGTCAATTTTCTCCAACGGTTTGTTTTCATTTGTTGTCTGGAATAATTACTTTTGTTTTTGTATTTGAAAAGGATTTTTCTAAGAATATTTCACTTATTAAATATTCTGAATGCCAACTTCTAGCTGTTCTGTTGGTTGTTCAAAACATTTGTTAAAGAAGCTTGCATAGAGAGAAAAGTTTTTTTTTTTCATCTACATCGATTATTGCGAGATTGAAACCGAAGCAACCAATGAAATCAGTTAAGAGAGAATTGAAAACAAGAGCGTAACATGTTACATCATCTGAAACATTCCCATAGTTCTGAAAAACTGTTTATATAATAAAGGAATTATGCACTCTCAGAAATAACACTTTCTTTTTTGACGATTCATGAATCTTCAAGCCTCATTTCGTTAATTTTGAGGATTGTTTCGTCAAACTATCACGTGACTTTTGAGTAAACGCGAATCCTCACTTTTACGATCGTGATTTGACGATTCTGTATCTTGATTTGAGGAAACTGAATCTCATTGTTGTACTCACATGCTTAAAAATGACGAAATAATTCTTTAGATTAGACGACATTCAAATCCTCATAAAAATGACGATTCAAATTTCATCACTTTGAGGAAACGAAAACTCGGACCATTTGCCAGTTAACGGATCGTCAAAATTAAAGAAAATTTCGTCGTTTTTGAGCATTTATTTTTAAAAGTGTGTGAATTTGTTAGTATTCAATGATAAATTATTTAAGTTCGTTTCACCCAACTTTAAGCAGTGTTTTTCACAGCTTATTGAAATATTTAATTACTATCAATTAAGATAATTTTTTTTTATGAAAACGACAGTTGAAGTTTTTTTTAACCATTGCTCGACAACTAACCGTGCCGAGTAGAGCCTTACTATTTTCTCTCTCTTAAATATAATTCTCTAAAACAGACAACAAGTATATATAGAAACATTTCTTTATAGTGATCATGCAACTTTTCAACTTGTGAAGATATACTTAAAACAACAGACCTTATTGAAAATTAAAGTTACAACTTAACTTGAACCTTAAAATATTACATTTAGAATGAAGGGATAAAATTCGTATAAAAAACACATTTTCCATCATAAGTTTTAGCTACTCGAACCCGCTTTCCAAATAATTTATGAGATAATTAAATTACTTGTAACATTGCACTATATTTTAATATAAAAAAACTTATTGATATCAAGTGTGTTGTTTATAGGTAATTCTTCAAAATATGAAAAGCTCATGTAATTGAAATGTACCGAATGCATCCGAAGTTAAGTTTGAGTTCAACCTGACCAAAAATCTTTCGTGTGATTTGAATTAAAAATCCCTTTTCCAACAAACGGTAAGGCATTTCAGACACCGTTATAACCTCTTAAGACCCGAGCAAAATCCTACACAAATATTCTTCATCTAAACATATTTTTCAAACAAATATATATATACTAAAATGTATGTTTTGTAAAATAATTTTTTTTTTAATTGTTTAATAGTTACTGAGAGACACGCTTTAAGTTCTAAAAATACAAATTTTTGTGTGTGTGTGCAAATAAATGCGAAAAAAGCAGCAGTATCACTTATTTGTAGTTAACAGTTTATTTTAACATTGTTTTTAATGCAAAATGTCTTTAAAAATTAACTACCAAAAGAGCTTTTTGAAAAGTTTAAAGAAAGAACTAGTTTAAAGTTATTTTTTTAAGAAGTCTATTGTCGTATTGACCCTCGTTCAACTTCATTTCTTGAAATAAATGACACACCTGTAATCAAAGGCTGCAAACTGATTTTCGGATCTTCTTCTATCGGACCAGGTAAATTTCGAAACTAATTAAAGCGTTAATTGTTTGTGGGGAGGTTTTAAAAAATGTCCCCGGATGGGGACCCCATATCGCAAGAGGATAAAGCAGGCCGCAATTGCAAGGTTTCCTGATTAGGTTTCCGGATTAGAAATTTCGTGAGCAGACGTTCCAGTTTTTTTTAAACTAGAAATTCATACTCTCGGTTGGGTTAAGGGGAAACGGGTGCGCTGGCTCGCGGGTCTCCAACGCAAGGTGCATCAGTATTAATCCATGGAGAAAAAATATATTTTCTCTTACACATTTCTCCGGCTGTATAGATTATTTTTACTAACGGATTTTTTTTTTGTGATGAATGTAGTGACTTACAGGTCGCGACAATCCCACTTTGTGAAATTGGTTCGAATTTTATTAAAAAAATTGAATAAATAATTTTACAAAGTATTCGAAGCAATTCAAAAAAGGTGGGATTATAGAGACCTGTAAGTTATCTACATTTATTATTTATCAATTTTTTTTTTGTAAAAATATTGAATACAGCTGGAGAAATATAGCAGAGAAAATATTTTTCCCCGTTGGATTAACATTGAGGCACTTGAGTTTGGAGACCCGCGGTCCAGAGCACCCATTCCCCCGTAGGGCGAATGGGACCGATTGACCGACGGTCTCCAAACCAAAGTGCCTCAGTGTTAATCCAACGGGAAAAAATTATTTTCTAAATCACATTTCTTCGGTTGTGTCGAATATTTTTTACAAATTTTTATTTAATGTTATATGCAGGTAACTGACAGGTCCCTATAATCCCATTTTTTTTAAATTGGTTCGAATACTTTGTTGTGAGATTATTTATTGAAAATTAAAGTGATATTCAGACCGATTTTAAAAAAATGGCATTGCAGAGCCCTGTAAGTCATCTACATTCATCACAAAAAAAATCCGTTGATAGAAATATTTAATACATTTGGAGCAAAGGGGCTTAGAAAATTATTTGTTGCAATTGGATTAACACTAAGGCATCTGGCATCTCTGTTTAGAGACACGCTTCCATTCTATCTTTAGATGCATTTGGTACACTCCCATATAAGTTATAAGTGGTGCACAGCTATAAAAACAGCACAACAAGATTTTTTATTTTACACAACAATGAGCTAACAAATGCGATTTACTCCTTTGTTAGGATAAATTTTAATTTTTTAAAAATATTTTCCCCCTAATTTTGACTTAGAGAAAAATCGAAGGCTTTACTTATATAAAAGTACAACTCGATTTTTCAAGAAAAGTTCCAATATTATTCGAATTTAAACTTTATTTTATAACGAAATTCAATTCAATAAAACTAGAACGACCAAATGCAACTATGTGACTTGTGTTTTTTTCCCTATCGTTACCACAAAACTAAAAACTTTTTTTTACTTACAAAAATCTTACCTCCTTTAATCCGCTTAAGATTTGACGTATAAAGGTAGCATTTCCGAATAAAAAAAGGTTATAAAAACATTTTATATCGGCACAAGAAAGTATTTTGAATTTTTAAATATTTGACATATTAAAAATTTGATGGTAGAGGGTACAAATGAAAGTATAAGAAAAAATGTAAAATAATGTACTGTGAAGTTATACAATTATTAAAATAAAGCCTTCAATCTTTTCTTTTTTTCCCGTTTTCAGTTAAGTTTCAGTTAATCCGTTTGTGTGCATTGTAAAATACTTACCTTACGGTTCGAAACGTATTGCTAAAAAATATTGCTGACTGAAAAAAATATTGCTGAGTTTATTTTGAGAATGATTGAAAAATGAGACGAATTATTGTAAGAATGATTGAAATTTGATTTACCAAACACAAGAGAAAAAAGACTGTAACAGCATGCAGTTCAAGTATAAAAGAAAAAAAATTAAAACTATTTTTTTTTAAAAAAAGTAGCTATTATTTGAAAAGTATATATGCTTTAAATTAATGAACATTTTAAGTATAACAAACTGAAAATATGACAACGTATTCAAAAATTGCCCTCTGTAATCGAATCAACAAGTTTGCAAACAAAACATCAAATCCTGACAGACCCAAGTAGCCCTCAGAAACGTGAAAGAATGTTTTAAATTCTTCGTTGGAATTGCGATCAAGTAGTTATGGTGTTCTGAAAAAGACTAAATGATGTAGAAAATTTAATATCTGCAACGGTACGGGTAAGTAATTGAAAGTAGAATATTCCTTTGAGTTGCGGACCATTTCTATAGGCCTTTTTTAGTTCTAAAGTAAATAATTTCCCTTAACTAACAGCTTTAATTTTTTTTAGTAGAAAATTGACAGTTTCAAAATCAGGTTTTATAGGGTGTTGATAATACCGAGAAGCATTCGTCACAGCTTCAAAAAAAAAAAAAAAAAAAAATAAATAAACACGTTACATCTTTCGTGAGTGTTTCTAAAAACAATTTTACATTTTTTAAATATTTTACGGCTTTTATTTTTTTAAAACCCGGAGGTTAAGTATAGATACTCTGTTTGTCAATTTGATAGATTTATTTTAATAGCCATCAAACCATGATTTAAAAAAATTACAACGCCTTTAACATTTCTGATGCTACTTGGAAGGACTGTCAAATATCCAAGGAAATAAACGAGAAAAAAAAACATTCACGTCCCAAACCCTCGCCGACACACAAAATTCGCCATTACATGATTCAATAGCCAGTGCACCAACAAACTCTGAAATATATATCGAGATGTAAAATATTAATACACTTTCATGCACTCAAAATAATGTCTGAGCAAAATAAATAACGATTTTACAATCTGGTTGTTGATAGTCTTTGAATCTAAATGATCGTTAAATCGGTGTGATCACATATGGAAGACGACCCGAATGTGAGAAATCGAATACACCCATAACTTCTCAGGTTTTTTATTTTCTTCCAACGTCTTCGCTCAAGAAAGCCACTGCGCGGTTCCCCACTTCCCGAGTGATGTTGCGAAGGTAGTCCTCGCTGATTTCAGATCGCTGCCAGTTGTTATTTTAATTGTAGAGTTAAAAAGGAGGAGTAGAGGGGGCTATCAGTTTGAAGCAGGGCTGCCCGGTTTTTCGAGCTACTGCTCATGACAAATCGGCACTGAGGTATACCAAGATGCACCGCTTTAGCAGTTTTTTGAGCTACTGCGCATAACATAGTAGCCGAAACTATGAAAACTGGCACTGCGGTATCCCAAAATGCACCGTTCTAGCCTGCTTCTTTTGTGCGTTACTGCGCACATACATGGCCCGCTCTATTCTCTTTTCTAACTCTATGGTTTTTACCTATGATGGAACCCTTCTCTTTATTTTCATCTTTCAGATGACGCTTCCAATTGCTTTCTGCTAGACTCCATTTTCTGAACTTCGGCACACCCAATACGCGCCTCGTAGACTTCAGATACAGGCAAATGGCGATGTCAACGTCATAGCGATTACACAAGCGTCCTAAAACAACCTGAAATCGGCATTAGGCCGTTGGACTACCTTAGTAACGTCACCCTTTGTGTGTGGCGGCTTTCTTCTTACGGGGATGTTGATTCGTCTCTGATGGTAATGCTACGGTATTTGTCTATGGAAGAGCACCTTGCAAAGTACATGTTCGAATGCATGTTGAGCTTCAATGGAATATCGACACTGTATGAACAAAAAACATAAGAAATTTCGATGATGCATTGAATGGAAACTATAAATGTTATACTTTACTGTTGAATTTATGTTTTAAAGTATTTTTCCTTTTTTTTATTAAATTTACGTATCACCCATTTTCAATCGGAATATGTATCACTTTGAATTGTAACGAGTGGCAACAAAGAATGGTTGTGACGTCATCCAGTTCTTTGACCATTCCACCGTGCAGTTGAGTTGAGTTGCAGACCTCAGTCGGGAACATATTTGGTCGGTGCCACTTCCAACAGTAACTGGAAAAAGACGGTGACTTTTCCTAAGGATAAGAATAAAACAAAAAGTTATGTTGTTTTTGCATGCCTCGTACTTAAGAAATAATCATGTCTTTATACTATAGTATGGTATATATAGTACTTCTTATCGAGAATATATTAAAACTAGTATGCTACCTTGATCACAAAGTTCCCGGAATAACCACCGTGAAGCGCTCCTATCGTTTCGATTTGAGTTTTTTTTATTATTAAGTTGGTACATCTGTTGTTGATATTCCCTCCAAATTTTAGCGTCATAGCTTGACATTTCCAAAAGTTACGTAGCCAAGAGTGCATCTATCTCTGTGTGAGTCTTCGATTTTTTACAATTTTAGAAATGGACTTAAATTCGCAACAACGAACTCGAGTCAAATTTTGCGGACGGCTTCATAGACAAGTTCAAGTCCTCCGGTATCCCCCTGATGGTTAATTTGCGGTTACTTATTTTTTTTTATTTTATCAATGTTTTCATCGGTTTACAATGTCTATGGTCTGCCACTGCGTTCATCATCTTCGATGGACTCACAAACTTGTATCAAATTTTGCGTAAAAATGGATTTAATGGCGCGCGAAAGTGGAAAATGTTAGAAAAGTCGCAACGATTCTCTGAAGAAACAGGTCGTTTACCAGTGGCACGAGCGGTTTAAAAGTGGTCGTGAGTCAATCGAAAATGATGAATGCAGTGGCGAACCATCACGATCGAAAACCGATGAAACATTGATAAAATAAAAGGTCAATTACCGCAAAAAAGGTTGGTCAATAACCGCAAATTAACCATCAGAGAGATAGCAGAAGATAGAACATTGCATATGGATCCTTCCGCAAAATGTGATACAAGTTCGTTGTTGCAAATTTAAATTCATTTCTAAAAATCGAAGACACACGCAGAGATCGATCCACTCTTGGCTAAGTAACTTTTGCAAATATCAAGCTATGACGCTAAAATTTGGAGGGAATATCAACAACAGATGTACCAACTTAATAAATAAAAAAAAACTCAAATCCAAACGATAGGAGCGCTTCACGGTGGTTATTCCAGGAACTTTTTGATCAAGGTAGTACAATGCCTCAGGGGCAGATTTGGAATTTTTAATTAAAGTTGGAACGAAATTTTAATATAATTTCCACTCTATTTTAATAGCACGTTTTGTAACCATTTCCAATTTGTTTAAAAAAGGAGAAAAAAATACTTGATTAAATATTTAAAACTTACATATGATTTTCGAATATGAAACGCGGATTATTTTTTTTGTCAAAGTTTTTGGGATAAAATGGTCAATTGGGATAAATTTCCTCACAACTGAGACATAGTATACTAGTTTTAACAGATTGCCAATAAGAATAATGAAACAAGAAATACTTCTCTCTTAGTGACTGTCCTATACAATATGATGTGTCTAATGCGTACAAATACAGGGTGAGATAAATAAGAGTGGCCCCGGTCAAGAGATAGGAATACGTTGAAATGCTTGGCGAGAAGTCAAGTTGAAGCCGCCTGAAACCTGTTTTTGCATTGGTAGGATCGGATTAGCTTCACCTTAGAGCAACTCATAGACAAGTGGCGAGTTCAGATCCTAGTTCGTATTGTATGAAGACGTCCCATAATGCTAATTTTGTGTCTTGCAATCAGTTTAGAATGTTTTGTATTAACAAAAACAAAAAGGTCCGATTCTCTAAGATAAATAACGACTGAAATAATCACTAGTGTGAACTTTTTTTTTCATCAGCTCTACAAACCTTGTTTATATTTCATTTCAACTAGCTTCTTCAAACCATAGCGTAGTTGCCGGCAAAAAATTCGCCAAGCGTTTGTTTGGGCTTAATATTTAAGCGATCAACAGCTTCAGTTAGCAAGCCTGTTTTTGTAATTTTTTTTGACTTGGCAGCATTTCTGTAGTATTCTTATCTCTACGTTGGGGCTACTTTTATTTGCCTCACCCTGTATATGTCCACCAACCAACAACAACTGTTGGCCTGTCCATGGCCGAGTGGTTAAGGCATCCGCCTCAGGATTCAGCCTTCTCAGGAGTGCGGGGGCTCGAATCCCACCTACTGCCAGTCATCCTATAAATCGGATATATCTGTACTGGGAAAGAGTAGAAAAATCCAACTCGTGACGGATGGGCCCCATAAAACTGGGACAGACGTGCTCGTTAAATCTGTGGAGTCCAAAGTCCCGACGGCGTCAGCGTACGATGTCGCTCGAAGTTCCGTTGGGTGCCCGCTCAGGTGTCGACCTCGTCACTTGACCAGGGTTCTAAATTATGAGGCGTTATTGGCTGTGTTAAAGCTCCTAAAGGAGGCTAGAAATAGGCAGCCGGACTCACCCATGACGTTGAGGCTCATCTTGTAGTGCACGAAGGGCACGTACACCAGCAGGCCGGAGAGGACGAACAGCGAGGCGTACAGGTACTCGATCTGGGGATCCTGCGCGATCGGCGCCACCACCAGGTACACCGAGATGAACAGCACGATGTACGCGATCACGATGGGCACCTAACGAAAAAGCATCGCATAACACATGTACAATTTGGCGCGTAATAAATGAGACACTGCTCACAACAAAGGGTTAGGTTTAACCCTTTCATTCCCACACTCTCAGAAATAACACTTTCATTTTTGACGATTCATGAATCCTCAAGTCTCATTTCGTTAATTTTGAGGATTGTTTCATCAAACTATCACGTGACTTTTGAGTAAACGCGAATCCTCACTTTTACGATCGTGATTTGACGAATCTGTATCTTGATTTTGAGGAAACTGAATCTCATTGTTGCACTCACATTAAAAAATGAGGAAATATTTCTTTAGAGTAGACGACATTCAAATCCTCATAAAAATGACGATTCAAATTTCCTTACTTTGAGGAAACGAAAACTTGGAGCATTTGCCAGTAAACGAATCGTCAAAATTAAGGAAAATTTCGTCGTTTTTGACATTCATTTTTTAGAGTGCATGGATTCCATTTGGAACTAGATAACATTTTTCTTTTCAAATTTATTTCATTTGGATGTTATGCTGATTCCCAAAAGGACTAACATGGCAAAGCAATAGTTCTGCGGAAGTTGTGATTCCAAAACTATTAAATTAGTTCTATGGGATCCCCTTAATGGATCCCCTTATGGGATCCCCCTGACAATCCCTCTTAATGCTGCAGCACTTTGTTTTATTATCTTCTGCGACGTAAAGGCTAGAGTGGGTCCTGATGGGGATTTTATATAATATTGGAGTCTATTTTGTGGGGGTTGAATTAAAAAAAAAAAGTTGGTCTCACCTTGTAGGGCCGGCGTAGTTCCGGCTTGGTGCGGCGCATGACGATGAGCGCCAGGAATGTGGCCCCGTAGAAGAGCCACGCCGTGAAGCTGAAGAAGTCGATCAGGCTGCCGATGTCACCAGGAATGATCATGCAGATCGCCAGCACAGCCTGCCAAGACACATAAGCGAGGTTAATTGATTTTCAAATAACAGTCCGGTTGGGTAGAGGGCTAAGATTAATTCAATTAAAATATGAAGGGTACAGGGGAAAAACCGCTTAATTTCATAGAAGACTTTCCACATCAGCCTCTTTGGCGATGAGAGCGAGTAATCGCCCAAACTGGTGTAAGGAAACCAGTTCCAGTTTCTTTTCTGACTTTCTTGTGCTTCTCTCACTGCAACCTTAAAATTCAGTCCTGCGTTTTATTCAAAAGACTGTTCATCATCAGATTTAAAAATAAAGTACGATTGATTGAAATTTTCTAAAACAATTAATCTACGAATCTTAAAATTTTGGTTAATTGAAAAGTCCTAAACCACGACTTTTCTACCTACGAAGATTCACGCGATGCACGATTCCGACGCTTTGACTAAGCGGAGAAGAACTGGTTTTCTGTCGCCAATGTCTGCCAAGCAGACGCAATTACGGAACGACTCCTAATAAATCAAGCGGTTCTTCCCCTGTACTCTTTATATAAGAACGTATAAAAATAAATTAGAAAATCAGGAAATCCAAATTACATATATATTTGAAAATAGATGTTCAGCAATAAGTGTAGCGGTTCGTCAAATACGTAGCTTCAACCTTAAATATTAATACACATTAGATGATGATGATGTCGTGTTCATGGAACAGGATTATATGGGACCAAAGGTCTCATAGACTGCTTCAGCAATCTGCAGACAGTGGTTCTCATAAAGGTCTTCGTACGGCAAGTTGGTGATTTGCTGCAATTTTGCCAGGATGGCTGGACAAGAGGAATATGTTTTGTTATTAACTTCATTCACAGAACCCTGTTTAGGGCTTTAACTATCCTCCATTTTTTGTTTTGCTTTTTCCTTGGGATTCAAGGTGCTGCAAAATTCTTCCCATTTTAGTCTTCTACATTCAGCAATTTTGTCTTCAACTTTTTTAGTTAATTCAGAAAGTCTCTTTAGGGGAATTAGAATGTTTTTACATAGTAATTAGAATGTCGGTATATAGAAACACAAAGAATTTGATGCACTTACGTTGAATATGAGTGCGGGCGAGGGCGTGTGTCGCCTGATGTGCAGGTAAGACAGGATGTCCACCAGATGTCCTTCTCGTGCAGCCACGTAGCACAACCTGTAGCGAGAAATGACAGTCAAGGTTACTGTACATTATTAAAACTTTCGCGATGGGTTTCACCAAAAAATATGTCCATTGTCTCTGAATATATTGGCTGTGTGGTATAACCACTGAACTGAACTGAAACTCTGGAAGGAGCATCGAAACGCTCGCCAATAGGGTCGGTGAAGCCCGGCAACCCTGTAAGAGCCACCCAACATTTACCGCCAATCCTATACCTGTTAATAATCCTATATCTGCAATCCATGCATTAGTTAAAAAAATTCGGCTGCTTGTCGAAATATTTTACATATTTTTGAGAATTCGGTTGAACAATTTTTCAGGTTTTGGTTTCTGATAATCTAAAAATGGTTCCAATTAAAAGTGAAAAAATACTGAAGCGTTTCACCACACAGCCGGAGCCAGTTACTAGAACCATTCTTTTTGGTGAAACCTAACACGAAATTCAGTTCACTCAAAATAATATAGTAATATAAAAAATACCAATCATTATACAATCATAAAAGAATATGACCAAAATGCTAAACTCTGTGGATAACAACCACAGTGGGTTTAAGTATAGGTTGAATAGAATAAGAAGAAATAGGGGAAAATACCTCTGGAAATGTTGCCAACTCATGACATGAAACATATCCATAAAGGGAAAAGTAAACCAAATAAATTTCCTTAGTGTATCTGGCATTGGTCACCTCATTTTTAACATTGAGAAGTCCATCCAGTTATGTTAAAGTTTGTCTTACCTCCCTCCCGCGAAGCAGGATCCGTTGCCGGCTCCGAAAGAGCTGAGGGCCACTGCAATGGGAATGATGAAGGACACGCCCCCGAGCACACGGTGGGCCCACGTCTGAAACACAGCACAGATTGGTAATTATTAAAAATTGCAATAGTAAAACTGCAATTGTAACAACGATAATGATGCTAATAATTATAATGATGACGATGGTGATAATAAGAATTATAATGATAATAATAGGAATGATAGTAATATTAATGATGGTGGTAATAAAATTATAATGATAAAAATAGGAATGTGGTATTGATGGGAAGGATAATGATAACGATGGTGATAATCAGAATTATAATGATAATAATAATAGGGATGATATTAATGATAATGATGGTGATAAAAAAAATTATAATAATAAAATTAGGGATGGTAATGATGGTGATAAAAATGATAATCATGGTGATAATAAAAATTATAATGATATTAATAACAGGTTCGATAATGAAAATTTAATAATAACGATGATAGTGGTAATAATAAAACAATAATGGCATTAATAAAACTACAATTGTAATAATGATAATGTTTCGAAGGATAATAATAATGATAATAACAATATGAGATGATAATGAATATTCTATTAATGACGATGTTTTTGGCAACAAAAACACAACAATGGTATTAATAAAACTACAACTGTAATGATGATAATGTTTCTAATAGTAATGATTTAATAATGATAGCAATCATGGCAATAATAATAATAATTCTGACAATGAATATGAAATTAATAATAATGATAACAATGATGACAATAATAATATTGCTGACAATGTTAATAATAATGCTGATATTGATAATGAAAATAATGATAATTTGTTGGGGGGGGGGTGATAGTTAAAATTATGATAATAATAGGGATGATTCTAATAATTTAGATGATAGGAGTATAATTGCTGTTGTCAGTTGTTGGTGATATTGATAATGCTAATGATGACCTAATAATAATAATAATAATGAAGCTAATTATGATAACAATGATGAAACAAATAATTATAATAATGATGAAGTGAATAATGATAATGATCATATCAATAATAATAATGATGATGGTGCTAATAGAGACGATGATATTGCTAATGATGATGGTGCTAATAGAGACGATGATATTGCTAATGATGATGATGACTTCATGTAATAACAAAGTCTCTGTCTCACCACTGCCACGGCCTCTGAGGCCAGCAGCTCCGCCGATGACATGACCGTGATGTAGGAGATGTTGACCAGCACGTAGCACAGCGTCACCAGGGGGATGCCGATAGCGATGGCCAGCGGGAGGTTACTGAAAACGCGCAACGTTATACTTATATTTCTACAGCTATGAATGTGGAGTTTGCTACTTTTGAAACGGGATTCAAATGTACGGGGGAGAGAGAGATAAAAATAGTTTTGTTGAATATACAAATTAAAACAAATTCCATGCATGAAAATTCCTCCATTATCATATGATGTTAATGTCAATATGATGCCATACTGACATAATATCGAGTGGACGTAATATTGAGGGTTGCTAATAGGACTCAGTGTTTAAACAGACAAAGAGGGATGGTTAGGTCTGAGTTTAATTTTTAAAAGTTTCTATTTAGTTTTTATTTTAGTTTCAGTTTAGTTTTTCATTAGTTTTGAAATCCCAACTACTGCGATAGTATTGCTTCTCCAAGTAAGAGTTTTTGAATTTTCCCCCAGGTATGAAAATCGTCATAAATGAAAAATGAAACATATTAAAAGGAGAAGTATCATCTGGCTATTTAGCTATTGATTTTTGGTTTCAAAATGTCCCTTAATATTGTCAAGATAGCAATAATACTTAAATTTCATTTAAATTAATAAATGGATGGAATTCCATATTTAATAACAAAATAGAATATTTACCCTAAATGACATAATACAAAATTTCCATATTTAATGACATATAAGATTATAATAATAGGTATGATAATAATTATATGATGGGAATAATAAAAATTATAACGATAATAATAATAATAGGAATGATAATGATTGTGAGATAATAAATATATAATAATGGTTATAACAGTAATAATAATGATAATAGGGATGATGATGTATATTCTAATAATTGCGATGATAGTAACAATAATTAAACGACAATTGTAATAAAGATAATGTTTCGAAGAATAATTATAATGAGGATGGTAATAATAATAATGGAGATGATAATAAATATTCTATTACGGACGATGTTATTGGCAACAATAACACAACAATGGTATTATAAAATTACAGCTGTAATGATAATAATGTTTCCAATAGTAATGATTTTAATTATGATAAAAAGTTCACATGGCAGCGCAATATTTTCGCAGTTGTTGGTATTTCAAAAATTTAAAACTATTCGGCTCTATTGTACTGACCAATGGACTTACTACGCCTGTGAGGCTAGAAATTTTTATGAGCGAATAATTATTTTTATCATTTAGGTAATATTATTTAATTTTTGTGCCTAAAAATACTTAACATTTTTGTTAAAATAAATGATCCACTGGATTAGAAAAGATTTTATAACGTTTCCTATATAAATATTAAAAATTGCTCTAGCGGCAAATTGGGTACAAAATATAAATATAGAAATTCAAATGAAACATCATTTTTTTTTTGCTAACAAGGAATCTTGTTAATTATATTTTACAAATTATTGTTAGATTGCACTAATTAATTAATTTTTTTAAATTTATTTATTCATTACACCATATCAATATATAATACAAAATGAAACTTTTATCTAACATAAAAGACTCACAATTTTCCTTAAAAAATTTCTGAACTAATCAATTAGTATAAAAGTACGTGATTTTTGTTGAGAAATATTAACATGTATTTTGATTTTACTTCATAACATGAAGTGTAATTAAAGGGCTAAGGCTTATTAAGTCAGGGCCCAGTTTTTTCATTTATTAAAATATTTTTGTCGGGACACTTTATGCATTAATGACATGATATAAAAGTACGCAATGACGTCATAAAAGTACGGGCACGTACTTTTTAAAAAATATTTTAAAATAATTTTCTAGTAAATAAAAAGTTCGATACCAAAGTAAAAGGCAGGTTTTTTACTATTACCGTGAAACTTAAATGAAGAAACAAAAACGTGAACACTTTGATTTATAAAGTTTTTTACACAATAAATTTTCAACATATCTATCAAATGCCTATTTATATTAAAGAAAAAACTTACGTAACGTTTAAAAAAATTATTCTTAAAAACAACACATTGTAATTTTAAACATTAAATGTAACACAACACTGTTAAAAATTTCAGTTCAACGTTGAACCAAATATTGGTGAAAAATCAAGAACTTCTTGTAGATACACCATAAAATGGTTCAACCAAATATCTCATTCTAGGAATAGACCTGCTTTCACGAAAAATTGGCTCAACTTCTACTAACTACAACCAATAATTTACTTGTATACTCAAACGCAGGCCACATTACTAGATTTGCTTCAGCTTAAGAATTGTTGTCCGTCCATGGCCGAGTGGTTGTGTCATCAGCCTAGAGATTTAACCTTCTCAGGAGTGTGGGGGTTCGAATAACATCTACTGCCAATTATTCTATAAATCTGATATCTGTACTGGAAATAATAGAAAAAATCCTCAATTTGGAGACCCTTTTTTTGGTTCAACCTCTCACCATAGTTACGCAATTTGAAAATACCGTTTTATGGTTCAACTGTCTACCAAATCATGGTTGCAGCAAATGTGAACCGTAATTTGGTTCAACCTGGAACTATTATTTTTAACAGTGAAGTACGTATTTACTTTTTAAAAATAACTTAATATTAATTCACCATTTAAAAAAATAATACTTTAATTGATTTAAACTTTATCAGCAAGTACATATTTAGAAATTCTAAACGCACTAAATCAGTTCCAATGTAAATGCAAGCCAGGAACTACAGCTAATTGTCATCATATTTTTTTTAAAAGAATATTTATTCTGTTGATGCTAAACTGGACTCTGACGTTTTTTGCCCGCCACCCTTTTATTTATTATTAATTTTAATATTTCCAAACTAAAATGCGTCGCAAACACTTACCCACTCTCATCAGCGAATTGCTGACCAAGGGGTGAATCGTGCGTAGCCTTCTAATAGTTAAAGGAATGCACGTTAACACAAATATTTTTCACACAACTTTATTGTAGTTAGGTGGTTAGAATGCCGAAACATAATGGATCTCAAACTGCAGCAAACATTACCAAAAGGAGTGACAACTTTGAAACCATTGCAGGAGGACTATATTTATTGTATTCTATTTACAGATCAGATGTAAGAAATTCGATAACAAGATTTCGTCACATTAAAAATAGAAAGAATTATTTATTATATGGCTAGTAACAAATTGTACACTGAATACTAATTAATACTTAACTAATACTAATTAGTAACTAATTGTACACAATTGTACAAATTTATTATCATTATATTTACTTTTGAATTTAGGAATTTACTTTTAGTCTTTAGGACCTGATCTAAAGAGATTTCTCAAACCAAAAATATTTTGAGTATGAGAAAATGCAAAGAGCATGACTTAAAAATGACGCAAATATATAATTGAGATTGGTTTTCAAAAAATATTATTTATTGCTTTTTTAAATTGTATTTTTACTATTTCACCAAAGGTTTTTTTACGGGTAGAAAATTAAAAATTTTTTTTTAAGAAACTAAATTACAAACAGAAATGAATTTTAGGTGTTAGAAGAAACTAAAAATAATTCTAGAACCAAAGGTCAGTTCTCATCCAAAAAATAGTGATATGAGAACCTTCTTAGTAGGCAATGTCATTACGTGCAAGCAATTTGAGAACCACTGTCGTTATACGAAACTTTCTTTAGTTGCGTCAGAAAAATACTGTTTAATATGGGACAAAAATTAACCTTGGAATTTATTTACTTTCAATTTTAAAAAGTTTAGAAAAAATAATATCTATTTCAATTCATAAAACAACAACTCAATAAAAAAATTTACTAACAAATAAAGTTGAATGAGTTAAAATTCATTTTTTACCTTTGAACCTTAGTATTAAATTGTCTCGATTTTACATATAAACAGATACGTTTTTAAGTTTATGGCATTACATTTTTTTTTTTTTTTTTTTGCATTACCTGAATTTAAAAAAAAGCAATTTTTTCATAAGGGCATAGTTTTATTAGGTAAAACAAACAAATTAAATAATAAAATAACCAACATCTATCTTAGCATGAACAATGAATATTTTCATCATTTTTGAATTCCAAAACAATATTTTTTGCTAGAGTATGCCATGTGTATAATAAATAATATGTTGTAAAATACATTCAAACTGCCATACAGATAGAATAGTACAAATATGAAGATTTTTACTCACACATATGGATTCTTGAGTTCTTCTGTCACATAGTTCAGGTTGTTCCTGCATAAAAACAATAAAAGCATGAAAATAACATCCATTCCGATTTCCCTTTTTCCCCTTCCTTCCAGGAATTCAGGACTTTGAAGAACCTTCGATTTATTAAGGTTCGTGACTTCATTCAGTCTGCAGCTTGGTTCTCTATCTTGGTGAGGGCAAAAATGACCAAATCGTACAATTCTACAAAGGCTGAGTACAAACTCCTGAGCTGACCAAATTGCAGAAAATTACCAAAAGGTAGATTCTCAAACTAATTGCTTCTGTAGCTGCCTCAGTATATAACCCATAGTCTACCAAAAGGATTGCCAGGGTTTGGATGAGCTACATCTGGTTTTCTACTACTGATTTCGTTGTTACCTAGAATACTGGTAGGAATGCAGTGGTAAATCTGCTCCCTCTAGCGTGTGGATGATATATTGAGGTTGCGCGTGTGGTAACCGCCACACCTCTAATAGTAATCATTTCTTTGAGTAAAGACCTTAAATTTGGCCCCTTTTTCTAAGCTAGTCCTTGTTGGTGCTATTCATATTTTACATTTCACCTTTCACTCAACAGTTATCGAGTGACGTGACTGCTACACAAATGTTCGATTGGTTAAAAATTGGTCCAATTACGTAAATGCGACGTTAAAACAGTTCGACTGCTTTATTAGCTTGGAAATAACGTCTTTGATTTCACCACATAATATATATTTATAATTATATTAACAGATATTTATAATTATTATTATAATAAAACTTAAAATATCTTTATTTCTTGTGGTGAATTAAAAAAAATAATACCGAGAACGTAAAGACACAATTGAATAAAATAAAATTAAAACTTTTTTGTTTTCCAAAAAAACAAAAAAAAAACAAACCCTCCAATGGTTTGCTGAGACTAAAATTTTCCCCAGTGCTGAAGATATTTTGAGTCATTTATATAAGATAATATAATTTTAAATTGTATTGTAATTCTTTTGTGCAATATTTCCAGAACAATTCAGATAAAATTCTTTTAAATATCATTACCCCCTAATTTTAATGCCCATTAATTTTATTTCTATTAGATAAATGCTTGCAGTTGGAAAATGAAAAAAAAAAACCCTCTAAAAGCACTTTTATAACATTATAATCTATCATTTCTTAAAAATATATTTGATTTAGAAATAATTCAAGTTCAGAATGAAATTTTGATAAAAACCAAAAACCTTTATATAATAATAATTTAAAAAAAACACCCTGATTTTAAAATGTAAATAAATGCAAAAATTCCCTTTTTCCCTGAATTTTGTAACTTACCTGAGCTTATAGAAGATCTTTCAGCAAAAAATAAACAGGAAAGTGTAAAAAAAAATCAAATCAAACAAAAACAAAATTGTGATGTTTTTGTTGAAAAAAGATCGCCATAGAACTTTAAAATTCTTTTATACGACGAACATTTAGGAGTATTTTCGATAAAAACTGGCTTAAAATTATTGTTGCGACAGATCTTGAAGATTTATATTAGTCCTTTAAAATTAAATCGATTTTGATATTCATGATTACTTTCTATTCCAATGACATAAATTTTCGCTTTCTTTATGTAACATGTAACAGTTACAATTTACTTGAACTTCAGTAATGTTTGCGTCAAAATTAATCATTTTTCTATTTTCGATTGCTTAATAAAAATGACTTTTTAAATTTTGTAATAATAGTATTTGTTTTACTTTAAATATTGAACATCTTCGTAATAATGGCAATAAGAAGAAATATAAGTTCTTCAAACGTTTTGAGGAAAATTTAAAAACTAAGCGCTTTAGCTAAAAAAATATTTATGTTCCATATTACTTATAATGCTATTTATAAATATTATAATTTCTAATTTTAAATTTAACCAAACAATTAAATATATCTAAGCTACACAATAGTATTCAATGGCTCATTTGTTGAAGATGAACTAACAAGATTACAAATTTGACAAATAAGTTTAAAACTAACAATTAATATTAGATTGATGATTAATTTAAGATAATTTAAAATAGATTAACTTGTTCATTTGAATAATTTTTACTTAATTAGACTAATTTAGATTAATTTATTTAATTACAAGGAGGCTTGTTAGTTGATCTTCTACAAAACTCTGCTCAAAAAACGCACACAAAAATACAATTTCCTCATTTTATAATTGTGTCGAATTTTGAATGAGGAATTTTTTTAATACATTTTTCCAAAAAAGTATTAAATGTATGTATTAAAGCTCCATTATTTGTGTCTGTTGATGATTTAACACAGGCAGACTTATTTAAAAAAAAAACATATTTTGCATGGAGTTAGAAAGGAGAGGTCTATGAGTTCATGAGATTTGAAGCACGCCTGAAAGGTTTTTCGAGCTACTGCACTCTCAGAAATAACACTTTCATTTTTGACGATTCATGAATCCTCACGCCTCATTTCGTTAATTTTGAGGATTGTTTCGTCAAACTATCACTTTTGAGTAAACGCGAATCCTCACTTTAACGATCGTGATTTGACGACTCTGTATCTTGATTTTGAGGAAACTGAATCTTATTTTTGTACTCACATGCTCAAAAATGACGAAATATTTCTTTCGATTAGACGACATTCATATCCTCATAAAAATGACGATTCAAATTTCCTCACTTTGAGGAAACGAAAACTCGGAGCGTTTGCCAGTAAGCGAATCGTCAAAATTAAGGAAAATTTCGTCGTTTTTGAGCATTCATTTTTTAGAGTATGCGTATAACATACTGACACCGAGGTATCACAAGATGCACCGCTCTAGTCTGCTTCATTTGTGCGCTACTGCGCTTATACAAAGACCTCTCTACTGTCTTTCCTACCTCTATGATATTTAGTCATTAATAAAATTGATGGCAATCATATTTTTTTGTACCGAGGAAATGCTTGTCTTTGTGTGTGCGTCTTTGTCAAGGGGGGGGGGGGTAAATGGGGTATATAGGGGGGAGTGAGAGCAGAGGGCTGAGCGAAGTAAGTAATGAGAATGGAAGCATTGGGCTTGTACTGACGTCGTCTCACTAACCATCCGTCGTAGGCCCACAAACCACTGTAGAAGGCGGTCGCGATGTCCGAGAAGCTGGCCCCGTCGCCCGCGAAACCCGTCTGCAGGTGCTCCGTGTGGCCTGCGAAATACACATTGTTACACTCTTTAAACGAACGAGCGATTTTAACTCAGTCTGAGTTAATTTTCACTCCTCCAGTCTAGAAAATGCACTTCTCCTACTGGAATGAATCCTTTGCGCGTTAAACCTCCGACAGGATCACTCTAAACGAGTGTGTGATTTTAACTCAGTCTCAGTTAATATTCACTCCTCCAGTCTAGAAAATGCACTTCTACTGGAATGGATCCTTTGTATGTTAAACCTCCGACAGGATCACTCTAAACAAAGTGATTTTAACTCAGTCTGAGTTAATATTCACTCCTTTCCAGTATAGAAAATGCACTTCCCCTACTATAGTGGATTTCACTCTTTTGTTTTTAAAGTGTACTGACTACTCTCCTTGCCAACCTACCTAAGTTGGGTGACTGGAAATATGCTATGGAGAAGATCCTTCCGCGGATATGAAGAGTTCCATGAGTTATTTGTGAATCCATACAGAAAATATGTTTAAAACATTAATTTCGTTTAAGGTCTAACAGATTTGAATATTATTTGAGAAAATTTCGCAATTTTATCAGAATGAAAAGTGTATTTTGGTTAAATCGTATTATTATCATTTTGTATGTAAATATTACAAGATTTTCCAACTAACGGACCAATCGCGCTTTTCCCAATGCCTTTGTACTATTTGTTTTTACCCAAGTTAGGAGTGTATAGTTCTTACTATTGCAACGCAAGCCTGCTTCCCCGACCCCCCTCGTGTTGGTTCATAGGAAATGGTGGTGTGATGGGCAATCTTTTCGTGTCCACCCACCCTACTCGGTGAGCAGTTGCGATTAACCTTGCAGAGGTTTTGAGCAGTGTTGGGAAAATTTTAATTACAAGAACAATTAAAGATTAACAATTATTTAATTGGTAAATGTAACCACAACAAGTAACAGTTAAACAATTGTAATTGTAGAAAATTACAATTAACAATTTTTAATTGTCAACTGTAGTAGTTAAATTTAACAACTAATTAATTTTTAAATGTGCTGTTAATTTTAATTAAAAATAACAATTAACCACTTTTTTGTTCGCCTTAAGTCTAAGACTTGCAGCTTAATTTTCCTAAATCAGCATCGTAGAGGACAATAATTGCAATGCTATGTATAACAATACCCTCAATGAAATACAAAATAATGTAATTTTATTCAAAGCAAACAGTATCCAATAAAGTAGCACAAGAAGTTTTCACTGCCAAAGACGGTCGAAGAGTTGAAATTGGGTTAAATTCGATTTTAATATCATTATTGAGTTGACCGTTTGGACGCAAGAATTTTTTATTAGTTTTTCTGCTATAGAACGTACTAGCTTGCAAATCTCAACAGGTTTATATAAGAATCAAAAATCAGTAAGAAATTTTTTTTACAAGAAGCTATTCCGATAGCACTTATAGCACCTAAAATAATGAACCAACAATATTATACAGGGTGTCCGTAAAATAATGTCCGAGTTTCAAATTGTAATGGTATCAGCTGTAATTGTTTGACAGTTGTGGCTGAAGGTCACGAATAAATAATAACTCCAACAGTTTCAGATAATGGCATGCTCTTGTACCGCTA
Source organism: Hylyphantes graminicola (assembly GCA_023701765.1). NCBI lineage: Eukaryota > Metazoa > Arthropoda > Arachnida > Araneae > Linyphiidae > Hylyphantes > Hylyphantes graminicola. Next base: position 5,467,020 of record CM043121.1, on the reverse strand, counting down.
CTTCGTTTTCACAGTTGCACAGGCTGTTGCTTCCATTACTCCGGACTTGCTGCAGACAGTATGGGAAGAAATGCATTTTCGTTTGGATACGTGCTGCATTACTAAAGGCGCACACATTGAGCACTTTTAGGATAAACTAGGTTAGTTTTCCTTTAATTCATGTGTGATTTGTTACATTTAGTATAAAATAAACTCGTGTAATACACCATTAAAACTCGGACATTCTTTTACGGACACCCTGTATAGTATGTAGAAATCATTACTATTATTTTCACTTACCTTGCGTGAGTTTAATTGATCCTCCCACAACAATTATAGCGATTGCCAAGAGTTTGGCAGCGGTGAAAAAATTCTGTATTCGTGTCGCCAACTTTACACTTTGGCAGTTAATGTAAGTAATCACGCCTGAAAAAACAAAATGAGAATATTAAAATACATTTTTTTATATCTATTTTTAGTTCGTAAGTAACTTTTTATGCTTGAGTTCATACTAATTTGATACATTCATTTTCATACATTTTAATGAAGAAAAATAGTAGTTTGACACTTCAACTTGCATTTGACACCAAAAAACCGTTAAAAAATTCATAATTACTGTATCTAATGACCCGCGAAGCGACCCCTGCTTTACCCCACAGTATCAACATGAAATGTGGTAAAACGGTGCATCTGACCCGAAAAATATTTTTTGGGTTCTTGTTAAACAGAAAGAAACCTCCCAAATAGTTAATAAATGTTTTTAAGCTTAAAAAAGATGTCTGTGTCATTTCGGTAAATTTCCGGCAGGCCCGTCGCGTGGGCAGGGGACTACAGCAGTCACCCCATTTGTAGCTTCTTTACAGTAGTACTATTTGTGGTTTTCTAACCAAGATATGAAACTTTTAAGAAACTTTTCTTCAAAAGAGTAGAAGTTTTGAATTCTATCAATCAGCCCACAATAGTTATGCATTCGTAGAGCCCCATCAAAAGGAGGCACATCTGGATTATGAAGCGCACGTTTTAAATTAAAACGCATCACATAATAATCGACAGTTAAGTTCCCATTGGAATGCATAGAAACCCACATGTTAACATTAAATCAATCGTCAAGTACCCACTTGGAGAGGTTCTGTCTTACACCTACCCCCCCACCCCCCTCTCACCCCCCATCAGGGTTGTTTGATGATAGGACGTTGGCATACGAGTATGTGTGTGATATTCAACCAGCTATCTCGACTGCATTTTTTCATTGTCTCCATTATCTCGTGTTCACTTTTCTATTTTGTATTAGTGTGCCAGTTTATGAGAATTCGTTGATGATAAAAGTAGTCAGCTTCAATATGCCTTTAACACGTTTAAATAACTTTTATCCGGTATTTGGTGCTCCAGAATATTTAAAAGAAAATATTCTACCAACATATGCTGATATCATTAGACATTACACGGCAAGAACACTTGAGACAGAACTAAAAAGATCTAGTTTTGATGATGTGAGCTTACGATTAATTAACCACTGAAATAAAAACAAAGTCATCATGTCGAGATGACATTCTGCATGTGTTTAACATGATTAAAAAAATTCTCGATATTTGTCTGATTATCTAAAGAACATAGTTCATCAAACTAAATATACAAAGAAATGGATATTTTGGACAGACGGAAATTTTTTGTTGACAATTCTAATTGACAGCAGGAGGCATGTTTGAACTTAGACTTTGAAGAAATCTAAAGTGCAGAAAATTGCCAAAAGAAAGACCCAATATTCGCAGATTTGAAATACCTAAACTCAATTTTGAAGCCGGAGAATATTTCGATATGATGGATTGGAGTCACGTTGAAATTTCAGAGCCTCCTCTAACACCCATCATTTCTAATGATGAGCTTAATGCCATGATATTGGAGGTTCCTGATGAAATTGATATTGTAAAATATCCATGCCATACACATAAGCAGTAGAGCGTTCTATTAAACTTGTTATAGAGGCTTCTGCTGCAGTTTGAGGACATGATGCCCTTGACGGATTTATAAAATACAGAATTGCATCAAGAAATGCATTATCAACATTTTAAAACAAACGTCAGATCCTGAAAGCTATGCGAGAACTTTAAAGTACAACTATGAAAGGGAAGGAGGGTGGTGGAACTCGATTTGCAACCACCTCCACGTGGTGAGTTCTTTGTTGTTTTCTGAAAGAAAACAATCAAAGATCTGAATGAAAATTTGGTAAGTACTTTTACTACTTTTCATGTCAGAATACATATTTCAAAAGAAATCGCAACAGAACCATCGCAACCGAACCATCAATAACCGCTTATCGAGCGTGACCGTCTTTGTCACCTGCCCGGCTGACGGGCCTGTAGGAAGGCTAATAGATATCATTTCAAATTTCAACTCTTCTATATGTTGCTTAGATAGTTTTATGATGTTAGTTAGAAAACCACAAATAGTATAAAGAAGCTACAAATGGGGTGACTGCTGCAGTACCCTGCCCACGCGACGGGCCTGCCGGAAATTTACCGAAATGACACAGACATCTTTTTTAAGCTTAAAAACATTTATTAACTATTTGGGAGGTTTCTTTCTGTTTGACAAGAACCCAAAAAATATTTTTCGGGTCAGATGCACCGTTTTACCACATTTCATGTTGATACTGTGGGGTAAAGCAGGGGTCGCTTCGCGGGTCATTAGATACAGTAATTATGAATTTTTTAACGGTTTTTTGGTGTCAAATGCAAGTTGAAGTGTCAAACTACTATTTTTCTTCATTAAATAATTTTTACCCGTTATAATTTTGAAGCTACAGGGATTTCGGACAAATTTTAGCCGAATTTTTAGAAAATGGCTAAATTTCAAGGTCATTTGGGCAGCTGAAGATATTTTTTGATTTAGTTAAGATTTTAACCCATTAATAGTCTTGCCATAAGGCAACTTTTCCGCACTAGCCGTTTTTGATTTTCGAAAATAAGTCTTTTTCGCTCCACCCTACTCTGCATATTCCTCAGATCCGAAAACCATTTTGTTTTGTGGCACCATCTAAATGACCCTCGTTACCAACCAATTTCGACGCCTAGATTACAAGGAATCTGAGCTCTCTGGGGATGTTAAAGTATGCCGAGAGAACCCAAGCCAAATGGGCCCTCCAGGGATCTTTTACATGCCAAATAATCATACGACATGCATGCCCAAGATTTTTCCATCCAAAAAATCCGGCTAATCAGTCGAACCCGTGATCTTGGGCTTACGAGGCGGACAGGTTAAACCCCTCAGCCACTGAGCCGCTAAAATAATCATACAGTCTTAATTCTTATTTTATTCACAAAATTCACCGAATAGTGAAAGATAACAAATGATCGATTGATCATTTTGTGTTTGAATTGTCCGCTCGGGCGATTGATCCGCGCCCGAGCGGACAATTCAAACACAAAATTCGATGATCACACTCTCCCAGGTATGAACTTTTTTTTACACTCGCTACCGTTATTATTTATGTTAGGTTTTCTTTCTTTATGAAGTTTCGAGTCTAGTTAAGTTTATTACTGTCACACTTGAACTACACGGTGGCGATTGAGGCAGACGGTGACGAATTATGGCCGACGGGCGTCATAATTTAGAACCACAGTCAAGTGTCGAGCCGACACTTGAGTACGGCCCCAATGATACTTTTGTAAAAGGCGCGATATTGTACGGAAGGTCGGGGCCTATTTAATATACCCACTCCCTGTGCACGGTATTATTCGTCTGACTTTTTATGTGACGGCAATTACTTTTGAAATGTCTGGGCCTGAACCCGGGACCCTTCGTAGGCCCGGGACCTTCTCAAGGCCTCACCAACTGAATCCCCAGCCCCTTATGTAAAGTTGTGAGACTCACCCAGGTCATAATCTAAGAAAACTCAGACTATAGACACAACAAATTTTTGGGGCCACTTTATTTTGTGTATGATTGCTCACACATAATGATGATGCTAGTTGACCGAATCATTATATATTTACTTCCATTTTAACGGCTTCCTTATAACTTCGACCAAACCAATCACGTTAGGTCAATGTAAGAGTCAAAGTCAAGCTAAAAATAAAGTGGGGTCTCAGAAAAATTTAAAATGTACTAAAATTTTGGGGGTCAACATCATTTAGCACATAGAGTTAGGAAAGAGAATAGAGCTGTCCATGTATGTGTGCAGTAACGCACAAAAGAAGCATTCTAGAGCGTGCACCTTGGGATACCTCAGTGCCGGTATGTTATGCGCAGTAGCTAGAAAAACCTGACAGCCCTGCTTCAAACCTTTTGAACTGATAGACCCCGCTACTCCTCCTTCCTAACTCTTTGATTTAGCATAATAGAAACTAAAATTTGGGGGCCGTAGGCAATACCACCTAGATTAGAAGGCCTAAGAACTAAGCAACACAACGTCACACTAGTAGACCATTTTCGATGTGTTGACCAATAACGTCGTACCTTAAGATGACATCGCATCTTGATTCATCTTATCTTAAAAATTTATTCAAATGCAAGATCTAGTCACGAATGATCATTGGTCAAAACCACAGAATAGGTCCACTAATTTGACGTCAAGCGTTTAGTTCGCCGGCCTTCTAATCTAGGTGGTATTGGTCTTATGGTAGGACAGTCCCTGTTGGACTCACCGATGGAGAGAGCGGCGACCAGCTTCACCGAGACCGTGTCGGGCCTGCACCCGATGTTGATGGGCTCGGTGACGTATTCCCCGAGCGAGAGGCAGATGATGGCCATCATGCTGGGCTTGAGCACCAGCACGCTCACCCACGAGAACAGGAAGGCCGGCAAGGGGCCGAACGCGTCCATCATGTAGCTGTACTCGGCGCCGGATTTGGTGATCATGGTGCCCAGCTCGGCGTAGCACAGGGCGCCTGGAAGAAATGCATTTATTTAGATTATAGATATCATAGTAAAAGTATTAGTTCGGCGGATCACGTGACCTCACGAGACCCGAGTCATTGAAAAAATACCATCTAATTCTAAAATAGCAAAAAATATTATAATAATATTATATGCATTTTGGAATATCTTTAGTGACTATTTTATGATATATTTTTGTTATTTTGGAATTAGGTACTTTTTCAATGAAGCCGTACCATTTTTCCTTAGTACCATCTGAAATCTGAAAGCAAATTATATTATCTGAGCATAGGCACGAAGCGTCCATTTTCATTCATCGAAAAAGTTCCGTAAAGGAGATAACTTTTATCCGGAATCGTTATGGACTCAGGGGTCCTGAGTCCGTGATCTAAGGCTCAAAGAGTGAGAGTAGGGCCGACACCTTGTCAGCCTTGGTGGTGGATATAGCAATGGCAGCTACTTTCCTTCTAAAGACCGCGAGGTCTCCGAATACTTCGCAGATGACGTCCTTCACCGTCCGCAGATTATTCAATAGCGAGGCGGTATCCTCGAACTTTCTGGAGGCGGGGCCTGGACTGGTGCTGCCTTTTTGCGGCACTCTCTGAAACCTCCCTTTTGGGGACTTTGTTCTCTCTGGGGAGGTCGCCGAGGAACTGAGGTTGGGCCCACAATAGTACGCACAACGACGGGTCTGATCGTCATCAAGGGACGGGCACTTCCGGGAATCATGGCCGAGGCCACAATATCAATACTGGCCTTAGTACCATCAGGTAGCTTCGGCTTATACAGGGTGGTCCCGAATTCATGGTGTAAACTTTAATGGTAGGTACAGGACATTGTAACAATTATTTATTGTATGGAATGTATAGTCGCAAGTGACGCGGTGAGGCGTAAACAGGGGAAATAAAGGGAAGGAGAAATGGAGTGATCGGTTGGACCTACCCACGCTACTCAGTGGTGAAAGGTATCTTATTTTTTTTAAAGAAATGTTACCACAACTGCTGCATGTTGTTCCGATCGCCATTCGTAACCGCATGTGGTTTCAGCACGATGGGGCGTCAGCACACTTCAGCATTGATGTACGGAATTACCTGGATGCCACGTTTGGTGCTCGATGGATTGGTGGACCTGTCCCTTGGCCAGCCCGATCTCCCGATTTATCGAGCCTTGATTACTTTTTATGGGGACATCTAAAGCATCTTGTTCATGAGACTCAGATGAGGATCTCGTCGCTCGCATATATGTAGCTGCTGCAGGTGTGCGTGACATACCAGGCATCTTCGAACGTGTACACCAATCGCTCCACCGACGCTGTCGAGCATGTATCGCTACTGGTGGACGCAATTTTGAACAGTTACTGTGATCATGACACTTGTCAACAACGCTTTCAATAAAACCTTGGTTTTTCCTTTCGGCCGTTATTTCCAATGTTTACGCCTCACCGCGTCACTTGCGACTATACATTCCTATACAATAAATCATTTTTTCAATGTCCTGTACCTACCATTAAAGTTTGTACCATGAATTCGGGACCACCCTGTATACTATACCATTTGTTGCAATCTAGATGACTGCTAGTAATGCAGTGTTAAATCAACGCCATCTGACGGGGATGTATTTGAGGTATGTACTCACCTAGTAGTGAGAGCATTCCGCACCCAGCCCATACCACGAGGCTGAGACCCACAGACCCGGAGCGGAGAAGCACTCCTTTTGGAGACACGAAAATGCCGGAACCTGTCATGGAAAACAAACATTACAAGTTGCAGGCACAATTGAATATGTATTATTTTTAGCAATGAAATTGTGTATGGTTACTTCAGTTCATTTCTAAACAATGCATAACTTCAGGCGAGTCAAAGGTATTTTGTGTCTAATAATATTAAAGACAGTGTATTCCACTTAATTTTCTAGGGCACATGAACTCTATACGTACCACTTATGTAAAATGTGCTCTTTCAACCTCTTAAGGGACTCGCGAGCAAAATCCTACACGTATATTCTTAATCTAAACATGCTTTTCATGCAAATATATGCTAAAAAGTATTTTTTCAAAGATTTTTTTTTTTAAATTATGTTTAATAGTTACTTAGGGACACACCTTAAACTCTAAAAATTCATATTTTTTGTGCTATAAATGCAACAAAAAAGGCTGTATCACTTATTTGTAGTTAATAGATTACTTTAACGTTGTTTTAATGCCACTGCCTTTAAAATTAACAACTAAAAGAACTTTTTGAAAAGTTTCTAAAAAAAATTAAATAATTTTTCAAGAACTCTACTATCATATAGATTCTCGTTAACCTTATTTTTTTTATGTAAATAAATGACTGATATCTGTAATAAAAGGCAGAAAACTGATATTTGGATCTTCTTCTATCGAACCAGGTCAACTTCGGAACTAATTAAAGTGTTAATTGTTTGTGAAGAGGTTGCTTGGCATGCTTGTTGCCAGGTTGCAAGAGGTTAAAAGTGTAGAAATCCTGGATCTAGTAATAGTTTCAACTCAAAATTTATTTTGGCAGTTACCCGACACTTTTATACAACGAGTGCGATATGGACAAACATACAAAGTTATTATTTTTTTAATTAGCATAATAGTATTTCGTCCTTTAATAAATAGAGAAACATTGTTAAACATTTAATGAAATAAACTATATATGGTTAAGCTCACACTTGGAATCTTTTATTATTATTTTAATTAGCATAATAATATTTCGTCCTGTAATAAATAGAGAAACATTGTTAAACAGTTAATGAAATAATCCAGTTAAGTTTACACCTGAAATCCCCCATGGGTTGTTATCAGAGCACTTGAAAGAGTCGTCAGTTGTTACGAAAATTGCCTTATAATTATATGAACAATAGCAAAATGGAATCCAACCACGCCCTTAGTTGATTAAATGCGTACTACGTTTGCCCACCAATTTACATTGAGGCACGTTAACCCTAGCGTGCAAACATATTAGCAATTAGAAACCAAGCTATATATATATAATTTCTTTTTTGTATTGTAGTTACGCGAAAGCATTGATTAAGTTATTCTGCAACACCAAACTTTAAATAAATGCTCAAAGTTAATTGCTGTATTACTTTACATAACTTATTGCTTTTTAATATAGTAGTGATTGTTTTCTCACATAATATGACACCATTTATTTGATGTATTTATTACGAATTGGACACAAAATTTTTCATTCATAAATTAATTTTTTGTTGAGTTTTAAATAAATAATATGAGAGTATTTTTAAAATGTTCCAAATATTCGATATTATTCTTAAAAATTATTAAATTAGAGACATTATTCTAACAAATGAAAACAATAATATTTTCGATGCGTTTAAACGAGCTTAACATGGGCAAATCCCCTTTAAATCTTTCATTTTCTCGGAATTGTTGTATTTTTTCCGATTTATAGTACATTTAAGCACAATTTTCGGTCCTTAAAGGAGGATTTGATGAACAGTTTTCCGCCAAAATAAAAGGGTGATTTCCGTGAACTTATTAGCGCATCTTTCGCAATCCCTGCTTTAAAAAACTCGCAACGACAAAATGTTTTGCAAGGGGGATCTATTCTTGATTTATTCTTCTTGCTGTTGTTTGTTAAGGGTTACCAGGATCGTAAAAAGAGCATTAGCATTGCCTCTTCGCGTTGTGAGTGCAGGAGCACTTTCTTTCCAAAGACCTAAGATAAGATTTGAAACAAGCCTTAAGGTAGGCGAATACCCAAAATTCTAAAAAATTTACTATAGCTTTAATCTTTTCCAAATTTGGCATACTGATTTCAAATATAATGAATAATACTATTTAGGTATTTTTTTTAAATTTAAATATAATTTATTTATTTTAAACGCTGTGTTTTTCTACTAAAAAGGAGGTTTACGCTAACAAGTCTACCACATTGAATTTTCATCCTATAAACATTAATTATGTGTTAAATTCTTCGTTTTGAACTGATGTATGCAATGACACTCTAGAGTTGCATACAAATTACAAGAAAAAAAGTTATTAATAAAAATGTTATAAATTAACCACAAAAAAGGGATTTTTTTCGATTAACTTACACTTGGAAATTTTTTAAAAAAAAAACTTATATATTTACACAGGATGTTAGAGGTTCATGGCACAGATATATATTGAAATAGCATCTGTAAAAAAATTCAGGTAAATTAATGTAAAACTTTTTATGCTAGAAGTGTTAGCGTAAACCCCTTTTTTTAGCTGAAAAACACCGTTTAAAATAAATCAATTATATTTAAATAAAAAAATTACCTAAAAAGCATTGCTCATTATATTTGAAATCACTATGCCAAATTTGGAAAAGATTAAAGTAATAGTAAAAATTTTAGAATTTTGGGTATTCGCCTACCTTAAATGAGAGCAAGTCCGACAGCCAGAATTGACCCAAGTCATTGTTACATAATGTAATAATTTCCTGCTGCCTATTTCTAGCCTTCTATAGGAGCTTTAACACAGCCAATTACGTCCTGTAATTTAGAACCTTGGTCAAGTGACGAGGTCGATACCTGAGAGCGGGCACCCAACGGAACTTCGAGCGACATCGTATGCTAACGCCCCGTCGGGACTTTCGACTCCACAGATTCAACGAGCACTTTTTCGTTTCATATTGTCACAAAAGATATACCTTTGAATGAAATTTACTTTATTTAACGTCTTTTATCAATGTTATGCCCCTTTTTTTTAAAAAAAAATTACGAAATACCTAATACGACGCAAAATATGCATATTACAAGTTTATATGCATATAAATATGCATATTACAAGTTTATATGCATATTACAAGTTTATATGCATATAAATATGCATATTACAAGTTTATATGTGAGATTGGTAAAACAAATTTCGATACTAATTCCGGATTGCCAAAGTCATTCTCAACCGAGAACTAAGTCATTCAATCGTCTCTGTCTACTACGAGGGGCTGGGGAGCCCAGTCGGTTAAGCACTCGCTTAGCATGCGGAAGGTCCCAGGTTCGGGTCCGGGCATCGCCATAATAGCTACCGACCTATAAACGGCCCGAGCAGCCAAAAATGTCCGACGAATAATACCCCGTGTAAGGGAGTGCACGTTAAATATCCTTCAAAGTCCCAACGCTGCATACGATTAATGGTTGCGTTGGGTGCCTATTCAGGTGTTGGCTCGTCACCTGACTGTGGTTCTAAAATACGACGCCCGTCGCCAATAGCCCTCGCGTAGCTCTAGTGCGACGATAATTCAAACCAAACCTGTCTACTACGTTTACTGTCCTATGTATTCATAAACTAAACTCATCGGCGCAACAGCCCATCAGTGGGCCAAGGCCTGTCGTGACCAATTCAGCTTCCCTGACCAAGGGCTCTCGTGTGTTAGGCATGTGTCCCGGTTGGTGGTCAACCTCACGCGGGAGCCCCAGTGTTTTGTTCCCAAGCATGCTTGGTCCTCATTTTATCTACCGATGAAAGGTTGAGTGAACCTCTCGAACCTCATACCTGTGGCACGGCAATGCAAAGCACTACCACTGTGCCACGGGGCCATGAATTCATGCTAAGTTCTATTTTAAAATACAGGGTTAGTCAAAATGAATATGACTTATCTATCCATACGTAGCTGTAGTTTGGTTACAATAAACATACATACATTTTTTTCTTATTGTCCTATTCATTTTGACTAACCCTGTATAATAAATATATATGAAGAGAACACGGGAAGAACCACTTTATTTCGTAGGAGGGTTTCCTTAATAGCCTCTTTGGGGATGATAGAGAGAAATAGTCTAAACTGGCGTAAAGAAACCGGTTACTTGCTTTGTTTATCTTTCGCGGCCATCCTGATTCACGCCAGAGACATTAGTAGATACGACACACACGTTTGTACCGCAAATGAAGAGCCGAAAGAAAACAGGTTTTGTACCGCAAATGAAGAACCGAAAGAGAAACAGGTTTTGTACCGCAAATGAAGAACTGAAAGAGAAACAGGTTTTCGGTTGCCAATGTCCGCCAAGCAGACACAATTACGAAAAGACCAAAGAAATCAAGCGGTTCTTCCCGTGTACTCTTCATATATATTTTAACACAATGGTGTTTTTGCGTCAAAAGGGCAATAAGGCTCCAAAAATAATAGCCTTTCTCGCCAATTTAAAGAGTATTAAACGCTCGGTTGATTTCTACCAGGTCTTTGTTTCTTTCAGAGTCGGTGACTTGCGTTGTTTGCCAGAAGGTGATCCAAGTGATATTTTTTTTTCGGTCGTCGCGACAACTTTTGTTAATTTGTCTCTTCTGTTTTCTAGTAAAGAAAGGCTGTGCGTTCCACCATTATCACCTAGAATATACAAGTCTTCCTGCTAAGCCTCGTGACGTCATTAGATAACCATTTTTAAGGGTTTTGAAAATTCTGTTTACTAATAAGAGAAGGCGATACAATTTAGAAGTGGCCAGGTTCTTTGGAGAGAAGGACATTATTAACATCATAGAGAATTCAATGGCTGGGACGTATGGAAAGAATGGACGACAGCAGAGGCAAAAAGAAGATTTTTAAGGGACAGTGTCAAGGAGAGAGAAGAAGAGGAAGACACAGAAAATGATGGATGGATGAGGTGGAAAAACTTCTGAAAGCTATGAAAATCAAAAATTAGAAAACGAAGGCCAGAAACAGACGACTTTGGAGTAGCATTGTTAGGAAAGCCAGGGTCCAACATGGACTGTAGTGTCAGGTAGTTAGTTTATTAGTAAAAAATTAACGAGATTGACTGTTCTGATCATTCTTCAAAATTATACATTATATGTGACGTCACTTAACTTAGTTCTTCGGCCTTCTGCTTTGGGGAATATTAGTTTCAAAAGATATTCCATAGCCACATTTTTGAGCGCTGAGTCCGAATAGAAAAAGTTGTTTCTAAGGCTTCACAGAATGTTTGCTAATGTAGAAATGCACTGTGCTATGCCCCCGAATTGCCCACTTTCTTCTTATCCCTAGTTGTCACGTGACCACACGTCATATCTAACGTTTGCCTCGGCGTTCGTAAAACTTGAGTCAGTCATTGTTTTAATTACAACGTCCAAAACGAACGAAATTTGTTGAGTATTTACTAATTCAGAAGAGATAATGCACTACGCATAAGCTTGGATGCATCCTATACAAGAATTCTTACAAACCTTCCAATTGAAAATAAAACGCAAATATCGCTCAGCAAGGAGCTTTCCAACGCCTTAACGCGCGTATTCAGTTCTTACAAATTAGGACTTTAGGATGGTCTCTACAGTTGGTAAGGCTACCGATTAATATTTAGGAAAGAAAAGCAGTTTTTATCATGACATTTAATATTTTATTTTACTCTAGTTGCAAAGTTCGATTTAAAATAGAATAAAAATGTGACACTCAAGCAAACGGCATGATTGCCACACTTCTCCTTTTCAATTTTAATATAAATCAAAATTTTAACTTAAGTAAAATGAAATATTAAATGTCATAACATAAACTCCTTTTACCTTCCTAAATATTGATCACTACAGTCTCTGCATAAGTGCTACCTATTATTTTGTTAGTAAACTTCATTGGTCCAGATATTTTTTTTAATATTTCATTGGTCAACTTTACTAAAAAAGGAGGCTGTCGAACTGTTCTTCTGGATTGCACGAATGGCACGCCCTTGAGCACGAATTCGCGTGGTTTGGAAAGTTAAATACTGTCTTTCAAAAGATATCGCGGGGTGGAGCTTAAACCGATCGCAGTAGGGCAAACGTGCGTGAATACGAAGGGTGTTGGTTAAATTTCGGCTTTACACTCTTAAATACAAAAAGAAAACCACTCCCATAGGAGAAGTGCATTTTCGACACTGGAAAGGAGTGAAAATTAACTCTGATATTGCTCGAAATCGCCCTAAATCTCTCCTAATCGCCTTAAAATAGTTCGTTTGTTGTTAAGATTGCTGGAGGTTTAACAAAACAAAAGAGTAAAATCCACTCCAGAAGTGCATTTGACACCGAAAAGGGTGAAAGTTAACTCAGACTGAGTTAAAATCGCTCGTTTGTTTCAAGAGAGTAGGGCTCGACTCCATACAAGTGCAGCTCTCACCTATCATGGGGCTGGGGAGCCCAGTCGGTTAAGCACTCGCTTAGCATGCGGAAGGTCCCAGGTTCGGGTCCGGACATCGCCGAAATAGATGCCGACCTATAAACGGCCCGTGCAGCCAAAAATGTCCGAAGAATAATACCCCGTGTAAGGGAGTGCACGTTAAATATCCTTCAAAGTCCTAACGCTGTGTACGATGCCACCCTTAACGGTTGCGTTGGGTGCCTATTCAAGTGTTGGCTCGTCACCTGACTGTAGTTCTAAAATACGACGCCCGTCGCCAATAGCCCTCGTGCAGCTCTAGTGCGACGATAATTCAAACCTAACCTAAATCTCACCTATCATGGTGCCGACGATGAGGGCGACCCCGCTGAGCAGCCCGACGCGCCGCTCCAGCGCGATGGCCCCCTCCGAGGGGCTGTCCTCCCGCTCCTCCGCCCCGTCCTCCGCCATCTTGAGGGGTAGCTCGGAGAGGGCGCTGCCCGTCGACTGGGAGGTGGGGAAGCGCTTCACGCTCCCCACGTCGCTCACTGAAAAAGAGAAGATCGCACACTTTAACTATCTGTTTAACCCTCTAATGCATGAATTTTTATTTTCATCCCAAAAATACTTTACGTACTATACGTTTCTTTAATACTCACACATTATGGAAAAAATACTAAAAAAAAATGTAACTGCATTAGAATTTAAATAGTTTCAATTTTTAAAAAAATTCTATATGACAAAAACTAACTGCAAAATTCCAATTTTTATAATGACAAATGACAGTGATTGCGCCCTCTAGAAGGGAGAGTGTAGGCTTTATAGCCCATTACCCAGCTAGTTAGAAGAGACAGTCACAAGAGACACATAAAGGAGGACGACACAAACACTTAGACAAATAACAACATTCATTGACAAGCACAAACATCCATGCCTTTACCGGGATTCGAACCCGAGTCCAGCAGCTCCTAAGGCTAGTACAATATCCATTGCGCCGATGGGCCGGCAATTTTGATAATAATGACTAGAAAACTACTAAAAATATTTCAAAATAACCCTTTTTAACTATGATTAATTTTTCAAAACAATTTATTAGAATTTAGTACTAATATTATTCTACTTTGAATACTGCCAAAAATGTTATTTTACAAAAAAAGTTAAAAACCTCACTCTTTAATTTTGAATACACTTTTACTACTGTCATCTATGAGGATTATTAGTAACTAAAACTTTAAATTGGAATGTAACAGATGAAAAAAACCCACAGATTTGTCTTGGAGGAGCTCTAATTTAATAGAATAAAGTGGATTATGTTATTTGTTACCAGTAACAGTATGCTTTAGAGGGTTAACCATACACTGTTAAGAAAAGGGTTCTCAAAAATGAGAATAATGAAAAGTTTTTAATAATTCAAAAATGAATTATTGTTGAGAACATCATTAGCTCATCGCTTACTGAAAGAAAAGCATCACTCACTGCAAAAACAGCATACATTGTCTAGAAATTGTGTTATGGCGCAGTTAAAAACGGATTCTTGATATTTGAATATTCTTATTTTTGAAAACATCATTGGCTTATTGCTCACTGAAAAAAAGCATACACTTTAAAGAAATTGTGCATGTTTTCCCATCACTGTTAAAAAAAATGGGTTCTCAAAATTGATATTAATGTACACTTTGAATGTCGGTAAAGAAAAGTAAATAAAGAAAATTCAATAGATAAATTTAGAAAATAAAAGTAATGAAGCAATTCTAAAACCATTTAAGGTGTTTTGTTTTATTTATTTAACAAAACGCTATTAATAGGATCCGTGTTTTGGAATTTACCATTCTTTACTGTTTTTTTTTTTTTTTTTTTTTGTTTCTTGAGCTTAGGTTGGTTATTTGTGACACACGTTTTATTATAACAAATTGTTCCGGCACGCTTTTTCCCACTTAAAAGAAATCTAAAGAACCAATAAATTCCTAGTAAGGCCTAAAAGATTTCCATTTCTGTTATTTTTCATGTTCCTGTGTTATTTATTTTCGGTGCAATGAATAAAAAGGAGTGTCAACTTTAAATTGTGTTGTTCTCGGTTCTCGCTAGAAAGTAAAGATGGACAAATGTTCTATCTGAATCTAATCCTTTTTGTGCTAATGGCTGCCTCGGAAAATCCGGGCAGAAAATTCTTCACCGTGTTTTTCTGAGATTTCGGCATTTTTCTGGAACATCTCCAGAAAATAAAGACTTATTTCTTTTTGTAGAAAACTAATCTGGTTTATGGTTTTATAATCTGGTCTGAAAATAATTCAGATATATAGCCATTCGTTGATGTGTTTCTAATTCTGACAATTCATTTACTTGCAGTTTGTTTCTAAAAACTATTTTTAGTCTTCTAAAATTTTTTGTTCACAAAAACTGTTCTTAGTTTCCTAAATTATTTTTTAGTTTTCTTATAGTTTTTGTTTACAAAAACTATTATTATTTTCCTAATTTTTAGTTTTCTAATATTTTTTTTCGAAAACTACTCTTCTAAAATTAATTTTAGCTTTCAAATTTTGGTTTTCTAAAATTATTCTTAGTTTACTTAGCTATTTTGAACTGATATTTCAAGGCATTTTATTGAAAGTGGGGAAATAAATAACACACTGATGGTTTTGTAAATTGTTACTCCAAACTTTAAGAAACGTGCTCCAACCTTCATAAACCAAGGTTAATATTCCAAAATATTGATTATTTTTTAATATATAACCAAGTAATATAACTATAAATTAAGTTCTAGACGTAAAAAAAAAAGATTTTCTTCAGATTAAATGTTGCTACATGGTATAATAAAAAGACATTTAACAAAACTCGTACTATTCTGAATCAATAT
Organism: Hylyphantes graminicola; assembly: GCA_023701765.1. Taxonomy (NCBI): domain Eukaryota; kingdom Metazoa; phylum Arthropoda; class Arachnida; order Araneae; family Linyphiidae; genus Hylyphantes; species Hylyphantes graminicola. Next base: position 5,451,261 of record CM043121.1, on the reverse strand, counting down.
ACGTCACTCTAATAAAAATAACCGGAATAAATGTAGTTGCAGAAAACATCCAAGTACTTAAATATTCGCTAGCGAACCTAAATTATTTAAGTATTCATATCCAAGTACTTCTAAATATTCTTTACTGAGATGAATAATTACATTGTAAAATAATGTGCCATGTTCAACCCAAAAGTTTGTAGTCTAATTTACTGGCTTACAATAGGGGAGCAATCTCACCAATTTTCAGTGAATGTGATAACTTTTGTTTGCAATCTTTAGCAATATTTTCAAACAAATTATAAAAAGAGCATCCAACTATGGTTGCGCAAAAGGGAAAGTAACATTAACGCAATTTGTTTGAGCTCAAAGAGATTCCATACAATAATTAACTTTATTCAAATGTGTTGAAATAAAGTTTTGGTACAGTGAGATTTTATTTTTTTAATTGCCCCATCCATTCTTGCCAGTCTGGGAAAATGTACTCAGTATACGGGCACGTTTTTCACCTCAGCTTGCTTGCACTTGCAGAAAAAAAGCACATTTACTTAATGGAAAAGTAGCAATTCTACTTTGTAGATAAAAGCGTGTGAGAAAGACAATTCTATCCTCTTTTATTCATAATAAATCAAAGTAAAAAATAAACGATCAAAAAGGAAAAACACGGAAAACTAGCCCCGATTATCCCTACTCTACACTCTTAAAGCAAACGAGTGAAATCCACTCCAGTAGGAGAAGTGCATTTTCGATAATGGAAAGGAGTGAATATCAACTCAGACTGAGTTAAAACCACTCGTTTGGAGTGATCTTGTCGGAGGTTTAACACACAAAGGATCCACTCCAGTAGGAGAAGTGCATTTTTGACACCGCCGGAGCGAGAATTAACTCAGATCGATTTAAAATCGCTAGTTTGTTTTAAGAGTGTACTTTAAAAAAAAATCCTTGCTTATCTACTGAAAGGAAAAATCTTAACAACTGTCATGAATTGAGCTATTGTTTTAACAAATCATTATCATAGTTACTACAAGTTTTGAAAAGCAAAACAACTCACCAGTACCATCTGTATATACAAGTTCGGCGCAACGTAACACACAGTGTATCTATGGGTGACACAATCCAAGGAGTGATGTTTACCTACTCGGATTTAATTAGCTTCACAAAGCAAATTTACGCAGCCACGAAAAGCAAAGAGCAAACAATCTACGGTTTGCTCCACCGAAATCCACCGAGAGATGATTCTAAAATGTTACCTAACTAATCAACAATATTTCATTTCAAAACCATGCACGAAAATCCTCAATTATGCATGGCTTATAAGATTTCTGATGAGGACTGTTAGAGATGTGTCGCCTAAAAGAGCGACTCTTCGCCAAAATGCAGCATCCCAGCACCCACGGGGGAGTGTGTAACGTAGCAAGAAGAAATGAATGAGTTCTATTAGCGTCGACGAGTGAGAGACAGGTGAATATCCCCCCCCCCCCCCTTCTTCCATGTCACTTGTTTTAAACTTGCGACCTATGCCTCTGAAACAATGAAACTTGCGCAACACTGGGCTTTTGGACTAGTTAAAGGGGGAGCTAAATGCATTCCTCGATTTCGAAAAGTTCCTCAACCACAAGCTTCTCGACATGAAGTTCCTAAGTTGATTATGTGGATGAAGGGAATTTGCTGCCTTTTCAGCTGTTAATGCTTGTCAAGCTCAGTAGTTTTCTAGGATATTATCGGATTACATATTTATAAATCATCTGTATAACTCAGTCTCTCATCTTCATGAATACGGCTATGGTTGACGAAAATGTTAATTAAAAGTAATGCAAAGTTGCTGTAACTCTAGATATACGGCCAATTTTTTCCCTATGTGAAGGAAATTTAAAGTTTTACATCCCTATCTTCTTCGATTTTCAAATTTCAACCTTGCTTATATTGTAAAACTATTAATTACCAAAAATTTATTTCAACAAATTAAAAAAAAATAAGAAGATAGGGACCTGCAAATCAGCTGCATGTATCATATAAAAAAAACGTTTGTAAAAATATTCAATACAGCCGGAGAAATGTGGTAGAGTTTTTATTTTCATCCCCATAGGATTAACACAGAGAGAAATAGACAAAGTTGCAGTGCTTGGCGAACTTGCCCCCACCAAGAAAGTCACAAACACAGAGAGAAGCTTTCGCTTGAGAAGCAATTCTCGGTTCTATTACTACTTAAATGGTTAACAAGTCGACACTTGTACGCCATAGACGTTTATCACATTTAATGACCAGTTGTCCATCGACCCGGCTTTGCACTATGTTTTTAAAGTCAAAGATACGTCGTAGATTTGATGTTTTACTGGATTATCGATATTCATGGTTCACTCGTGAAATTGCCGTAAGTGAAAATCCAAAATTCAGCTCCACCTCAAAGATACATGGAAATAGATTTACATTTCTCAACCCTTTCAAAATCCCTTCAATTTTCATAACCTGTCATGATCGCAGCACATAGACACTACTGAACATAGCGACAAACTTCAATTGGTTTTATACACCCTTATAAGCATATGTATGCCTACACCAGTTATTTTGGCTCTTCAGTATAAAACAAGTGGCAGGCATTTCTTACATTTAATACACAATTTATAAATAAACACTTCGCAGTTTGAAACAAATTAACTTGTCGGCTTGTGATCATTCTCAACATTGAACAACAAACATCAGTAAATATTTTTCTAATGACATTTCGAAGTTTCTCTCAGCTTCAGACACATGGGGGCTCTCCAATTACGAATTGCTGTTTCATCTTCTGCTGGCGCCATTGTTTTTCGAACTAGATTCTTCTCAAAGAGTTAAGAAGGAGATAAAGATGCTGTCGGACAAAAAACAATACAAAAACTGGTCTGCCAAGTGAATCCAGCGATCGACCTGTGGTAAGCCCAAACAAACGCTCTTGGCGAAGTATTTTGCGCTATTCTATACAGTGAAATTTGTATAGGCTTTACTACATCGAATTGAAGATTTCTGTTTCTCAAATGATGTGTTCGGCAAGAATTAATAGTGTAGTGTAATCGTTTCCGGCTGCTTATTTCTAGTTTTCCATAAGGAGCTTTAACACAGCCAATAACGCCTCGTAATTTGAATTAATATTGAATGAGCGGATTGTTTGGGCTTACTAGGGTTGCTTGGCGACTTTTCTTGTGGCTTCAATTTGTTTCTCGCCAAGCATCTACATCGTCATCTCAACTCTGTGACTCTTCCTCTGTTTGTGAGGCTTGCTTCGTTGGTTTGACGTCTCACTTCAGAGAAGATTAGTTTAAGAAAAACAATTAAAAACCTTGGATGGGGTTTTCGCAACAATATGTTTCAGTTTGCTCATCACTGTTGTTATTTTAAGGACGGAATTTCTTGAAACTTCTTAACGATCTTTATGCGATTATGTTAGAAGTTGAAATGTATAAAATTCAATTTGTTATTCCTTCTCTTGAAAGGGCTTGTTTCAACACTTTGCCAACGAAAACAACCAATGATATCTCTGTATAGAGAGCGTGACATCATAAGAAATATTCCCATTTGCTTGTTTCAGGTGAATTATTTCCTTCTGGCTTTCATTCCGGCATTTCCTTCAATCGTTGATCCGATTGGTGCTCCGTTTTCTTGTGATATTGATTCACCAATCGAGGCTCGAGAAATAATTTGTTTTCATTCCCGAGGAACTGTTGTCCATCAAAGAAATTCTTCCAAGCGATTTTTTTTTAGGATCGAATGGGGGAGTGTCATGTTGTCGAATGGGGGAGTGTCATGTCAAAATGGCGATAGTTCCACAAGAATAAAATAAGGTAACGATTGATGAATCAATGCAGTGAATGGAGATTATCATGTTATACCACCAATCACCGAAAACCACCAATGAAACCTGGAATCATCTACGTCACGTGAACCAAGCCAATTGAGTTTTCGTATTGCAAGTGATCAATTACGAGATATTTACTCAGTATATAGTTAACTTCAGAAATAAAGGCAGATGGGACGTCCAAACGATGATTTATTTTATGATGACACAGAACCTCACATCTCGAGGTCTCATCAAGAAGTGACGGCATTTTTAATGATTGTGAGAAGAGTGGATCAGAAGACAAAACAAATTCTGCTGCGTCTGCAATTTCTCTGGGAAAGAATGTATTGACACCTATTAGAACGTGGAATCTGTACAATGTATCGGAAAGACATTAACTGAGAGTTATGAGAGATATTAAGAAATAACTGTTATTTTGTGTGGTTTTTTTATATTTTTCAAGCGATTTATGCGATATACCACGTATATTAATTATTTATCAGAACAATTATTTATGCCTATTAGCACTTTCAAGGGATTCAAAATTGAAGGGTCACTGAATCTTCGACCACTTTAACAACTTTCTTCAGCGAACAATACAAATTACTAGCTAAAATTTTGACGTTAAAGGTTTGTTCTTTCAAGAATGAAGAACAAGTTGCAAACAAAACCGGAAGCAGGGCCTGATTTCCGATAGGGCAAACGGGGCACGTGCCCAGGGCCCCCACTTTAAAAGGGCCCCCTAATTTTCTTCATGAACATTTATGCTCAGTACAACTTACCCCAGACTTTTTAATCTGAAGTAAACAAAAAAATTAAATTCATGAACAAAAGTTTATCATGAAATTGTCCTTAAACTCTAAAATAACCAATTCACAAAAATTGTTATTTTGGGAGGATTAAACCTGCTTTTCAAGCTAATTACTTTGGCTATTTTTTTGGTAAACGCTGTAAGATAGGAAAATACACGCATATATTTTTTCGAGGTATGTTTTGGGGGCCTTCAAATTTGCTCTTGCCCTGGGCCCCTAAAGTTGTAAGTCGGGCCCTGACCGGAAGAGATAATGGAGTACATATATTACTTTTCTATTTTTACTTTTTAAGGAGATTTGTTCCTTCTTTCTTGAAGTTGTTTGACATTTTATTGGCTACAAATATTTCCGACCCAATTTTCTAAAGTAGTGAATCTCATCTTTTCTAAATAGATTTTTTTTGCGTTTTTAGTAAACAACTATTTCACTTTAAATTCTGAAAGAGTTGTCAAGCATCAAGTGTTTACGGAAGGGCGTTTAAGGGCCAAGCAAACACACGCCAAACTAAATTGTGGCTCGCGAATCTATAATTACAAACTTGGCACACGGTTTTATGCACCCTGTCTTACGCATTTGAAATCTATCAAGTGTTGTGTAAATTGCTTGTTTAAAGCGTAAGTTTTTATGAAGTTGCAAGATGGTTTTGAAGAGATAATTGGGGATGTGGGGAAGCCAAAAATTGGAAATAGTTTTTTTTCTTCAACTTTTTATGAATTGTTTTTAACTATGGGAATTACCTTCCTAGAGAAAAGCTAAATTTTGGAACAAGTTACTAAGTATTACAAAGTATACAATGCAGTGAGAAATGCAGTTCTAGTTTAGACGAATTAGATACCGTTTGGTTTGTGGGACTTAGGACAAAGTCATTGAAATGAAAGAGTATATGTAAGGATTAAAATATAAAAAAGTTCACAATTATATCTCATAGTTCTCGAAATTTTTTTAATATAGTTAGGAAAGTTAACGTCAGCTCGACTCGATAGAACCATCTGACTCCCCTCAATCAAGAAGTTCAACAACCCCTTTGCGACTAGAAAAGTACATATATCTCAGAAGGAGGGAAGTGAATAAAGCATTTTCATCTTTTAGAACAGTGCATGGAAACGCAAATACCAATAAATCGTTCCCTGGAGAGGAAACAGAAAAACAACATTTGCTACAACGTAGCCGCGTTCTATTTATTTGGCATTCTGTTTTTGTTCTTCCAGGTAATGTATTTGGTACATTTCTTATTTTAGAGCTTAAAGCCCATTAAATGCTCACGTAAGGAAATAAATTCCAAAGCAGTATGCTGAATAGCTTGCATGGTTGTTTTGAATTTTGAACATCGTAATCTATTCGCAAAATGTGAAAAATAGAAACCGTTTGAAAGTAAACGAATTGTTCTAGGTTTTTTGTACTGCAACTGACCATAATTTGCCTTATTGGATATTTAAAATTTAAGAAAACCTAATTTTGTTGAAAGCTTTCACGTTTAGATGATGCCGTTAGACTCAGAAAAATAATAATCAATCTTATCTCAAGGTGTGCTTTTAAGTACAAAACTGATATTACAGATGTTTGTTTTCGTAAAACAAGCATAAAATAAAGCATCTTCATCAGCTTAAAAAAATTAGCTTTAAGAAATTTAGCTTACACTGCTGTAGTAATGGTTTATTGTTCTATTTAAGAGCTACTTATAATTAAAAGTGATGAATATTACGTATTTATTCTTTGAAAGAATGTCTTATAAAAAAGTTTCATTTATTTTCTTACCGAAATTCCTTATCATAGTCGGTAAAATATAAATAAATTTACCAAATGATAAGGAATTTCGGTAAGAAAATAGAACTTTTTTCCTCTGTTTGACAGATTATGTTCCAAACCTACTTGTTTTTTTCATATAAGCAGAAAAGTTATAGCTAATGTGTTATTTGCTAAATTAATAGGTCGAACTATTGTAGGCAATTTTTATGAATGCTGTATTACATATTATATCTCATAGTCCCTAAATAAAAGTATCTCATTTCTCTTCATCTGTATCTAGTTGGAATGTCGGTTTTTAGTCTCATTTTAAAATCAAAATATTTTTAATCGAATAAAGATGATCTAATTATGAAACTAATTTCTCTTCATATAGTCTGTTAAAATTTACGTACAATTATAAAATCAGATATAAATTTTGAAACGTGCTTTGCACTGTATTAATAGTATTCAAATGATGTTCTACACTTTCTTATTCCTTTAATTTATTGTCTTCTCCTTTTATTTATTCATACACATACATTTACTTTAAAACAATGTTCTTTGAATTAAGTGTCATCTCTTTTAATTTATTAATACAAATAAATTTAATTTGAAACAATATTCTTTTAATTAATTGCTTTCTATTTTTATTTATACATTCATATAACTTTACTTTATTTAAAAACAAATTCTTACCGTCATTGTAAAATATCGTTCCCGTGGGTGGCATCACTTGACTTATCTTTTGCTTCAGCTTTTTCCCCGCCAAAATTCTTCCGAATTCTAAAAAGAGAAAAACTAACTATAAATATTAATAAGGTATTTTTAATCAAACATAAGTGTAATGGAAAAATGTAATTTAATACCATCAAGATTTTTTTAGCCTGTCTAATTTAATTTTGGTCATTTTTTATTCCCAGAAAAAGGATGTTCTATAAATAATCCGCTTTGATAAACGACATGACAGTAGGGCTGGAAGTAGAAACTAATGATATGTTGTACACTTTATCCATCGATAGTTTCGCAATCGATACCACTATTAATAGTTCTGGAGTCGAGAATATCTGGGTGAAAAACAAATCATCGATGTAATCGTGAAAAAGAAATCATCGATGGTGTTTGAGAATATTTGCTCATAGGGATTAAATACAATATTTTTTTCATTTATTTATTAGAGAGATTAGATATATAACCCTCTAATGCATACTGTTACAGTTTGGTAACAAGTAACATAATCCACTTTATTCTATTAAATTAGAGCTCCTCCAAGACAAATCTGTGTTTTTTTTCATCTATTACATTTCATTTTAAAGTTTTAGTTGCTAATAATCCTCATAGATGACAGTAGTAAAAGTGTATTCAAAATTAAAGAGTAAGGTTATTAACTTTTGTGAAATTACGTTTTTGGCAGTATTCAAAGAATAATAATATTAGTACTAAATACTATTAAATTGTTTTGAAAAATTAATCATAGTTAAAAAGGGTTGTTTTGAAATATTTTCAGTAGTTTTCTAGTCATTATTATCAAAATTGGAATTTTGCAGTTGGTGTTTGTCATATAGATTTTTTTTTTAAAAAATGAAAATTATTTAAATTCTAATGCAGTTAAATTTTTTTAGTATTTTTCCCATAATGAGTGAGTATTAAAGATACATGTATATTTTTTTGGGATGAAAATAAAAATTCATGCATTAGAATTAGAGGGTTAAGGGGAGTCGGATGGGTGTTCGAATTAAAAAAAATGTCAATTTTCCATTTTTTTTTATCTGCATATCTATAGCTTTAATTTAAGCCCAAGATTATCGATTTCTGTTTAGTGGTTGTCTTTTTATAATCATTTTTCAGAAACTTTGTATATCAGTCTACCGTATTTTTCTTCAGCGTTTTCTGAAATATCAGTTTTTTTTAACAGTTAGGGAATTTTTTCTCAGGAACTATAAAAGATATCAGCATGTTTTATTTTATTATTTCCTCCTCATTAATAGCTCTTTAATTTAAACTGAGGAATTTTAAATATCTCTGCTAAAAAAATGTCTAAAGCTTGAAGTCAGATTTTTTCAGTTTTTTTAAATACATATTTTAAAGAAACTGTAAAAGTACTTTTTTATTCTGTGAAATATCCTCAGTTTCAATCAAAGAGCTATATGTAAGAAACAAACTATAAAAAAACTCATAATGATATCTCATATAGTTCCTTAGAAAAATGTTCCTAAAGTTAGTAAAATTAACATGGGCGAGATATAATCATCCGACTCCTTTTAAAGCAACATAAAAGTTACAGCGTTTCAAAGATACACTGATATGTAATACGACACGGGAAAAAATGTCTTGATGTTCAAGCCATACCATAAATAGAGGGGCAACTATTAGAAAAAGTAACTTTATTTTTTTTTTATAAAAGAATAATTTTATCTTTTGATAAGGGCCTAGTCCTGCTGAGTAAATTCAGCTGTCTTGACAAAGGACTCTGGACTGAGAAGCATATGGCCCAGTCTCATGCAAAACTCCCAGTGTTTAGTTCCTTAGCATGCTTGGGCTTTATTTTAGAAGAATACTTAAAGGATTAAAGGCTGAATGAACCTCAAGCTATGATTCAAACCCCGGACTAGCGGCAAAGAGTGACGACTTTAACCACCAGTAATAGTTATAACCATGCTTATAGTTATAACTATTATTAAGGATGTTATATAAAAACGATTAATTTTCCAAAAGTTCAATTGTTTAAAGTAAGGTTATTTTTAAAATTGGAATGATATATTATCCATTTTTTATTCCTATTTTTAGCTGTTAGAGGTCAACAAACCTTTATATAACTTTCAACATATCAGATTGTAAGGAGGTATTTGTAAAGATTAATTCAATCGATGGAAAATAGTTATTTCGAAACAATTACACCTTAAGAACAACGTTTGATTAATTCCTTCTTTTATTCTAAAGCAGAATTGTTAGTAAAGCCTTTCCACTTAGAAGTCTAGGAACAAAAGGACCTGGTATCAAATATGGTGAGGGGAGGGTTTAGGTACATATAATTTTACGGCTTGTGTGCTTGATCAAAGACCCACGTATGAAGCCTTCGACAAGTAAGTCAGACATAGAAAGAATTTTCTTTACTGTCACACAGAAAGGAATATACACCCAGGGCGAAGGCGGAAATCGAATCCGCAACCGTGCCGTTACAGAGCACAGACTGTAACCGTAATGGTCCAAACCACTCGGCCATCCGGGCCCCTCAAATATGGTTTACGAGTATGCTATAATCGTTTTTTGCAGTTCAGGTATCGATCTCACCGATTAATCACTGTTTTGAAGTATGAACATTTTCACTTGTGCAGTATTAGTGGAACGTTACTTCAAAAAAATCAATCCCCTCCCAAGCCTCACAGCACACTAAAAAGCTTATTTCTTTTGCACTAAACAATTTAAAAATATAAACGCCAAAATCCTTTTTCTTTAAAGTTACTAGATTTAAGAATCTTAAATAAATACATGAATGTTACAAACGCCGACTTATAAAGTTAATTTTTACAGGCGCTGACTTTAAAATCAGTGCGTCTAAATACGTACTTTGATGCTTTATAATCAACTTTAAATTATTCTGTGCAAACAAGCAATTTTTTTTAACCAAATGAAGATGCTGTACAATGATGCAATTTAGTCGAAAATTGCGAACAATATTTGTACTCCATATTTGGTACTACTGGGTGTTGTTTAAGTTTAAGCTCTACTAATAATACATCAGTGCCAATAATTTGAAATACTATAATTAAACTACATCGTCAGTCCATCATAGTATATCCTTTACATAAATAAATTCCTCCTTCACTTCAGTTGCCACGCCCCCCTCTCTTCAAACAAACGATCAATGCTTACCTCCCCCCCTCCCGCCCCCGAAATCACCTGAATGGAATCGCGTGACCTTGAAGACCATCCCTCTCGTTTCCATAGTAACCGAAACCAGACGAGACCGGATAAAACCGACCAATGCCCGAGAAAGCTCCTCGATGTAAGCAATAAGAAATATTCATTTACGATCCCACTATATCGGAATATGTGTCATGTCTTTTGTCATGGTGCAAGGTTTTTTCCCACAAATTCTGTTTTAATCAATTTTTTTTGTTAGAAAGGCATTAAAAATCTTTCTTTTATATATATAATCAGTCTATTTGCATGCTATTCCGTACTTCTGTCCATCTGTCAATAAATGGTCTATTTCCTTTTCCATTCTGTCTGATTTATAAGTTTTTTTTAAAATGATATGATATCAATAACTTATTTTTCAATATTTTTTTTCTGTATGTACTCTTTTTCTTCAGTCTGTCTGTTACAACTTACTTTGTAATCATCTGCTTTTGAAAATGCCTTTTTTTTCTTCATAGAAATCTTTTTTAAAAACCTTTAACAAATTTTTCAACTTACAAACAAAACTTAAACTTTAGAGTTTAAAATAAGTACAAATTCACACAATTTATTATTAAATGTATGAGTTTAGGAATTCAAGTATGACATCAGATACAAATTTTTTATGCTATTTGACCATATATGCCTCTCTGTACTACCAAAATTAATAAGAGTACTACTTTTTAATCTGACTGCCTTTTGGCACATCAATACAAAGCAGAGTCGGGTTATTCCCCAGAAATGAGATCTATTTATTGTGGCACTATCTAGGCGACTCTCGGAAAAACAGTTATGACGCTCAAATTACAATGAATCTGTGTTCTCTGTGGATGTTAAAGTATGCCGCGATTTAATTTTGCCGATAGAAACCAAGCCAAGTGGATACTCAAGGTATCTTTTACATGCCACAAAATCATATGATCATTTCACTCTCGACGATTTTCCCATACTGAAAATCTGCCGACTCAGCCATGGATCGAACCCGCTACCTTGGGCTAATGAGGCGGGTACGTTATACCCCACAGCCACTGAGGTATAATCTATGCATACTAAAATAAAATGAATGTAGATTATTTAAATTCTTTTGAAATTTCTTATTTAATTTCTGTAGGTATATAAGTTTGAATATCGTCGCACTAGAGCTACACGAGGACTATTGGCAACAGGCTTCGTAATTTAGAACCACAGTCAAGTGACGAGCCGACACCTGAATAGGCACCCAACGCAACCGTTAATGGTGACATCGTACGCAGCGTTGGGACTTTGGACCATTAGTTAACGTGCACTTCCTCTACACGGGAACAGGACATTTTTGGGCTGCACGGGCCGTTTATAGGTCGGCAGTTATTTTGGCGATGTCCGTACCAAACTTGGGACCTTTCGCATGCAAGGCGTACTCCTAACCAACTGGGCTCCCTACACTCTTAAAACAAAAGAGTGAATTCCACTCCAGTTGGAGAAGTGCATTTTCGACACTGGAAAGGAGTGAATATTATCTCAGACTGAGTTAAAATCACTCGTTTGGAGTGATCCTGTCGGAGGTTTAACACACAAAGGATCCACTCCAAAAGGAGTAGTGCATTTCCCAGACTGGAGGAGTGAAAATCAATCAGACTCAGTTAAAATCGCTCGTTCGTTTTAAGAGTGTAGCTTCCTGGCTTCCTCTAACATATGTACCCACAATTACAGTTAGATTGCTATTTAAGCCGAGAGAGGGCGCTTCTTCTCCTAATAAATCTAAAATTCTTTTATTTACCGTGTGAATGAATCTGTGTCCGTTACGATTGGTTTACTCAGTCTAACACAAACGAACTGCTAGTGTAACCGATTTATTATTTAAACTAAGAGATATTTTTAGCGTCTTAATGCTCTAGTATCTGTTTACTGGAGGAGTTTCAGAGTATTTGTTCGTGGATGCTAATTGTAGATAGTGAATCGAATAAATACACATCAGAAATCGATGTTAAGTATAATGTATATTTATCGGATGCTGATACACTTTGAATCTGCCATGATATTTACTTTTAATTAACCCTTTTGGTCCCAGTGATGCCATTCGGCATCATCATGTTTCTGATCACAATAAAAAAAATAATAGGGCTGACATCTATTGGGATTATTAAAAATATTTTCTAATAGAAATAAGTTTGAAAAATTGAATGATCTGCTTTTTGATACCATAAATAGCTATAGACGATCAAAAAATAATTCCAAAATAATGGTGCCAAATTGTCATTGGGACTGAAAGGGTTAACTAATATGAAATTATGAGGTATTGAAAGTATTTCAATGGCGTCGAATATCCGAAATGCAGATTTTGTTTTACTGCACGTTTTGGAGAAGGCTAATTCTGAAAAAATAATACTAATTTACTAGGGGTGTGTAACACTACCCGACTTTCAATTACCTCTTAATAAAAAAACACACACGTTTAAAGCTAATTATTTACCATAAGGTAATTTCAATAGCTATAAAACGTAAAATGTTCGATGGCAACTGCCTCTTGCACAAGCTCAATTTTCTCTAAAACCCTATTATGACGTCGGACAGATATTATAAAATCATGTACCAAATTAATGTGGTTTCAGACAGACGGAGCAATGCTCGAAAACCACTTTTTCGGAATCAGCAGCAACCCAAAACGTGTAGAAAGCGCAAAATCTCCATTTAGGATGTTCGACCAAATTGTAATACTTTCATTAACTTACATTTCATATAAGATCATTGTAAGCAACAAAAAAATTGTACTTTCCGGTTACTCTAATACATTCAGAAATTCTTATAGTATGACAAACAGACGGGTGGGCAAAAAGTTTTCTGTTCTCTGATGTCTTTTAAATTCTTCCAAATTAAAAAAAAGAGAGAGAGACGGTAAAAAAAATATGCATAAAATAACTTCCTTGAGTGACATTATATTATTATTCATCATCAGAACGTTTGTTAATAATAATAATAATAATAATAATAATAATAATAATAATAATAATAATAATAATAATAATAATAATAATAATAATAATAATAATAATAATAATAATAATAATAATAATAATAATAATAATAATAATAATAATAATAATAAAAATAATAATAATAAAAATAATAATAATAATAATAATAATAATAATAATAATAATAATAATAATAATAATAATAATAATAATAATAATAATAACAATAATAATAATAATAATAATAATAATAAAAATAATAATAAATGAATAAATGAATAAATGAAAAAATGAAAAAATAATAAATAATAAAACAAAATAATTATATTAATACTTATAAAACAGTAATGGATCCCAAATTATTGTTGACCAATGTAATCGATATAAAATCAATTACTATCTACCATGCCTTGTGGCGAGCTTTCCGCCGATATCTGGTTTCTGTAGAAGCTGTTTTTCCTTTAGCCGAGTGACCACGCGGGGAAAACCAAAAGCAGGGTTATGATCGCTCTTTAATTGCACGTCATAAACGAATGAATAAGTGGTTGGCAAAGTGCCAAATGTGTCTGTATTCTTTCAGAATTTTTACGAGACATTATTAAAAAATATTCAATTTGTCACTAAGGTTTTAGTTTGTCGACGTGACAAGCGCAACAAAAGAATTATTTTCACCGCCTCTTGAATTCAATTATTAAAATAGACTGTACATTTATTTTTATGTATCTTTATATAGATAGTTATTTTAGATCGATGCATTTTTTTTAAAGATAGACGCTTTTTTTTATAGATAGATGCATTTTAGTTTTTGTTACAGCCAAACAAACAAAACTTTAGGGTCTAAATTGGATGAAATGCACGTAAACTCAAATTAGTTATGCATCGTTGAAACAAAAAAGAAAAATGACAATACTCAACTACTAAATAGTAAAAAGAGGTACTTGTTTGGTAATCGCGAAAGTCTTACTGCAGTTAAATATTCATACATGATGTTGTGCTTTTTTTTTCATCGGATGTGTATATTTCATATTTTTGCCTTTTTGTATGTCTCTAAATACTCTAAAAAATTATATCAGTATTAAATAAAAAGACTGTAACTTATTTTATTTCTTTCGAAATTGCTTGTTTATTTTACTACTTACTACTGCAGTTAAATGGACATCTAAGCAAGAGAAAATGATGCTACTTGGGCCAATAACTGTACAGGAATTTTATGCCGTTTTTGTAAAGCCTATCAAAGCACTTTCCTGTACAGAATGCATTAGAAATTATGATTATGTTAATATTTCCCATATTTTCTGAAGAACAAATATGTAATTATGTCTCGAACGAACATTGGTATTTAGACTGCGTTACTTTTAATTTTAAAGTAGGATTAATTACCTAAATATAATTAAATCTACAAAAATATAGCTAGTATTATTTTAAGACAATGGAGTTTATTCCTACAAACTCAGCTTAAAACGTTTAACTATTAATGTGAAAAATCTATTAAAATGAAAATAGTTAAATACAACAAAGTACGCCATTCTACTTCCAATTATATTCTTCTGCAAAGAAAGAATTTTAATAATCATTAAACATCTTTTAAAAGGCTTTTAGTTTAAATTATTCCTCACTAACTTAAAAATCACGCATACTTTAATAAACATCTTATGAAATAAATTTTAATTAAAAATACTCGAAACTATAGATATGAAAGACGTCTCTAAAATAAAGTATGTTTCTAAGAAACAAGTCTGTCTACTTTAAAATCCTATCTCCAACTGAAAAATCTTCTTTAATAATCTCACAACTTTAATTCCTGAAATTTATTCAATTTATTATACTCATACCCGTAAATATAGAAAAATTCTTTCATGCTTAAGTGAGATACTAGGTTTTAAATAAGCTGCTAAAGAAAATATATATTATTCTCTCAACTGAGCCTTGCAATATCGCCCAAAGTACTTTTAATTTAAATATTCGTAAGCGAAACTATAAACTAAAGTTATTCTATATCTAATCATTGCACGATATAAACGGGTTGACGTCATGTTTGACGTCATAGAAAAGTGGCACTGTGAAAAGTCACTTTGGGAAAGTAACGCTTTTACCTGGAACCATTACCACTAATCTACGATGTCGGGAGTAATGTATCGACCCCAAACTTGACGAAACTCCAGGCCATATTTAAGAGAATAGAATGAACTTTATAAATATGCAAGCTTTATAAACCCTTCGTTGCACTTGAGTTCTCTCAATAACGGGGAATTGCATATAAATTAAATCTTTTATTTTAGGAAAATTAATTCCCCTCCCCCACTTGTCAGCAAACCATCAGAATATTATTATCCTCCCATGCTATTTGGAACTGCATATAAAGTAAATTTTTTTAGGATAATTGATTCCTCTCCTCACTGGTCATCTCCTCATTATATTATTGTCCTCCCAGGCTAATTGGGATTACGAATAAAGTAAATATTTTATTTTAGGACAACTGACTCCCTCCCCACTGGTCAGCAAGTCACCAGAATATTATTGTCCTCCCATGCTAACTGGAATTGCAAATAAAGTTAATTTTATATTTTAGGACAATTGATTCCAATCACCACTGGTCAGCAAAATATCAGAATATTATTCCTTCGCATGCTACTTGGAACTACATATAAAGTAAATCTTTTATTTTTGGATAATTGATTCCAATCACCACTGGTCAGCAAAATATCAGAATATTATTCCTTCGCATGCTACTTGGAACTACATATAAAGTAAATCTTTTATTTTTGGATAATTGATTCCCCTCCCCACTGGTCAGCAAATCATCAGAATATTATTCCTTCGCATGCTACTTGGAACTACATATAAAGTAAATCTTTTATTTTTGGATAATTGATTCCCCTCCCCACTGGTCAGCAAATCATCAGAATATTATTCCTTCGCATGCTAATAGCAGCATTTTTTTTAAAAACCCTTTCAGTCACAGTGATGCCATTTGGCATCATCCCTTTCAATATTTTTTCCCAAAATGTTTATGTCCGTTATGACATCCAAACACATATCATTCGATTCCTCACACTTTGTTCTATTGGACAATATTTTACATTAATCTCAATAGAAGTCAGAACTACTATTTTTTTTATATTTAGAAAATAGCTAACAAGCGTTTCACCTGATTTTGAAGTTTGAAACGTTCACTTCAGTTCCACATATTTAAAACACAATTTAAACTATTTCGGTTAAAAAAATTACTAAATTTTTTTTGATAATATGATCGCGTACCTTAAATATATAAATCGAAGTGTTTTTAGGGAAAATATATATTTTTTATTTTGTTGTTTTCCACAGTTAAATTTTTTTTTGCATTATTTCAAAAACCTTATAAAAATTAAAATGATTTTTTTTCTTTTGGAACTCTTATTTTAGACCTAAAATAAGCTTATTTTGTGAATATCAGATGTTTCTGTAGTGTAGTAAATATTTGGGACTGAAAGGGTTAAGTGAATAGCATAAACTTTATAAATATACTGTGGTTGGAGAGACCAGTCGGTTAGGAATCCCTTAGCATGCGGAAGCTCCTAGGTTCGTGTCCCGGCATCGCCAAAATAACTGTCGACCTATAAACGGCCCGTTCAACCAAAAATGTCCGATGAATAATACCCCGTGTAGAAGAGGGAGTGCACGTTAAATATCCTCCAAAATCCCAACGCCGCGTATGATGTCTCCCTTAACGGTTGCGTTGAGTGCCTACTCAGGTGTCGGTTCGTCACTTGACGGGGATTATAAATTACGACGCCGGTCGCCAATAGCCCTCGTGTAGCTCTTGGTAATCATTGTTGACTCCCATAAGGATGAAGGGTTGCAATTCTCGTGAATTAAGAGGCAAGGTAGAGAACCTTCTGGAAGTAATCGCAACATTTTTGAAACCCTCTTGATTTATAGAGATTTGTAAAAAATCAAAATTTCCTTAGTGATATTTAAGGTTTGTTTGCATTTTCGTTTCATTTATACATAAAGTAATCAGACGTACTGAGTTTAGTTTATTATTCAACTATATAGTCATAAAACTGTGATAAAAAAACAACGTAATTAAAACATGATTTATTTAATACATGAAAATTTATTGATGATTTCATAGTCGAAAAGTAAATCACTGAAGCAAATATGGTACAACTATTTATGTTGTATACATCAAAAGTATCAAAATTTTTCCCTCCTCCAAAAAACCCCTCATTTTTACCATTTTTATTGTGTTTTCTATTTCACAATTTAAATCAATTTCACAAAAGTGTTTTCTTAAATGTCCCATCAAACTGTTTGATCACTTTAAAAAATGCAGAAACATTATACCCCTTTAACTGAAAATACTTTTTTTTATTCTTCTTGATACACATACTATTGATTACATATTTTTTTTTTATTTATTAATGACGTAAAACTTAAATAAAAAAATAACATAATATCATTAAGAATGGAGTTAAGGTAGGCGAGTACACAAAATTCTAGAATTTTTACTATTACTTTAATCTTTTACAAATTTGGCATAGTGATTTCAAATCTAATGAACAATGCTATTTAGGCATTTTTTTAAAATTTAAATACTATTTATTTATTTTAAACGGTGTTTTTCAACTAAAAAAAGTTTTACGCTAACAAGTCTACCACATTGAATTTTCCTCCTATAAACATTAATTATGTGTTAAATTCTTTGTTTTGAACTGATACATGCAATGACCCTTGAGTTACATACAAATTACAAGAAAAAAAATTATTAAGAAAAATGTTATGAATTAACTTTTAAAAAAAGATTTTATCGATTAACTTACACTTGGACATTAAAAAAAAACTTGTATATTTACACCAGATGTTAGAGGCTTATAGCACAGATATATATTGTAATAGCATCTGTAAAAAATTTCAGGTAAATTAATGTAAAACTTTTTATGCTAGAAGTGTTAGCGTAACCCCCTTTTTTTGAGTCGAAAAACACCGTTTAAAATAAATCAATTATATTTAAATAAAAAAAATGCCTAAAAAGCATTGTTTATTATATTTGAAATCACTATGCCAAATTTGGAAAAGATGAAAGTAATAGTGAAAATTTTAGAATTTTGGGAATTTTGGATATTCGCCTTAATTACTTCCATATTTTATATTATTACAGGAAAACTCACAGAATAAAAGCGAAACATTTACGTGGTAGGACAGAAATAATACTAGTCTAAAGATCATAATTTTTTAACCTCCTGAGTCTTGACATATATTTAAATGGGTGTTTTATTTTATGTTCCTGTTCCTACAAAAACTAATTTAAACATTTATAACTAAAATGGTTCGATAGAAGAAGATCTGAAAATCCCATTTTACCTTAGATTTCTGATATTATTGTCTATTTGCATAGAAAAAAGAAATAGAGTGATGTTGGAGGTTTCGAAAAAATTCAAAGAATTCGAAGGTTTTTCACAAAGGTGAATTTGAAGGTATTTTGATTACAATTTTTAGAAAGAACATTAATTACGATAAAACAGTTAAAGCTTGTTTGTGCATTCATAACAAAATAATAATAATAATAATAATAACTTTGTATTTTAAGGCTTATTATATCAGATTTCATTAAATTTATGTGCCTCTCAGCCCACATATTGATTGTTAAGTTTTTTTAAAAATTCCTTGAAAAACACTCTTAAATATTGCTTGAAAATTGTTTATTTAACCTCTTAAGTTCCGACAAATCCTACACATACATTCTTAATTAATTTAAACATACTTTTCATACAAATATATTATAAAAAGTATGTTTTGCAAATTAATTTAAGAAAAAAAATATATGGTTAATAGTTACTGAAAGTCACGCCTTAAGGTCTAAAAATACAAAAAAGTCCGTATCACTTATTTGTAGTTAATATTTTATTTTAACATTGTTTTTAATGCAAAATGCCTTTAAAATTAGCTTCTAAAAACACTTTTGAAAATTTTGAGGAAAAAAAATTAATAAATTTTTTTAAGAACTCTAATATCGTATTGACCCTAGTTCAACTTCATTTATTTATAGAAATAAATGACTGATACCTGTAATCAAAGACTGAAAACTGATATTTGGATCTTCTTCTATCTGACCAGGTCAATTTCGGAACTAATTAACATCTTAAGGTAGGCGAATAACCAAAACTGTACAATTTTTGTTATTACTTTAATCTTTTCCAAATTTGGCATAGTGATTTCAAATATAATGAACAATGCTTTCTGGGCAATTTTTTTTATTTAAATATAATTGATTTATTTTAAACGGTGTTTTTCAACTAAAAAAAGGGGTTTACGCCAACACTTCTAGCATAAAAAGTTTTACATTAATTTACCTGAAATTTTTCACAGATGCTATTTCAATATATATCTGTGCCATGAACCTCTAACATCTGATGTAAGTATACAAGATTTTTTTAAAAAAATGTCCAAGTGTAAGTTTATCGAAAAAATCCTTTTTTGTGGTTAATTTATAACATTTTTCTTAATAACTTTTTTTCTTGTAATTTGAATGTAACTAAAGGGTCATTGCATGTATCAGTTTAAAACGAAGAATTTAACACATAATAAATGTTCATAGGATGAAAATTCAATGTGGTAGACTTGTTGGCATAAACCTCTTTTTTTAGTAGAAAAACACCGTTTAAAATAAATAAATTATATTTAAATAAAAACAAAAGCCTAAATAGTATTATTCATTATATTTGAAATCACTATGCCAAATTTGGAAAAGATTAAAGCAATAGTAAAATTTTTAGAATTTTTGGAAATTTTGGGTATTCGCCTACCTTAATTGTTTGTGGGGTGGTTTTAAAAATTCCCCAAATGGGAACGCCAGGTAAGAAGAGGATAAAAAAAATATACGTGAAGGATTTTTAAGTTTTCCCAATAGGCTAAGCGTCGCCAAAATTAATCCCTTAATTACCGAAGTATGAAGCTCATTACACAATTCAAATGAGTGTTGGCGAGATTTCGCAACCTGTTCCATATTAAGCTGCAGACCTTTTAGTAACACTTTGTGAATGTTGGGGAGTCGGTAACTGGTTTTTGGCACGATTTTCGTGTATCACTTGTAGGATGTTTACACAAGAAAAAGGACAAAATATCTTTAAAAACGTTTCAAGAAACTATTAGCTATTACTCAATAACGTGTTTCTTAATGTCACGTAATCTACTCGTTACCGTGTGCAACAAGTTATAAAATCGGGTTTTGATTTGATTGAGAAACGTCGCTCTAGAGCTCTTGCCTACGGCCTTCGTATTTTCAACCACGTTCAAGTAACGACGTCGACACCCGAGTTGGCATCCAACGCCATCTTGAAGCAATAAATTACTCGGCGTCAAGTTTGGTTTGGTTTGAATTATCGTCGCACTAGAGCTACACGAGGGCTATTGGCGACGGGCGTCGTATTTTAGAACCACAGTCAGGTGACGAGCCACACCTGAATAGGCACCCAACGCTACCGTTAAGCTCGGCGTCAGGACAATGAACCACAATGAATTTAACACGCACCAGTCTTATTTTTTATGAGGCCCAGTGGCTTAGTGGTAGCGCTTTACATTGCCAAAGTCCGGGTATCGAATCCCGCATTGGGCGAGGGTGACCCATCCTTCCATCCCTTGAGTGGGTCGATAAAATGGGCACCAAGCATGCTTGGGAACTAAACACTGGTGGTTCGGCGTGAGGCTGACCACCTTACCGGAACATATGCCTAGCACCGCAGAGCCTTAGTTCACGAAAGCTGAAAAGGGCACGGAAGGCCTTGGCCCACTAATGGGCTGTTGCGCCGAGAAGTTTAGTTTAGGTTAGTCTCATATTTTTGGGTCTTTTTGTCCTGCAGGATTTGTTTATGGAATTATACCCATACGTGATAAGAACCTGCGAAGACATCCTACACTCTTAAAACAAACGAGCGATTTTAACTCAATCGGAGTAATTTTCACTCCTTCAGTCTGGAAAATGCACTTCTCCTCTTGAAGTGGATCCTTTGTGTGTTAAACCTCCGTCAGTATCACTCCAAAAGAGTGATTTTAACTCAGTCTGAGTTAATATTCACTCCTTTCCAGTGTCGAAAATGCACTTCTTCTACTGGAATGGATTTCACTCGTTTGTTTTAAGAGTGTAATAGGCATTGGTGTGTAAGGGTTAACTGAACACCTTTTATTTCAAAATCGGCGCAATTCAAAGTCATGTCAACATGAGATAAAATGATATTTCTCGGAATCAGCACAGCAGGATACAGACATGATAGTGATGCAATCCAAATACGTCTCAAATGAAATGCTTTTTTAGGATTTAAATAGAACGTGCAATCTATGATCTTAAACCTGTGAAATAATTCTATTTTGATGAATACAATATTATATTACTTTTTATACTTCTAAATAAGTACAAAAATGAATACTTCAATTGTCAAAGTATCAATTTAATTACTGAAATCAGAGATTGAAGAAGGTTTTCATTTTAATTTAATAAATCTATCTGCAAAAGTTCATCTGTTTAAATTTTTTAAAACATTTTTTTAAAAAGTTCATTTCAAAAATTTGCATAATTTATTTTTTACGTAGATGCTAATTAAAGAAATATTGTTTAAATATCACTTATTCCCTGTACTTTTGATTGCTTAAAACCGTTTATCTTATTTTTCGGTCTTGACCGTTTTATTAAACTCGTTTTCAGTTTAAAACGTTTCCTCCATAACTTGTCCTCAATGACGTCACTGTTAAACGTCAACAAAATTCTTATTTGCTTCAACCTGTCCGGAGGTATGGTGGCTGAGTTGGTGTGACGATTCAGTTGCAACTTAACCCTCTAATGCATGAATTTTTATTTTCATCCAAAAAAATATATATGTATCTTTAATACTCACACATTATGGGAAAAATACTAAAAAAAATTAAACTGCTTTAGAATTTAAATAACTTCAATTTTTAAAAAAAATTTCATTTGACAAAAACCAACTGAAATTCCAATTTTGATAATAATGACTAGAAAACTACTAAAAATATTTCAAAATAACCCTTTTTAACTATGATTAATTTTTCAAAACAATTTATTAGTATTTAGTACTAATATTATTATTCTTTGAATACTGCCAAAAACGTAATTTCACAAAAGTTAATAACCTCACTCTTCAATTTGGAATACACTTTTACTACTGTCATCTATGAGGACTATTAGTAACTAAAACTTTTAAATGAAATGTAGTAGATGAAAAAGAAACACAGATTTGTCTAGTAGGAGGTCTAATTTAATAGAATAAAGTGGATTTTGTTACTCGTTCCAAACGGTAACAGTTAGAGGGTTAAAGTTTAGGTGTTTGAATTGCGTTTAATGTGAAGCATTTCTCAATTTCAAAAAGTGCTATATTTAACGGGGAAAAAACAATTTTAACTAGAATTTACAGCATTTAATACAGAAATATTCCTTTTCCATAAGATTAAGCAGTGAAATTATGTCGCATTACTAAAATGTTATTATATGTAATCGATAGATATGTCCTTTTTTTTTAAAAAAAAAATAGAAGTTATAAACATCAAAAACTTATCATGTGAAGTTTCAGCCATAACATAAGTTGATCTGATGACGTTTACAGGCCTCAGAACTAGTAATGCTCTAAAAAAAGTAGACAAAAGATACTTTCAAATAAAAAAAAGAGACAAGTAGACTAGGGTAATAAGCATTCTATGAATCGTTTCAGCAAGAAAAAAAATCTTTCATCAGATTGGCAATTTAAGTCCTCCTTGAAAATCCATAAATTACGAATTTATAAAATGTAAAACTAAACATCACTAAAGTAGTGAATTTTCGGAAATTGTCTAATAAAGAAGTACAGAACCATACACATAATGTTCTATTCCGGACACTTTTAAATTCTGGCAATATTACCATTTTTTTTTAACTTAAACCTGGTTAGAATCAAAAACCCTAAGATAAGTCGAAGTAGAAAAAAAGTTTAAATAGGCTTAAAAAACTCAAGCACTACTTGTGATATCTAACGTAGTCACCATATCTCACATACTATTGATCAGCGGAAATATTCTGTTTGGTCCGACTTGGCCTGAACCAGAGCTACAAAAGTAATGAGACACTCTTCCGATCAGCATAGGCAAAAAACTGTCAATCATTATGAAGCAAGGCAACCTCATCAGTGGATTTCATGAAAATTACTAGGCAACAAAATAAGCAAATCGGGAAGCATTGTTGGATTTTACTGGGCGGTAACTGATATTCCAAGACATCTTAGTGTAATTAATCAAATTTATCTTCAAATTTTATTCAAATTTTTATTATTAAAATTTATTGATTAAACTTATTGTTTTGTATTGCAATTCATAACTTTGAAGTCAAAAAATTACTAATCCAATCGTAAAACCTTGAATATCGATGACTCAAAAAATCCTCAAATATCAGTAAAAACGGCAAAATCACAAGCAGGAAATATTTTAATCGCGAAACTGAAAATGTGTAAATCGTGCATCTTAAAAAAAAATGGAAATTGAAGACTCTTGAAAATAAACAAACCTAAAAATATTAGCATATCACATAATCTTAAATTCCACCCAAATAATGAATGTAGGTTAACTGCAAAGACGGAAAATCGAGAATATCTGAAAATCAGCAAACAAACCGCGAATCTTAAAACTCTACATAACAAATAACTTTTAAATTCGAGCAATTAATTTAAAATTCTAAATCCTAAAAGAAAAAGACAAAACTTGTAACTTTGAAGGAATTGGACATTTGCGAAAAAATTATAGAACTCTTGAAATCAGCAAATCTGAAATTTACAATGGGGGATTTAAAAAAAAAAAAAAAACGGCTGATCGCTAAACCTCGAAATAAACAATACAAAAAGCTTATCTTCATAAATCTAAACTTCCAGTAAGTTGCAAACCAGAATTTTCAACAAATTTAAGCATAATTCCGATTTTTCCGTCGCTAAAAAAATCAAGTACAATTCTGTGTACAGGCATCAGCCAAAATCTGGAAAGTCAGATGTCACAATGAGCACTGTTGAAAATACAAAACAAAACGCTGCAATCCTGTAGCGTTGAGTTGAAACATCACCGATAGAAAAGCAAAAGACGTGTATTTGCACGAGAGAAAAAGTTCTTAATATGCCAGCAATGTTCTTGTTAAATCTCTGCGAAAGTTAGACCCACTGGTGAAAAATAGCTAATTTAGAGACTTTGACCTGAAAAAAGATACTTTTAGAGACACTTTAAAAAAATAGAGACTAATAGCTAGAAAAGAGACTAGTTCCTAGGCCTGCGTTTATAAAAGTAACTTGGTTCTTTAATACAAGAATAATTTTGGAATTTTAAAATTTAAATAGGAAATAAAATTTATACAAATAGAATGCACAGGTTTTTTTTTCAAACTTAGAGTAAATTGATTCTTTGAATACAAGTTATTTCGCACAAACATCAATTGCTCATCTTTAATTCAAAATTAAAAGCTTGAAATGCTTATCGAATTCAAGAGGGCTAGTAAGGTAAGAGAATAGATAAAAAGTCACTTAATTATAATACAGCAGAAACTCGATTAGGACCGGAGGTATTGGTCGCATAATCGAAAATTCAGAATAATAGAGTATTCATAAAATAGTAAAACTTATAGTACAGAACTGACAAAATAAGTTAACAGTCGCATTGATTTAGTCTTTCGATAAAACAATTAACGTACATGAAAATACAAGTAAGATAAGGTTCAACTTATATTTATTAACTTCAAAGACAAAGAATATATACGTACAAAACATGATGGAAAAAAATCGTATCCCTAAAAGACGTTATCTTAACGCCATGCCATCTAAATGTCTTTTAATTATTTCAGCCTAAAATGCCCAACTCCGAATTTAATTAAAAAACAAAGAAAACTTAAATTTTACTTTGAAAAAATTACCCTGTTAAGCACTTTTTTCTATTAGAAAAAAATAATGCATTTGGATGACATGAAGTTTGAAGTTTTCCTTAACACTCATTATGCAATTTCACATGAATACATCTTTCAATCATATTTTACGAAATAACAATTGAGAATAAGTTTCAATAAAATCTTCATACCCGTGTGAACAATTAACATTGTTAATCCAATTTATAATTAAACTATGATGGTTTATGTCATCCATTATTCTATCAAATAGTTGTAATTGGCTTGTTTTAGATGACGTAATTCTTTCTAGCTATTCCCTTATTTCCTTTCTTTCTGTGATCCCATTGCTGATTTTTCTACGTGACTTAGATTTACCAATTAAGAGCCGGGATTTTTTTTTCATTCAATTTTTCTGTTGCTACCTGTACTATTCTCAGTGTTTTTAAATCCATTTTTTGGATACAGTATGTTTGAGATGTTAAATAATAGTATTTGAGGAAAAAATAGGAATTTTAATATTTGAGAAGAGAATTTAAATTGATTGTTTTATTTGTAAATGAAGTATTCTCACAGGGCTTCAATTTAGTTGAGTTTATAATTAATATTTTTTGAATATTGATTTCTGCAATTATTTTTAAAATAATCTTATAGCGTTGACATCAATATATTTTTGTAAAATACATTTCAGTTTTTTTTTCAGAAGCGACTTGAGGGAATACTGCATGCAAAATTTTTATTTTATATAATAATATATCAAGCTAACACTTAATTATCATAAAACAAACATAACAAGAATAATTTTTTCGTCACAAGGGGTTAAAAAAAACGTATATGTGTCTGCGTATATTCTAAAGAAGTTACATTATTTATAAGAAAAAATATACAAAAGGTTAGTGATTTTCTTCGGAAGCAACGTGGGGGGAATACTACACTCCAGACGTTCTAAAATGGAATATCTGTCTCTCAACCCCATTGCCACCAAAGTAGAATTACAACCCCGAGTCTAAATTTAGAGTTTTCTTCTCTCGGCATGCCAATGAGAGACAACAAAGTTTCAATTACTTACCTCCCGATTCTTTTTGTCGCAAAAAAACGTTCTTCTCGCAGACGATTTTTCAGGTAAGATCCTCAGAATCGAGCTGCGACCTCCATGATGGAACAAGAACGAAAAATCGAACTTATCGCTCAGCGGGAAAAACGGGACAAATGATTTTTATGCCGATCAATTGCAAGAAAAATTCTAATTTATTTTTTCTTTCTTCTGTAAAGATGTTGGGAAGTAAAAAAAGTTCTTTTGATGTTTTTTTATGAGATGTTGAGAGGAGAATCGTAACCGCGCTGCTCTTGGTGTTCCCCTTCGCACGAGGAATCGGGTCTGAAATTCGGAAAAGGCTGTTTGACGTCACGGGATCCCGGCATTCGTCGCGGGAAAATGGCGCGGAATGACGTCAATCGATTTTTTTCAGTCGTAGCCTCGATTCAGAGGTACCTGGTAGGTTGTTAGAATTCGACGTCGGGTTTTACTAATATATTGGGCTGTTGATAACGGTTCAGACTATCATCATCAAAAAAAGGATTTTGGTTTAGTTTCGTTTGAATTATCGTAGCACTAGAGCTACACGAGGGCTATTGGTGACTGGCGTCGTAATTTAGAGCCTCAGTCAAGTGATGAGCCGACACATGAGTAGGCACCCAACTCAACTGTTAAGGGCAACATCGTGAGCAGCGTCGGAAAATTGGAGGGTACTTAACGTGCGCTCTCTCTACACGGGGTATTATTCATCCGACAGCTGCACGAACCATTTATAGGTCTGCAGTTATTTTGGCGATACCAGGACCCGAACCTGAGACCTTGCGCATGCAAGGCGAAAGCCTTAACCGACTTGTCTCCCCAGCCCCTATAAAAGATTTTGGAATAGTACATAATAATTTTGACTCACCGTTGTATGAAAAAAACATGAGCTGATACAGTGTGCTAAGGGGGAATGGGCTCGCTGGACCGCGGGTCTCTAAACTCAAGTGCCTCAGTGTTAAATCCAATGAAAAAAACTATTTTCTCTGCCACATTTCTCCGGCTGCAAAGAATATTTTTACAAATGTTTTTTTTTTAATAATAAATGAAGGTAACCTACAGGTCTCTATAATCCCACTTTTTAAAATTGCTTGGGATACTCTTTGTAAAATTATTTATTCAAATAAAAAAAATCGAATTAATATCAAAAAGCGGGATTATCGGTACCTGTAAGTCAGACACATTTATCACATAAAAATCAGTTTGTAAAAATATTCAATACAGCCGGAGAAACCTGACAGAGAATATAATTTTTTCTCCATTGTATTAACACTGAGGCACTTGAGTTTGGAGACCCTATTCAGCGCATCCATTCCTCCTTAAGCTATTCATTTTCTGAACTTCAATTCCACTGGAGTTAAATTTTAGTCACATATTTAACGCTTAGAAAAATTTCTTTTTTGAAATGCCTGGGGTTTTCACATTTAGAGGCTGTTAAAAAGTTCACATTTTGGACTTTTTGGAAATTTTTAACCTCATGGATCTGGTCTAGTTCCACTAAACCAGATGATGATCAGTATATCACTAACAAAATTTCTATTTGTAATGAAATATGATTGTGTTACCATCATTTCGTACACACGTACCTAAGGGGGAATAGGCGAGCTGGACCGGGAATCTCCAAACTCAAGTTCCTTAATGTTAATCCAATGGGGAAAAAACTATTTTCTCTGCCACATTTCTCCGGCTGTATTGAATATTTTTACGAATGTTTTTTTTTTTTAAATAATCAATGTAGATAAGTTACAAGACTCTACAATCCCACTTTTTAAAACTGCTTTGAATACTTATTGTAAAATTATTTATTCAAATTTTTTTTAAAAAAATATTCGAACTTATTTCAAAAAATTGTATTGCCGGGACTTGAAAGTCAGCTACATTTATCACATAAAAAAATCCGCTTGTAAAAATATTCAATACAGCCGGAAAAATGTTTTAGAAAAAATAGTTTTTCTGCATTGGATCACCACTGATGCACTTTGCTTTGGAGACCCGAGATCCAGCGCGCCCATTCTCCCTTTACATAATTTAGCATAGCTATATTTTAAAGTTTTAATAAATGATTGATATTATAATTTAGTTCTGTCGTCACATCTGTAAGACCTCGCCACATCTATATTTAGGCAGTTTTTAGATGAACAGGTATTTTCGAAGCAAATAACTTATGACAAGTTTTGTAAATTAATATCATCATATTTTTATGTTCGTCAACATGGTCCAGAATTTACCATTTTGGCGAATGTGTATTGACGTTTATGTATGGTTTTCATCCAGGAATCTCTTGCGTGCGAGTCCAATACTGAACCATCTTGCACAAAATTGCATATTTTTGCTTTTTTTTATACCATCATTGACAAATTATGAAAGTGTGAAAATTTATAGCCAATTCATATTAGTGTTTAAAACCGAAACCGAAGCAGACCATCATATGTTGCCAATTTGTGGATGATGAAAACTAAATTCTGAAAAAGAAGTTTATAAAAATTAAAGTATTTCGTTTCTAATAGCATTAATTCTTATAAAATCTCTTGAATTTTCAAACTAATATTAATGATTGTTTTATTTTATTTTAAATGGATGAGTTTTATAAAATCAAGTTTTTTTTAGTCCAACCTACAACTCAACATAACTTCCGCATATCATCTTACTCTTTTTAGTTTCCTGTTTTTGTTTTTAAAAAGTGTAATCCGAAATATTTTTTGACTTATTTTTTACATTATACTTTTTATATATTCTATATTTTAAAAGTACTTTTAAGTTAGAAATGCAAACGATTATTTATACTCTTCTCCTCGTTTACTCTTATCCTACATAAACTAAAGGTAAATGTGTATAAAAATATTTACACATGCTTGCTCTAATTTGTCCTTGTTTTTTTTACGCATACAAAATATGTCAAGGATGTAATTATTTCATAATTTTAAAACTTTTGTGAATTACATGTCTTATTCCTTTTTAATTAATTGACATAAAGAGATTTGAGTTATTTGTTTGTATCAAAATGTCTGGGTAAGAATATTGAATGTATAAAAGTTTTTAAACGATTTTTTTTTGTCTTGTTTTAACTTAAATGTACGGAATAGATCGTTTGCTTTTTTGAATAAATACAGTAAAAAGCTACAAATTAATTGCTAAGTTTTTTTCCTTATTTAAATTAAGTCAACTAAATGTTCTGAATAAAAATTACACTGAAAGACGCACAATTTAATCAATAATGATAATTAATTTTTTTACATTGAATTTTTATTTTTTAAATGTGCCAGTTTTTTGCTAAATATAATTCCATCTTTTTAAAATTTAATATTTGCTGTAGTTATCAAAACAAGATTTTGCACCTCTACATAGATATTTTTATAACTGAAGTATTTTCTCTCAAAAACTGTCATGAAATTCGTTGAATTTTATTGTGCAGATGTCTTGCAAACAGTGTACAAGGAGCTCTAGGCATTGCTCTTCCTATAACCCTTCATTAAACTATGACCCAAGGTACTATTCTGGTAAGCATATTTAAGATTATATTATCTTATCTATTATATATTATTATATTATTATATATTATTATATTATTATTATATTATATTATCTATTATATTATCAAAAGTTTCACAAAAAAACATCACTATATTTATATTTATTTTTGAAATATTTATATATTATATTTATCAAATGAAACTATTTTAAGATGTTGTTCAAGTGTAAATTTCTTATATGTAATTTAGAAGCTGACAGACAATTCAGTGATATTAGTTCATTTTAATGAACATTTGGAGAGCACTTTTTTATTCTGTGTACTTCTTGACTCTTCACTTAATAGTGTTACAAAAAGTTTTAGAAAATGCTTCTTATAAAGAGGGAAAATGGATGATAGGAAAAGTGAAAAGGTTGCTGAGTCATTGTTACGGAAACTGAACTCGGTAGTTACATTGAAAGATCTTAATCAATTTACAAGGTAATATTAGAGAGATATTAACACTTTACCTACGGGCGTCGACTGACCCGTAGACTAAGAACACTCTAAGTTTCAAACTCTCATTGGAGAATTTCTACATTGAAATTGACATAGAAACTAGCGCGCCCCCTTTGTGTCTAAGGGAACTAATGTAATGGTTTCTGGCTGTCTATTTGCAGTCACCTTTAGGAGATTTAACAGAGCCAATGACATCTCGTAATTTGGAACCCTTATCAAGTGACGATAGGGATCTATTTTTGACTACAACTTATTTTTGAATATATACAGCTAGTCATTGACTTTTATGTCCCTCGTAGTCCCATCCTCAAGATATTTGACCTTGTGCTTCTTTTTCTCCATTAATAAACCTACAGACTGACTATGCTTGTCATTTTAGACATGGTCCCCCAAAGATCCACAAGTGATTCGATTGAATAACTTGTCAAATATTCATCCAAATGTAACAAAAACTTAGATTTAGGGGTTTTCGAGGGGTTTTCACGTTTCTAAGTAATTAAAATTGGGTGTTGCTATTGAAAATTTTAAAGTTCGTAACATTTTTAATAGTAAGACGGACCCTTATGCAAATTTTGTGTCATGCAATTAACTCAAAATGTTATTTGTTCACATAGTCAAAAAGGTCCGATGTAAAAGGATGACTAACGGTTGAAATAATCACTAGTGGGTAACTTTTTTTTAACAGAGAACATTCCGAAGAAACAGTAGCCCTACAATTGAAAGTACAATTATGCCAATCAACAAATCAACCTTTAATAGTGTTTTAGTTGCTTTCGACACGTTAGAAGAGCTAGGCATTAGATTAAGTTGCTGGTCTAGAAGATTTTTAGTCTACGGGTCAGTCGACGCCCGTAGGTAAAGTGTTAATGGATATGGAGGCCCAGTGGCTTAGTGGTAGTGCTTTGCATTGCCACGCCACAGGTACGGGGATCGAATCCTCGATTGGGGGAGGTTGACCCATCCTTTCTTCCCTTGAGTGGGTCAATAAAATCTGTACCAAGCATGCTTTGGAACTAAACACTGGGTGTTCCACATGAGGCTGATGACCTTACCGAGACATATGCCTGCAATAGGTCATGAAAGCTGAAATAGGCATAGCAGGCCTTGGCCCAGTAATGGGCTGTTTCGCCAAGGAGTTTTTTTTTTAATTAATAGATTGATATATAGCTGTGCTTTGATCATTTCTGCTAATGATAGCACCATTCAAAGTTAATCTACTAATCCAAAGCTGAAAAAAAAATATACTGATCCATTTCAAGTGTCCTATGTTTCTTTTAATCCTAAAGCAAACATTGCTTTAATTTTGTGTCTAGGGTATAGTCCTCCCATCACTTCTTGGCATCTATGACGTGTGTTTAAGAGACAAATCCAAACTATCACTCTTAAAACGAAAAATCATTAGGAAGATTTTGGTTTAAGCCAGCATTACTATATTTGGCAATTCATAGCTTTTGCAGGTGCATATTTCTTTAAGGTTTAGAAAGTTTTTTTTAGTTTCTCAACTAAAGGGTAGTTCAAGCTTGCATTGGTTCACTTATATTAACTTATAGCGTTCCCCAAAGTGACACTGAATATGCTAGATAATATATATTACAAATGCAAATATATTGACGATCAAGTCAGGATAAAAAAGGAAATGTGCATAAAGATGATGTAGACCAATTAACTATAATCCTCCTTTCACTAATAACCTATGTGTGGATTTAGTATGACACATTATTTCCAACCAAACTAACCCAATAATCCCCAAGCACCATAGGATTGGCAACCATGCCTTCTTTAAGTACTCTACATATTTCAAAGTGGAATCTTCCACAATCAAAATATTTGGGATGCTAAGAAGTGACTTCCGAACTATACACATCATACAGATACTTTAGAATATGTTGAACCATGTTAAATAAGTGCAGCCGTATTGAATGCTACGGCATAGCAAGAAGCAGCCGACGAAGTTTATTAGTGGCTTTATATAATATTGAATACGTAGTTACAGTTCACAGTGGAATCATTAGTTACAGTAAATATTAGTGGTTGAAATATACAGTAGGGTGGGCCGAAAAAAACTTTTATTTCGGATCGCTATAGTGTGGAAAAGTTGCCATTTGTGAAGACATGAAAAATGTGCTTATTATTATTTTTTATTACTTTATCTTCCGTTCACGCAATGCCAACAAATTTTGTCAAAAAACAAAATTTTTTTAAGCACGATAGATGTTTTTAGTTGCGTTCCTATTCATCAATTAACTACTAAAAGTACATAAAATCAATATATATGCACTCATCATACATTTGTGTCAGATCTTCCGGCCACGCAACATAGTATAAAATAAGGAAAAATTTTAGGTTTTGCAAAATTGACAGATGTGACACAAATGTATAATAAGTGCTTATATATTGATTTTATGTACTTTCAGTAGTTAATTCATGATACAGGAACGCAACTAAAAACATCTATCGTGTATAAAAATATATATTAAAAATTTCGGTTTTTGACAACTTTGATGGCATTGCGCGAACAGAAGATAAATTAATAAAAAAAAAATTAGTGCATTTTTCATGTCTTTGCCAATGGCAACTTTTCCGCACTATAGCGATCCAAAATAAAACAAAAAGTTTTTTTCGGCCCACCCTAATATACAGTTGCACAAACACTACAAGATGCTTGAAAGTATTTTTTCTTAGACGTCGCCATGGAGCCTGACACTGTTGAAGAAGAACCTGTGGCTCCGACCCTTTCTCTGGGAAATCGTATCCTGTGGCTGACGGAAGCCTTCGCAGCTTCAGGGATCGTGAGATGGATTGGTCGCATTCCTTCTGTGTCACCTAACTGGACAGCTGGAATTGAATTTGTGAGTAGATAACTTAACTTGGAATGTGCCCTCTAGAAGGGAGGAGCATAGGCTTATAGCCTGTTACACAACTAGCCAGAAGTGACACAGATACAAGAGACACACATAGAACAGACGACACATAGACAAATACCAACATTTATTGACAAACACAAACATCCATGCCTTACTGGGATTTGAACCCGAACCCAGAAACTCCCTAACCATTGTGCTGCCGGGTTGGCTAGTGAGTAGATAGATGGATAATAAATTTATTGCATTGTTAATTGACCCGGCAAAATCTATACATACTAATATTTTAATAAATATCATTACATAATACTAACATAAATCTATTATAAGGTTACATTTGAAAAAAACTCCAAAGAAATGAAATTTTAACAAACACTTAAAAACTTAAAAAGAAACGCAAGGAAGTAAACTAATTGACAATCTCATTGATGCTTAATATATATTGTCTAAATTTTACAACTGAACTAACTATATAATTGAATTTGTAAGTAAGTGCAATCGAATTATATATAAAATTTTAAGTGAAATTGACATTTGAGAAAAGAAAGGTTATTATGCATTTAATGTGAAACAAATGTGTTAAGAACTAACGTTTTTTTTTAAACAACGGTAAGATTTTGAAAAATAGATGGTTCTAGAGAAGTTATTGCAGTAAATAAGGACTAAACAAGTTGGTTTGTTGTTCTTTTATCAATACTTGCAGACATGTCAACTATTTAGAGTCAACCTGGAACCTGGCAATAACAGATTTTTAACTACTTTCTTAGTTTCATTGTTATATGAGCCAACTGCCGGATTTTTAACAGGGAAAATATTAAATTTTCCCCTGTCATCTGGAAAAAGAGATACAGATTGCAGACTTGAATCCATGAGTTTGGCTGTTTGAATTAACTTTGCATTAGAGGCACTTTAGGCATGCCTGTACTTGTCTACTTAACACAACTTTCATTGACCAATATAAGTGGAACGCTTTATTCCCAAACTAGATTATAGCAAATTTTGGATATCCAGTTGTAAATTTTTATTATACATTAAAAAAAAACTGTATTTAATGGAGGCTAGGGAGCCCAGTTGGTTAAGCGTTCACCTTGTGTAAGGAAGGTCCCAGGTTTGGATCCGGGCATGGTTTTTATAATTGCTGACCTATAAACGACCTGTGCAGCCAAAAATGTCCGATAATACCCTGCCTAGAGAGAGTGCACTTTATATATGCTCCAAAGTCCTGACGCTGTGTACGATGTCGCTTTTAACAGATGCGTTGGGTGCCTACTCAGGTGTTGGCTTGTCGCCTGACTGTGGTTCTAAATTACGACGCCTATTGCCAATAGCCCTCATTCAGTTCTAGTGGGAGGATATTTCAAACTTAACTAAAGCTGTATTTAATACTTTTGATAATTTTTATAGGATAATGTCATGCCTGACGGTGGCAATGGGGACTTTCATGGTCGCAGCTTCTTCAATTCCCGCGCTGGACATTCCTTGTTCCTGCCCGTTGCAGAGCTCATCAAGGTGGATAACAACCCCGCTGCTGCCAATAGTAAGTGCAGAAAAAAGTATCTGAACATTATTTTAAATTTCATGGCTAGTAGGTAGCTGGGAGTATGAGCCCACTTTCAATAGAGATTTCAGTCCTAATTAGTATGGTTTATTTTGTAAAAGAATATGATGCTAATATGTTATGGGAGGAAAGTTTCTCATACCTATTGTGGATTTAATTAATTTTTTATGCTTTTAACGTTAGAATTTGCGACTAAATTAAAATTCTCAATGATTGAGAATGCTTTGCAATAGTATTTTATGTCTTCAAAGTAAACTTAATGAGTCAAGCAAGAATGTTCGCTGATCTATCAATAGGATTTGTTGTAACAGTAGCTTCCCCCTTATTTTACTGTTAAATAAATACAAATGATCAAAAATACCTTCTTGAGTAGCAACAGTTCCATGTGAATGAAAATAAGGTATTGATTGGTTTGTCTATGAAGTGGACGTAACTTACCGTAGTATACCACCCATCACCAAAGCCACCAATGAATAACATGAAGCCAATTCTTTTGGACTTTAGTAATCTTCTCTAGGGCCAAAAATCAGGAAATCACTCTTATTATCAGGGAAGCATTTAAGTAGATTTTAGTTATAAGATTTTGCTTATTTCATGTGATGTTATATTGTGGCACTTGTGTGCTATGATTCAGAACAATGCCTTGTAATTTTGAATAAGTGTGTGCAACAACCTTTCTCTCTCCCTACATTTTCTTCTCTTTATCTTCTTACATTGTTTTTTTTCTAATAACTTTTTTTCTTTAGAGTGTTTGCCCATGTCATAAATAGGCCACAAAATAACAATTGACTGTATTGCTTAAAAATGTTACGTATTAGTTAAGTTGTTATGTATTAGTTGAGGTGTTTATTCCTCTTCTTTAGGCGAAAGAACATCTTTTTTTGGAAGGCTGCAGGATTCTTGTTCCAATTTCGCCCATCGTAGGAGACGAGACTCTACTTTTGGACACTTTAAGCAAGAATGTGTATGGAAGCATTTTATCTAGTTACTATCATACCAGTTTATATTTATTTTCTTTGATATTTATTCCTAGATTCTTCAAAATTCTTTTAAAAATCCTTAAATTTTTAAATATTTTTAAGCACCCTCTAATTCCTCCCTTATTTCTGGAGTATAAATGTTCCTTACAAGTTTCAAACTACTTTAAACTAGTTTGTATTGGTTTTTATGTTATGATTGTAAAAGTATTTGCTGAATGTTTTTAAATTATATTTTTCTATTGTTTTTATAAAATACTTAAAACCTATTAATACTTTGAAGTTTTTATTGTGGACATTTTATGTGTACTAGTTAGTAAAGATATGCAACAAAAAATATTTATACTACTATATTCAACTTGTTTGTTTTATTGCAGGTTTTTGCATGATTTTTGTGTTTTACACAGGTATGATTACTAACTTTAATTTAACATTGTGTGTTTATGTACTACTAATTACTAATAGCTAGTTTTATATTTAAAAAATCAATTTCAGTATTTAAAACCTAACATATATGATAGTTGATATTTAGTTAAAAGTAAATAATGAGTGTTGAAATAATTTTTTTCCCTTTTTAATAAAAATATTAACACATTTTTTTCTGCTTTTGCATTTAACTATAGTTTTATAAATCACCATCAAAGTGTTTATTGACTTAAAGCATGTTTAGACGATGAATTATGCTACGTTTTTTTTTATCGTATTCTAAACATTTTATTTTTAAAAAAAATTTAGAAGCATGATTTTTGCATTTGTTAATTTTTGTACCCCAAATTTAAATTTTAATACTACCCTCTAATCAAATAAGCCAACAAACTTTAAACTTCTAACCCTACAGCCATCTTTTTTTAAGAGAATAAAATGTTTCATTTGACATGTTGTAGTATTCCACTTGTGCCCAAAATGAATTCCATTGCAACGGTCATATATATGGCCATGCCCCAGTGTACGACAGAATCACATCTCGAAGATCCTTGCGGTACGATGACCACCCTTACGAACGGTACAATGTTTGTCAGCCCTGCGGTACAATGCAGCCGGGCAGAGAGGTACTGTTTTTGCATTAATTCTATACTCTGTTTTGATAGCTCAAAACATTGCTAATGACCAATCATTTGCTAATGACAAATCAACAAGATATTACTCAAGAAGTAATTATTGGTGAATCTTATTTAATTTAATTTCAATCAACTTTCTTTGTTTCGGCACCCCATTCTGAGAAGTAAAACTTTTGCACACAGTACTTACCTTTGCACCCAAATCCTGTAAAATTACGAACTGAAACTAAAGATCTGTCACTCAAATTTCTCACTCATTAGTATAAATTCTAATATATTCTATCATCCAATCCCTGCACAATAAAATTATTACAATTCTTAAAACCAAAATAATTACCAGATTTTTTGTCAGTGTAATTAAAATGAACTATTTAACCATAATTATCTTAATTAGCAATGTGATGTTTTGTTGCAAAATCTTCTTTGAATCTTTATTCATTACTGTTATATATCTGGTTTGTTTTGAGTTTTGCCATTTCTTCCCTTTGCATTTTTTTAAATACTTTTTTGAAGTTTTTTTTTTTTAAATATCCCCATTTGAACTTGTTAACAGATGCACAATGCCAGGGCTGGTGTTACCCACATGAGGAATGAACCAATCGTTGTGGAACCAGATGACAGAATTCAGTTTGTGAGGGAGAATGGTAGAAGCCAACATGCAGAGTAAGTGTACCATGCAGTGTAAGTGTAGGGCCAAAAATCTGCAGACGTAAAACTTAGCTAGTCGGAACCATGTTTAAAAGTAGTAAAATTATCAAAAACCCTTGTTTGCACAAATTCAAAAACTTATGGATTCTTAACTGGAGGTATTGAGGAATTTTCATTTAAAAATGTTTCATTTTATTTATTTAAAAGCAAAACTACAGTTTTAGTTTTCGAGACTGTTGCTAATAGATATTTTTATTTTATATGGATTGTTTCTCTGTATTAAAACTAATGTTTGTTTTGTTATTTCATGTCTGTCTACTCCAAATGTTCTTGAGATTTTTTTAACGATAACTGCCCTTGTTGTTTTGACTAACTAGACTTGTTTAAAGTAAGGCTGGTTTCTCAAGTTTAGTTTTGGTTATTGAATATCTTTGTCTAACAAGAAATATGAAATAATTATACATACAATTCATGCTTTTAAAATAGTATAAAATAGGTAAAGTCATAACAGCATTCAAAATATTATGATTTCATAATTAAAATATAATTTTTTGACAGGTATGATAAGAACGAGATGGAAAAAATCCACATGGGCCGTAAAGACTCCATTTTCAATCCAAGCTTCAAGTTAATCAGCGGCTTCAAGGATTGGGTGTCCTGTCTGATCCAGGGGACAACTCGACGCAGATCCAAAGGCAAACTTGTGCTGAAGGACAGAAAGTCCATCACCAGCATCTTTCTGTCCAACAATCCTCAATCACTGACAGGACAGAGACTGTCCTCTTTCAGCGAGTATGCCTCTGTCAGCATTGCTAGGGCACCAGACAACGCTGAAGATGAGGCTGTATATAGGATGAGAGGGGAGGAATCAGCTGGTATGGCAAACACCAGAGATGAAGAGGCTGATGACAGAGTGCGCCGGGTGAAGACAGATGCAGCTAATGGAGCTTATCAGTCACAAACGAGAGTTGGAGCTTTAAATGAAAGAGTTGCCCAAAACTGGAGAAGAGTTTATACGACCATGACCAGAGGCCAACTGGAGTCTGGAAGCTCATTGAAGGCTGCTCGTGGAACGAGGGGTGAATTGTTTGAAGAAGATACTAGACAGATATCCCATTCTGAGAAGGAGTCGGAAGAACAAACAGCCACTGTTTCAAAGACAGGAAATTCATCACAGACTTCTAGTCGGTCAAGAAAAAAGTCCAGCAAAAAGAG
Organism: Hylyphantes graminicola; assembly: GCA_023701765.1. NCBI lineage: Eukaryota > Metazoa > Arthropoda > Arachnida > Araneae > Linyphiidae > Hylyphantes > Hylyphantes graminicola. The sequence continues at coordinate 5,412,855 of CM043121.1, read as the reverse complement.
ACCAGCACCCCAACCACCAGCCCCTTCTTCCGGTAAGAGTCAGGAAAACAAGCAAGGCAAGGAAAGAGACATCAACCGACGGTCAGACCACGAGTATCAGAGGGGCAGCAGGTATTTGACCAAGACAGTTAAATCCACAAGTGTCATTTCCCACTCAGTTCCTGCTAAGAAGAAGTACAAGAAGAGAAGGGCGCCCCCTCCACCCAAGCAAACCAACAACCCGTTCGATGCAGATGACACATCTACGATTTATGCTGCCGTCAATAAAAAGGAACGAAGAAAGTCACACAACAGGAAAAGGAATTGCAACTATGATAATCTGTATTTTCCTTCAGTGGGGCAGCGACACGCAGGGGCTTTTATGCCAGGCATGGATGACCAGAAACCAGGCTATTTCTCAGGCCACAAGCGCAAGCCTTTGCACCGGCAGTTGCAGCGGATGCCAAATATTTCTAGTTTTGTCAACTATGGTCCTGCATTCAACAAGTCGGATTCAGAAGATTCAAGCAGCAGCGGCTCCATATCCTTTTCACCTGAAGATAGCGAAGATGAAAAGTATGGTCTAGTTAAGTATGCCATGGGGAAAAATGGCGAATCTCCAGGCATGGCGTCCACAAATTACCTGCAGTATGGCGGCGAGAACAATGATGTCTGTTTAAAAATATCCATTCAGAAGACTGAAACAAATGTTGTCACTGTCCAAGAAGTGTCTCCACCGAGAACGGTCCGCTACACGATTGAAGAGGACACTTCTTCATCTTCTGAACTATCAGACGAGCCACCGATAGTCCCTGTCAAGTTAAAAGCCATCACTGCCACTCCGGTGGCTAAACAAGAGCCCCCAGATGACTCCCCTACATCCACTGAAGAAAACAAAGAAGAATCAAAGACAATTTTCGATGATTTGAAGCTCAAGCCACCTGTCAAAGGAAGTGTGAAGGATTTCGTACAGGCCTTCAACATGCTTGCAACCAAAGGCAGCAATGCAAGTGAAAACCAGAGCCCTGCGAAGAACATTCAGTCCTTTCCGACAAAGTGGGAGTTTCAGAACAACCACGCTTATCAGAATAATCAGTTCCTGCTGCCCATTGCTGAGGAGTCAGTCAACGAAACGTCGGAGCAGGATGGAAATGTGTCTGTTGAGGAAAGCACGTCTTCCAGTGAACAGAAAAGGGATCGTTCCAAAGGCAAACACAGTACCAAACGAAGATCTCAAAATGCAGGTATTTAAATTGAAGAGTTTCTTTTAACTATAAATGTATCTGCTTTTTATTTTAGAAACTGGAGTGTTACATCTTATATGGAAAGTTATTATGCATGCTTGTGTACATTAATTCAGAGGAATAAGTTTAATCAAACAAACAACGGTTTGGTGACATTTAATTTAAGTATGATTTTTTTATTGCTTGTTTAGTTAATAGTTATATAAATTGAGTAAATATATGTTTAAAAATTTTAACTTGGCTTTTTATCAGGATCTTATAAAGGAAAAAATAACAATCAAGTAAAGTTCTTTTATATTTTGCTATACTTTAATTCTAATGTTTTAAGTTAACTGTACGAATTTATACTATATGATATCTGTTTCACATTTCGAAAAACTAAATATAAAAATACAACTGAATTCGTTCGTATGTTTGTAGACAGCACCAATTCTTCAAACCATGGGCATACATCCCAAGAAACAGTTATAATTCCGCCAAAAAAACATCTACCAGACTCTGCTTCCTCTAATCACATTAAATCGGACACAACTGACGATAAATGCTCACACTGTTTCGAAAAACATTCTACCAAGAGCAATCCGAAATGTCACCGAAAAAGATCGTCCGCCCCAAGAATAGAAAATGCTCTAAAAGTGAAGACAGCGGACCAAGCCCATGTTGCTGCTTTGTCTTCTCTGTTGCAGGACAATACTGGGAATGGTTGGTTAATTTTTGTTTTGTTTTCTTTTACAGCAAGATCAATTAACTATTTAACACAAAAAATACTAATTAAATATTTTTTGCCAATCGGAATGTTTCAGGTGATGTAACGCTCTTGTTTTCATTTTTCTGCGTCCTGACATTTCGTTGGTTTTTCGGTTTCGCTCTTGATGAATTTCTTGTCATGAATGAAAAGAAACTTTTCGTTCTATGCAAGCTGTCTTGGAAAAATGATTTGAAAAACCATCAGCACAGCAAGAAGTTGATATTTAAAAAATTTAATAAGCAAAATATTCTTAAAACTAATTTTCTAATACCAAAACAAAAGTAATTCCAGACAAAAGAAAATGAAAACAAGACTTCTGAAGCTAGTGCCCTTCATGATGTGAAACAACCCCATTAAGATAAGCATTCATTTAAAATTTCAAATTCTGTAGTGGTGGTTTTAGCAGGAAGCCAGGTTCTTTTTTGATGTTAAAATTTTGTAACTGAATTTAAAAGAAATGTACTTAAAATAAAGACTTTTTATTATTGCACTATTAATTGGTATATTCATGCATTTTAGAAATTCCCAATGGTGCCTCAAAACCAGATTCTAAATTGGATCAACCCATCATGTAAGCTTTTTAGTGTTTCCTAATTTGATGTGATGCAATGTATTTAGTAGCATTTTTTTACCCTCTTTTAAAAAGATTAAATAAATATTGTATTTTTTTAATCATAAAAAGGGCTTTAAATCATAAAAAGGGCTCCAAAATTTGTATTTTTGACCCAGTTCAGAATATTTTATATTTATTAACACCATAATCATTAGATTTGCAAAAGTCTTATCCTTTTTATGTAAACAAAATATAAAAAGGGTAGATTAGATTTTATCCATATGCCTTTTTATAGAAATTTATCATAATTTTTTTAAAGAAAATTATGTTCGTTTTTTGCAATATATATTTATTTTTAACTATCATGATAAGTTATATTATAAATAAAGACATATTAAATATATTATTATGAGTGTTACCTGGGGGAATTTAATGAATTTTTTCATTTTAGGGTTGGCCTGTACATTGAAGACAAGTCTTCTCATAAGGGCCCCATGCCATTGCTCATCACTCCATCCATGTCACTAAAGAAGCTCAAAAAGCAGGTATGTATTATTAAAGCACACTGCTCAAAACAATTAGGGGAACACATGGTTTATACCCTTTCATCCCAATGATTCCATTTGTAATAGTCAGCTTGTACGATTTTTCCCCCCACTAAGTTGATCTCACACTTATTTATCGTTAGCTGGAAGAATCATGTCTTTTGAAGAATTAAATAATGTTTGATTTAATGAAAACATTAAAACATGTTAAAATAAAATTCTAAACTAAACTATTTGGCGCAACAGTCCATTGCTGCGCCGAGGCTGCTGTGCCCATTTCAGCTTTCGTGACCTATTATTCTAGGGTACTAGGCATATGTCCCGGTAATATGGTCAGCCTCATGTGGAACCCCCCAGTGTTTAGTTCCCAGGAATGCTTGGTATCCATTTTTATCGACCCAGTCAAGGGATGAAAGGATGGGTCAACCTCACCCAATATGGGATTCAATCTCCGGACCAGTGGCGTGGCAATGCGATTCTTGGCCAAATTCACTCCCAAAAATTTTCTGAAATAAATTGACCCTAAATTCTACATGCTGACATTCTAAAAGTTCAAAAATTTATGAAAACTTTGTTAAAGAAACAAAATGTTGAAACAAATATTGTTAATTTATTCCCTATAATTTGTTTGCCCAGGCCTTATGTGGAAGATATTGCCCTCAGCATAAGTGTTAGTCATTTTATTTTAGTTCAAAATTGCAAGGCCCATCGCCAATAGTCCTCATGCTGCTTTATTTCTAATTTAATCTTACCAAAACCTAAATATATACTAAATATGCAAAAAGTGTTTTAGAAATGTTCACTTTTCTCACTTAAAATTCATTTATCCACATTATTTCAGGTTGAAAGAGAATATGACCTCCCCAGACACCAGCAGTGCTGGATCCTTGGCCAATCTTTTGCTGTACGAGACGAAGCCTCTCTTGCCAGCTATGGCATTCGTGAGGCCGGCTGTCCCATTTTGCTGTACGTCATGTCAAAAGAACAGCGGGCCAGCTCTTTGCCTTGTCGTGGGGGCCCTTCCAGAAGCAACAAGTCTCCAAACACTGATTCCTACAAAGATGAGGGTACAAGAAAGGGCTATAAAGCCAAGAGTAGCAGTTTGGTTAAGAAGTATGGGAAAGGTAGGAATTTTGGTTAACCTCTGGGGTCCCCCATCCTGGGGTCCCCCATCCATCCTGGGGTCCCCCATCCTGGGGTCCCCCAACCTGGGGTCCCCCATCCATTGACATTTTTTAAAACCTCCCCACAAATGATTAACATGTTAATTAGTTTCGAAATTGACCTGGTCCGATAGAAGAAGATCTGAAAATCAGTTTTCAGCCTTAGATTACAGATATCAGTTATTTATTTCTATAAAGAAATAAGTTAAATAAACTTATCTAAAAGTTCTTTTCTTAGTTAATTTTAAAGGAATTTTGCATTAAAAAAATGTTAAAAATGAACTCATAACTACAAATAAGTGATACAGCTGCTTTTTTTTTTGCATTTATAGCACAAAAATTTTTTATTTTTAGAGCGAAAGGTGTGTCTCAGTAACTATTAAACATTTTTAAAATAATTACTTTTCAAAACATACTTTTTAGTTTATATTTGTATGAAAAGTACGTTTAGATGAAGAATATACATGTAGGATTTTGCTGGTATCTTAAAAGGTTAATTGTGGGATTATCAAGGTTTGAACAAAGCTTAGAAAAACTCTATTTGAAATAGAAGTTTAAAGGACCTTAGTTGTTGGATTTTTTCTGTAGATCAAAGTCCTTACATTTTGCTCAGGGTGTTGATGTTGAAATTTAATAATTCAATAGTGCACATGAAACCATTAATGAAATTTGCTCTCTGCTTTCTTTTCTCTAACTCCAAATATATTGACTTTAGATCGCAGAAGCCTTATATTTAAGATCAGATTTTATTTTGCCCGCAAGATTTTTTAAAAAAGTTATTCTTAAACTTTATTGATAAATTAAATTGACTGTCTGCGTACTTCTGTGTAATTTATTTGTTTATTAATTTATGTCAATATTTTGCTATGTTATATGGGACCATAAATGGGTTACTTTAGTTGGTAATTTTAGAAATTTCGTCTTTTAAAAGTCTGGATTTTCATAAGAGGAAATGTATACTTTAACTTACAATGTGTTAAATAAATTATTTTAACTTGTTTCGTATTTTGATCATGTAAGAAAGTTCAAACAAGGCATGAACTTCTCCATTTCTCTCAGTCTTACTTATGTCCTTTTAAATTTAGTAGAAGAAAAAGTATCTTCTCATCATAGTGGAGCTGCCAGCACTTCTAAAGAATCAAGTAAAGCCAAATCCAAGGTGAATATATTTGTATTATTGCATAGACATTCTAGTGTATTTGAAGGCTTTTTTTTACAAAAAAAAAAAAGAAATTTCTTTACATGCTATGGAATCCCTATTAGTATCTTAATATTTTTTGCTAATGTAAAGATATATTTTGTTTGCAATTTAAACGAAAAAACTGAATGACAATTTTTTTCGTGTTTATGAAATTGACTTAATGTCCATAACTAATCCCAAATATTTTATACTTTCATAACAGAGCCTTTAATTGACATAATAATGCTCGATAATAAATTATAACTCTCTCAGATCAAACTTTCCAATTGGCTTGTTTCAGTTGTTGTAGTTCCCCCTGCTTTCATTCCTGCATAACCTTTGATTAGTGTTCTGTTCCCTGGTGATATTGATGCACAAAGAATAAGTTATTTTCATTTCAGCATTCCTGTTGTCGCTGAAGACCGGAAACATACCCGTTTTGTTTTTATTTTTCTGTAGAAATACACTATAATATTTTGAAAAGAGTTTACTTGACCACACAATTCTAAATTACCAAACCTGTCACAAATAGCTGTTATTTAGTAACTTGGATGCATGCACAGTGGTATTTTCAACAGTCGAGCATTCGCTCACCCCAGATTGATTCTTACTTTCCCACCCTGCTTTTTCTAAGAGCTTTAAAAAATTCATGTAAAATTCAACCAAACTGCTCAGAGCACACTTGGGACACACAATATCATTAAATCTGTTGCGTTCAATATCCTGATGCTGCATAAAATTATTGGTGTAATGTTCTGTTGGGTGTAGTGATGTAAAATGCCCAGGCATCTATAAGTTTAACCTCTTGCGACCTGGCAACCTGGTGCACGTTAAATATGCTCCAAAGTCCAATCGATGTCGCTGTTAGGTGCCTACTGGGATGTCAGCTCGTTACTTGACTGTGGTTCTAAATTATGATGCCCACTGTCAATATGCCTCGTGTAGCTCTAGTGCAAAAGTAATTGAAAACTAACCTAACCAAACTGTTTATTTCAGAGCGATCACCACCGTGCTTTTCTGGAGGAGCACCAGAAGAAGGCCGACTACCGTAACCTGGTGGCTTTAGACGACGTCGACCTGGTTCCGAATGTTGAGGTGTTCGACTGCCCGGTCTGTTTTATGCCGGTCGAGGAAGGGGATGGAGCGGTCTTGCAGGATTGCCTGCACAGCTTCTGCAGGTGAGAATAATGTTTTCAATCTTATCTTTTTTTTAAATTCAATTTTTTTTTATCAAAAGTTGGTTATCTACATGGTAGAGATGTCTGTATCCCCTCTCTTAAATTCAGTTCCAATCATTTTGTTGTAGAAATTATTTTTTTGTTTAAAAGGTATGACCTTAGATACCTATTTTAATTTTGCATCTATGAATATATTTGTCTTTCTGTTCATACGTCTGTCTGAGCCTCGCTTCATAAATTTCCCTTCTCAATGTCTAGTTCTTTAAGTTCATTTGTCCATATGCTTTTTCTGTATACTTGTTTAATTTTTCTTTATACATGCAAGAATATACATACATGATATATTTGCATCTTTCCTTTTGCATGCAAGAATATCTTTGAGTTCTGAAGAAAAATGAATTGAGTCCTTTTAGTTCTATCACCAGAACTTTTGATTTTTATTAGTCTTCAGATGTCACTAACAAATTAAGTACTTTAACAATTACTGAGTTTTATTAGGTAAAGAAACAGCATTTTAAAATTTCGATATGTTAGCAGCTTCCACCATGGTTGCAACTTTTGTACTTGCTTTCGGTACCATTAAATTTCCCTTGGCTTAATTGTCTCTAAGTTTTTTTTTTTTCATTTAAATGTGTGTATCTTTACTAAACGTTCGCAATTTTTTTCAAATTTACATTTTTATCATTCTGTAATATTTTTTTGTTATGTAAGAGTATACAATATTAATGTTTATTTACTTTTTTACTTATCTCTTATTACTTTGTATTATTCGAAAATATTTTTTATTTGCTCGAAATTTATCTGTTTTTCCCTGTGCATTTTGCAGAGAATGCCTTGCAAGTGCCATTCAGTATTCCGACACTGCAATTATCCGTTGTCCGTTTGCTAATGAAGAGTATTCATGTGAAAGTCATCTCCAAGAACGAGAAATTAAGTGTGTAAGTATTTTTTTTTTAAATCTTATGTAAGATTGTTTTTTGACGACTTGTATTTCTATTCTGTAATCTATGACCGATTACTTGAAATAATACTTGGAAGACATCAAATACAAAATTTAAATTTAAACAAAAATGGATTACTTTTTTCTTGCTTGACACGTAAATTTACTGATAGATTTCTGTCTCCCTTCCTCATACCTTATTGTCCATACAACCTAAATCGTCTCCACTATAGGCTAAAGTTGTAAAAAATATTTTATATTAGGATAATTGTTAAAACTTTGAAATGAAAAAAAAAATCAATTAATATAACTTTTGTGTATATTTATGTATTTAAATTTATTTATTGTGTTTTTTTAACTTATAATGTTCGTATTAATTATAATTATGATTATTTAGTCACTTATACAGGTTTTTTTTATCCCCCTGTGACGAACAAAAATTATTCTGTAATGTTTTGTGTCAATAAAGTGTTTGTTAATATTTATATGGATAAAGCACAACGGGCTTCTTTTCAAGATGTAGACCATAAAAAAATTTACAGTTAATTAATATTGCAACTGGTTTGGACTGCTCAATGTTGAAGAACTAAGACCACTGACTGATATTCAATTAGAATTCATTCGTCAAATTTTGCTACTTAAAAGTAAACGAAAGTGAAACTCATTAATATAGTCCATAACTTCTTCTAGCTTTGTTTTTCTACAAAATTTTAAAATTCCTAGCAAACTAGTTCTACATTGTGGCAGTGATTACAAATATATATTTAACTTGACATTTCTATAAGTAACAGTGATCAATTATTTTTGGTATTATATTAGGTATCTGTAAGTAATTACTCTTCATATTAAGAGGGATTGCTTGTCCTATAGAGATAATTGCATTAGTTTTAGAATCACAACCTCCGCAGGAACATTGCTTTTCGATGTTAGCCATTTTTCCCCAGAAATGGAAAACAGTATAAATATTGAATTGAAGCAAATTTGAAATGAAAATGTTATCTTGTTATTTAATTATATATTTTTGAAGTTTTTTAATGCCAAAAATATACAGCAGATGGCGACACTATTTTAAAACTTTATCAATTAATAACTAAACAACCGGATGTTATTTTCTTTTCAATTTTGTTTTAAATGGATCTTGTGATGATTTCCATACCTGGTGAAAATGGAATAAAATGGCATGGCAATTCTTTTGCAAAAGTTGTGATTCCAAAACCAAAACTAATGCATTAGCTCTATGGGACTGACAGTCCCTCTTAAGGGGAGATCATAGTTAAAAATGACCAAAAAAATTGAATTTTTGAAACCAGTTTTTTCTGATAGATGGAAACTCGATCTATCGAATGAGACCAATTTTGTATCGATTGGTTAATTATTTCTTATAGAAAAACTAAAATTATAAAAATAAACACATGCGTCACGCCCCCTTTGAATACTAATTGTATGCTTGTATTATTTATGATTACATTATAAAATATTATTTTTTTGTGTTGATATTTGAAAACTGTGCACTGGCTCAACGTAAAAAAAAATCCTGATGATTTACATGAAATTCGGTTAACAAGAAATGTTTCGGTGGTCATTTCGAGTTTGTGTTAACGGGATCGACTGTATTTGTTTTTCGCATTTTTCTCAAAACTATAATTTTCAACAGATAGGTACACTTTTCTCCAAATCTATTGAATATTTTTTAATTGTTTTTTTGTGTGTGTTATAAAACCATCTTAGATCTATTTAATTCACCTAATTTAGTCTTACAAATTAATTGTTTTTTTTTTTATTATTTTACACTTATCTTCGCTGAAAATCAGAACTTTTATGAATGTAGAATATAAAGTTTTTAAAATAAAATTTAAAAATTATTTTGGGCCAAAAAAATAGGTGACTTAAATAGATCTAAAATGGTTTTATAACACTCACAAAAAATTATAAAGAAATATTTAATAGGTTTTCAGAAAAGTGTACCGAAAAATTACTAGTATTTTTGAAAATTAATTATATGTTTCAAAAGATGTCTTTTTTTTAAAAAAATAATTTTTAAAAATAAGATTCATAGGTGTAAATATAATAATAAAAGTACAATTTATAATTTAAAAAAAAATTATTGTCCCATCATTTTTAAATGATTTAGAGCCTTTCAAAATCAATACTAAGAATTGCTCATTTTTGCTGTCGCTAACTATGATCCCCCTTTAAAGGGGAATGGGGGTGCAGGACCGGGGGTCTCCAAACTCAAGTGCCTCAATGTTAATTCAATGTAAAAAAATTATTTTCGCTGCCACATTTCTCCGGCTGTATTGAATGTTTTTACAAGCGAATTTTTTTATGTGACAAATGTAGCTGACTTACAGGTCTCTATCTTCCCACTTTTTGAAATTGCTTCGAATATTTTGTGTAAAATAATTTATTGAATATTAAAAAAAATATTCGTACTAATTTCAAAAAGTGCGATTGTCGGGACCTGTAAGTCAGCTACATTTATCACATAAAAAAATCCGCTTGTAAAAATATTCAATACAGCTGGAGAAATGTGGCAAAGAAAATAGTTTTTTCTCTATTGGATTAATATTGAGGCACTTGAGTTTGGAGACCCCCGGTCCTGCACGCCCATTCCCCCTTAAGTAACTGAAACAGAATCAATTTTCAAAAGTACCTTCCCAACCCACACAGCTCGTCACTCCCGAGGTGTACGAGCGCCACCTGTCCCGGAGCGTGGCGCTGGCGGAGTCCCAGGCCCAGGACTCGTTCCACTGCAAGACCCCCGACTGCCCCGGGTGGTGCCTGTTCGAGGACAACGCCAACACCTTCCTCTGCCCCGTGTGCAGGCACACCAACTGCCTGACCTGCGCGGCCCTGCACGAGGGCAAGAACTGCCGGCAGTACCAGGACAGTCTGGCTTTCGAGAGCGACACGTCTGATGAAGCCAGGAAGACCAGGGAATACCTCAAGGTGGGTGGGGATACTTTTGGTTAGTTTGTAATAGCCTTTATAACATGGCTCCTTATATTGCAGTGGATGAAGAAATAACTCGAATAAATAATAGACAGATTAACCGGGGAATAAAACTTTAATTAAAATCTTCTTAAAACATACTGCACACAAATAATAGTAGAAATAAACAAAACAGTCTTACTGAATTTGAAGAAATAAAACAATGAAGAACGTTTAGAGATTGAGCGAGTTTAGTTACGAAAATAAATAATAAAGTTCATTGCAAACTTTCAAATACACCGAGGTCGGCAAGAGCAGAGAGAGAGACTGAGTGGAAAACTCCCACTCGCCACGAACTCAAACAACGTGGTCACGTGATTGCCGACATCTCCGGAGCTGCTCTCCGTGACTTCACGGCTTAAATGCCGATCCTAACACTGTGACGTCACTTATATCGTCACCAGCGGCACAAATTGTGTGATAACTTAACAGTTTGGTTAGGTTTTAATTATCGTCGCACTAGAGCTACACGAGGGCTATTCGCGACGGGCGTCATATTTTAGAACCACAGTCAGGTGACGAGCCAACACCTGAATAGGCACCCAACGCAACCGTTAAGGGCAACATCCTACGCAGTGTTAGGACTTTGAAGGATGTTTAACGTGCACTGCCTTACACAGGGTATTATTCGTCAGACATTTTTGGCTTCACGGGCAGTGCAGCCAAAAATGGCAGTCTATATCAGTTTGGCTTTCAAGAGCGACATGTCTGACGAGGCCAGGAAGACCAGGGAATACCTCAAGGTGGGTGGGGATATCGATTTGATCTTTACTGGCTGTCTATAGCGTAGGAGTATGCCTGGTACACAGGGCCTGCTTTAGGAAATCTCAGACTATAGGTGCAATCTATTTTGGAGGCCCCTTTACAAAAAATTTTGAGTTCAATTTCCTGTAATGATAATGCTAGTGGTAGGAGTATGCCTGGTACACAAAGATAAGCATAGGCTACACGTCTTATGAGGCCAGGAAGACCAGGGAATACCTCAAGGTGGGTGGGGATATCGATTTGATCTTTACTGGCTGTCTATAGCGTAGGAGTATGCCTGGTACACAGGCCTGCTTTAGGAAATCTCAGACTATAGGTGCAATCTATTTTGGAGGCCCCTTTACAAAAAATTTTGAGTTCAATTTCCTGTAATGATAATGCTAGTGGTAGGAGTATGCCTGGTACACAAAGATAAGCATAGGCTACACGTCTTATGAGGCCAGGAAGACCAGGGAATACCTCAAGGTGGGTGGGGATATCGATTTGATCTTTACTGGCTGTCTATAGCGTAGGAGTATGCCTGGTACACAGGGCCTGCTTTAGGAAATCTCAGACTATAGGTGCAATCTATTTTGGAGGCCCCTTTACAAAAAATTTTGAGTTCAATTTCCTGTAATGATAATGCTAGTGGTAGGAGTATGCCTGGTACACAAAGATAAGCATAGGCTACACGTCTTATGAGGCCAGGAAGACCAGGGAATACCTCAAGGTGGGTGGGGATATCGATTTGATCTTTACTGGCTGTCTATAGCGTAGGAGTATGCCTGGTACACAGGGCCTGCTTTAGGAAATCTCAGACTATAGGTGCAATCTATTTTGGAGGCCCCTTTACAAAAAATTTTGAGTTCAATTTCCTGTAATGATAATGCTAGTGGTAGGAGTATGCCTGGTACACAAAGATAAGCATAGGCTACACGTCTTATGAGGCCAGGAAGACCAGGGAATACCTCAAGGTGGGTGGGGATATCGATTTGATCTTTACTGGCTGTCTATAGCGTAGGAGTATGCCTGGTACACAGGGCCTGCTTTAGGAAATCTCAGACTATAGGTGCAATCTATTTTGGAGGCCCCTTTACAAAAAATTTTGAGTTCAATTTCCTGTAATGATAATGCTAGTGGTAGGAGTATGCCTGGTACACAAAGATAAGCATAGGCTACACGTCTTATGAGGCCAGGAAGACCAGGGAATGCCTCAAGGTGGGTGGGAATGTTCTACTTCTTAAAATCTTCTTTCCTCTCCAGAAAAACTTAGTTATTTATTAGTTTATAACAAGTAGATTTGTAACAAAATCTGTCACTCAGCACTCTTCCACACATCATTTGCTTTTGATCGGGGAAAAAAGTCGCCTAACACAGTATTAATTCTTTTATAAACCTAATTTTGGCTAGCAGTCTATTTTTGGTAGTTCAGTCAATAGAAGTTTTAATTTAAATTTTCAAGTCTCTAATATTATGCATGTGTAAATTTAAACTTACTGATTCTTTTTCCCTTTTTCAAGGAATTCCTGAAGAAACAATTTTTTGTTGTTTTCAGTCGCCCATTTTAAAATTACTAGTATGTTTGTTCATTTCGATTGTTGCCATTCCAGAGAGATAGAAATGTAAGGATATTTGGGCGCCGTATAAGGGTATTATATATACAGATGGTTGCGAAAGGAGTAACATTCTGTTGATTGGGAAGATTATACTTATGTTTTTCCAAACAAAACTAGAATATACACATAATTTTATTAGAAAATGGTTAAAGAAATCTGAAGTTAAAGAAGTATCTATCTTCATAACATCTCCCTTATTTTGCTTCCCATAAAAAGTCAGTTTTTAAAACTTCTAATCATAAACCCTTCTCTGTGTGTGAGTGAAGGAAACATCATAATTATTGGCGTTAATAGTTTATTTGGTGAAATTGTACATGATTTGACAAAATCGAGGCTCGCCATCTTCTGAAATATGCACAAACGAACTGACAGTGGACACGATGGCTAGAAGCTGTGTAACATGATATCCGGAAAAGGGGGTGCATAAAGAGAGATCAAGAAAATGTGTGTGAGGAGAAAAGTTACTGTTACTAGGAGAGCCTTCCAAATTTGACAAAACTATAGCAACTTGGAAGAATTAACTAAGTTATTTTGATGTTTAAGTATATACAGTTGTGGCCAAAAGTGTGGACACTTTTTGAAAGTTTTACATTTTTCAACTTTGTGTGATTACAGAATATATTAATTGTTTATCAAATTAAACAATTGTATATCAAATAAAAGTAATTTAATCTTTATGAGGACCACTGTGTGCAGATCGCTGAAGCCGTCTATGAGACCTTTGGTCCCACATAATCTATATCCGTGGTCACAACATCGTCAAAGTAATTTCATGTAGAATTAAAAATAAATACAGTATTACAATATCTGTATTACGAATAAGTTATGCAACTAATAGTATGATCTTTCTTAGTTTTGCAAGTCATTGAACCACCAACTTGCATTACAATTTCAGCACAAGAGAATCCATTGATTGTGCTTGTTTGTTAAACTAAAATGAGCATAACTTTATTTGTAATACATATACGTTAATTCTGTTTTTTAATGAAATTCTACAACCTTCCTTCAACTTAATATTTAAATGTTTGTATTAAAGCATAATTTAATAGATGCAAGCACACGGATAACAGTTGAAAAATATGAAACTTTCAAAAAGTGTCCACACTTTTGGCCACCACTGTATTTTCTGAATACCTTCTCTGTTGGGCTTTCAGGAGATGGTTGCGAACGGGGAGGCCATGGAGTGCCCCAAGTGCCAGGTCATCCTGATGAAGAAGTGGGGCTGCGACTGGCTCAAGTGCTCCATGTGCCACTCCGAGGTGTGCTGGGTCACCAAGGGCCCCAGGTGGGGGCCAAACGTGAGTGCTGCCCATTACTACTTACTCAAGGGTTTCCCAACATTTTTTGCACCTGTGTAGGGTAGACTGACTAGTGAATGAACAGTTGGTAAATACATTTAAAAAGTAAGGATTAAAAATCATTCCACTGGATGGATTGGCAACACTGACTTCCTCTCACCTAGTAGGAAGCTATCTGACATATGATATTGGTTGTCCTGGTCATTAATTAAAATCCAACATGTTTATTGACTGGATATTTTTGTGTTCATTCACTGGTAAAAGAGCTGTTCATGCACTTGGGTTTTGCGCCACTTTTTATTTGGACCCCCAACAGACCCAAAGCAATGCAATATAAAGTCACCTCCTTTTTATTGTAGAATTTACATATAATGACAAATGTGTTCACATTATCATAAACGCACAAGCTATATTTTCTTAAAATGTATGAATTTTCTTAAAACAAATTGTGCTTAAGCGTTTATTCACTGGTTAGTCTACCCTACCATTTGACTTGACTTTTGATAAAGTTTGGAATACCACCAGACCTGTATAATATTTACTCTTCTAATAATGTTGAAATGCTTTTTGAATGAAATTCATGAGAAACTTTCATATTTAGTAGTTAAATATTTGTTTATTTATAACATGCTTATTAATAAAGGTGGAATAAAAAAATTAAAGTGGTAATAATTTAGTGTTTTATTTATTACCTATAGTCCTAAAAACATTCAAGTGAAAAAAAAAGAATACAAACTCAGCAAAAAATAAATTCTTTTCAAAATATACTTTTATAGTCTTTAGTGCGAAACTTGTTGTTTGCCAACAATTAAAATATCAACATTAGGAGTAGTGGAACTTATCTTCACTCTTCAGCCCACTTCAACACTTATTGTGCTTCTATGTTTTTTTTTTTATGTACAAAAGTTCAGAAAATTCACTCTCACGCAATTAACTCTGAACCTGAACAAATGGCATCAAAAATAGCCGAGCTTACCGGAAGGTCAAAGGCAAAGGGTACTAGGTTTTACATCTGATCCAGAATTTAACTAAAGATTTCCTTTTAAAATAATGTTAATATTTAAATTAATAAGTAATATATTCGTATGCTCACCGCTCATGCCAACAGAAGCTATTAATAGCATCATGTTTTCATTCACGCTCACACGTACCACCTGAAATTTTCTCGTATACCACCGGTTGGAAACCACTGACTTGCACAATTCAAGAGTACATGCGAAAAACAACTTCATTGCGTTGGAACCTTCCCATATTCTTTTTTGCTTGGCGGACATTGGCGACAGGAAAGCGGTTTTTCTTTTAATTCTTCTTTCGCTGTACAAATGTGAGACTTGTGTCTACTGATCTCTGGGGTGAATGAGGGTTGCCGCGAGAGAAAAGCTAAGTGAGTAACCAGTTTCCTTGCACCAGTTTAAGCAATGACTTACTATTGTTGCCAAACAATCCTGATGTACACATATTCCTATGCAATGAAGTTCTTTTTCCCCTGTATCTTCAATTCTTCTTCCTCATCACTGCAGCTGGTTTCCAGTGTAAAGATACAAAACGTGACTGAAGATGATACTACACTCTCAGTGGCAACAGCGTAAAAAATTATTTCAAAAGAAATGCGAAAAATAGTTAACGGGTTACATTCAAAGTTCCTTTTTGTAAATATCTCTAAATTAATATCTAAAATTAAGTGTTGCCCAAGATGTCTCCATTAACAACTAAAAGAGTATAAACATCAAATTTGGTTCATGAATTCCTAGTACAAGTCAGAGAACTTTAAAAAAAATGAGACCAAGCATGCTTGGGAACAAAACACTGGGGTTTTCTGCAGGTTTTTGGTTTGTTACATTGGGCTGCAAAATATATTTATTGTTTTAGGGACGTGGAGATACCAGTGGAGGTTGCAAATGCATGGTGAATGGAGTTCGATGTCATCCAAAATGTAGTTACTGTCACTGAAGGAGCCAAAAAAATGGACTTGAGTTGGTAATTATTAATATTATTACACAAACTCATTATTATCATCTTAGTAAGCATGACAGCACAGAGCGTTTTGTGATATGCACCAGGTTGTTTTGTTTTTTAAGGAACTGGATTATAGAAAGTGAAGCTTGAGGAAGGAAATGTTTCAAAAGTATTCAAATTAATGTTGAAGTTACCTTTAATTTCTTTCTTTTTCCGCATGACTGTGATTCCAAAATTTAGATTTTTTTCACTATGCTTCACTTTTGAAATAGCATGTTACATAATTCATGTTAATCTATTTACATTTGAAAACTGCTTTTTTCATTTAATGAGCCCTTTGAAAATGCAATGCTATTCTGTAACTATGGATAGCATAGTTACAGAATATTAGCATAGCATGTTACATAATTAACATGCTAATATTATGTGCATGCGCTTATCTGAAACTGTTGCAGTTATTCTTTATTCGTCACCTTCAACCAAAACTGTCAAACGATTACAGCTGATTCTATTACAGTTTGAAACTCGGACATTCTTTACGGACACCCTGTATTTTGATGATGATATAAAACCACACTTTTTTAATTGATACATACCATATACTATTAAAACAGTGCTTTATGAAAATGCATTTTATTTAAACCCACTTTTAAAGTTTCTATTAATTATCTATATTATTTTTTTTCAGTTCAGTAAAGATAAATCTGCTTCAGGGTTTGGGCAGATCTAGCTTCATCGCCTGCTAAGTGAAAATACGAAATGGATGACATTTTACCTTAAATGAAGGATTCAGTTCCGATCAGCCTCACAAATAGCTTTGTTCTAGATTTTGTTTACACAAAATGAGAACAGTTTTTATTGTATAGTCCGTTTTGTTGTTCCCAGTAAGCTAGTTTTAAAAATGTTATTTGCTGGTAACCTTTTACAATAAAAATCTATTTGAGCGCAATTTAACATTCAAAAGGAATTGCTTAGCTAAATAGAAAGATTAAATTTAAAGTTTTATTAATTTTTACTAACATTTTTTATATATTTAATAGTTTAATTTTCTAATTATAAATTATGTTACTTACCATCATTCAGCAAAATTTTCTTAAAAATAAAAGATTTTAAAATTTTGTATCTTGGATCCCCTTAAGAACTATTTTTAACAATTTAATATTGAGATATTTTGTCATTTAGACCTGCATTTGGTGTGTTTTTGGAGAGTTGTTTGTAAATTGTTTTATAGTATTTAATTTTGTAATTGACACATGTAACCAGTTGCCTTAATTAAAAAGAATTATTTAAACAATATATGTTGTGTGTTAATTGATTTAATAATTTGTTTTTATTGGTACAAAATTAAGTTACTTTGAAATACAACTGACTTTAGATGATTTTTCTACCGTTTATTCAGAATAAACCCTTAATGCTTTGACAGATAACATTTTTAGTACCAGAGAATTTTTAAAAAATCTTTTACTTTTTACATCTTGTTAACTACAAATTCTTCTATTTCACGACCTGCACTTTGAAAAGCATCAATTTTAAGGTCTTTTTTGGAAGATATAATAATGTGATAGATACAATTAACAGATATAATAATGTTATAGATTAAAATCATATCCCCAATGTACTTGTTTATAGAAGCATTGGTTCCTAGCTGCCTATTTACGGTAGGCAGAAATAAGTAAGTTTTCAAGTATGAACTCCTAATATGACTTAAAAGATGTGGTATTGTCATGCTTGTTATTATGAAACAAAATTCCTACTTAACATTAAGGTCTGCCTCAACAAAAGAAAGACCAAAAGTCAACTCATATTATTTTAAACTTCAGATCTACTGATTAAAATTCATGCTTTGAAGAAAAAATGATATAGTTTACTTGTATATTGTCAAGAAATTATTTTAAAAAAAAATTAGCTTGTCAAATTTAACCTGTTGAAAAGTTTGAGTTCAAAATAAGTGCTTTTAAACACGGGAATACGTAGGAAATATTTCATACGTGAACGACATCACTCTTTATGTTAACTTTTTTTTAATGTAAATATTAATTTGGATCATCTGACAACGAATGAAATGCCAGCTGATGTGTTGACTAAGTCATGAGTTAGACTCACCATTACGTTGTTGTTGCTTGTCTCCTTGGTTTAGCTGAGCTAAAACAGGTCTATGATGTTAGTCACTCTCAAAAGTCCAAAGAGAACCATGATTGTATTTCTATAAAGATAGGATCTGGAAAGTCCCAGACAGTCCAGAATGTGGTCAGGTGCCGCCTGTTCACTGGAACACTTCGGGCAGATAGGGAAAGTCTTTCCCATTGGTGTAATGCAGAGATCTTATGTGTCCACTTTTAAGTTTGGTAATGGCCTTCTGGTCGCTTCTCCAGCACTGGACGGCTATAGCTTCTCCAGGTCGCTTACATTGATACCAGTGGAGCACTGGAGGAATGTTCCAAGAGGCATTAAAAGAACCATAGCCCTCGAAAAGAATTCGCCATTATAAAGTATGGAACTAGTTTTGTTCAAATGCAATCTTGAAACCTAATTTAATTGTTTGAATGATGTATATTAAAATATCTTCACTACCCAACAACTTTGTTAATACGTCTGAAACTCCAACAAAAGCATAAGTAAAATCAAAGACTTTCAAAACAGATAAATAAGTTAGCACAAATGATAAATTGTTATTTAGCGATCAGTAGAATAAATCTTATCATTTGAAATAAATAAGGAGAAAAAAATTCACTAAGATTTGCAATTTTCAAAAATGTTAAATTTATCAAAGAACTGGAACTATCTATACTGGAATTTTAAGTTTGAATTAGGGTTAAAACAAATTTCATTCTTGTATAAATGTAATCTTTTAAAATAAATACTCAATACTTTTTATTAAAATAATTATTCAATTTGTTTATCAAGCTTAGTTACTTTGTTAGCTAGACAACAGAAATTAAGCAGGCAAGTTTCTACTTACTGAATTTTGCCTGTCCAATTTAATGTTTTTTTTTTATTTACTTCAGGTTTCATTGCCTAATTTTTAAAAAAAAATTATAATGAAAATTAGAGCAAAATGCCGGCATATGAAAAATAAATTAAACAAATGACAAACAAAAGTGCAAAAAACATTAAAATAAAAAAATTGGGGGGATGCTTCAGTTTATCTGTCTATGGTGGTGAACCAGCACCCTACTACCATATAAAGGTTCAAATATGACAAAGGAAGTAATTTCAAAAAGAAGAAAACACTAAAAAGTATTAGAAATATTCATTTTATTATACATAATAACGACTTCAATATTTTCTCCAAATTTACATATGCACAGTCGAAGGCCACAAGCGAAATCACTAAATCATAACAAACAGAATCAGTCTAAATAACAAAAACATATTGAAAGAGGAATTTCGTATACTGACATTCCATCAAGTAAAAAAAAAGAGCTATTGTGCCTACCTAAAAATCAATGTTAGATTGTGCACAAAATATAAATTTTGTAACAAGGTATAAGAATTTGTGTCCGTTTATTGGGGCCAGGGTCTGTACTGCTGCTGGGGGTATGGGTAACCGCCAGTAGGGGGATATGGGTAGCCTGGTTGTTGTTGTTGCTGCTGCTGCATTGGGGGTTGGCCTTGGTAACCCGGTGCTGAAAAGGAAAATAATAATTTAGGTAAACTTAAAACAAAATCCTACACATTTTATATTTTTAAAAAAATCAAACAATTATATACTTAAAAGTTGTTTTGCACAGAGTTTTGAAAAAAAAAGCAATTAATATTTGTTGAGGGGCACATCAATTGAATGGAATTAGAGGTTTGAAGCCTAAAACAAGAATTCTAAAAGAACTAAAATAGCCTACTACCCTGTTTGTTAAATATTTACTGAAATTCTTATCAGGAAACAACTAGGTTCCTAGGTTTGTAACAGTAAGTGTCATTTACAAACGTTTCTACAAAAAATTTATATACATTAGAATAAATTTCACTAAACACAGCATCCAGCTATCGTTTAAACTTCTTAGGCCAAAACCAACTATTTTCAATAATGTTCTTTCACAAATCAAATTAATATTATTTATCGTCTGCTTGATTTATTTATGTAGTTCTACAAATAATTACCTACTTAAAACCCAAAACTACTCTAAAATGCTATTTAAGTAAGAAATGTAAAACTAATCAGGATTATACGCAAAAAAAAAATATGGCTTGATACTTGCTTAGTAAACAAATAATAAACAATAAAAAATCACATTCCCAACGTCATTCGAAACTTATTTATAACCAAAATAAATTTTGCTTAAAATAATATTTATAAATGAATAAAGTTTCTCATGCCATTGTTGAGTTGGCAACAGGGATTGAAATGACTCTAAATTGAACTTCAATGCTAATTCAATGGGTAATTTGTCGACAAATAGTAGATTTATGTGCGTCCGATTGTAAAGACAGACAAAAAGTATGAAAAGCTGAGGTCATACCTTTCTAATAAAAAAATAAATTAAGGTCCAATTGATAGAATTGATTTTGGAAGGAGGGTACGGACATCAACCGCTTTTCTACACATTTTTCTTTTTTTAATCCTTTGGAATTAAAAAAAAGCAAAAGTAGGCTAAAACTGCTTGAACTTTCTTCTTTAATAATGTTGAAGTTATATAGTAAAAAGCAAAAACTGTAAAACAAAGTTGTGAAGTGAATCCTACAAAGTTCTACATATATATATATACCTCTAGAGTGAAGAAGTTTAGTAAAAGGAAAAGGCGAGTGTATAGGCACAATATGTCACTTGAAATTTATAGTGTGGACACAGAATTCTGAAAATATTTTCTCTTTTAAATCTGGTTGGGCAGAAATGCTTAAATCAATAGAAACTTGTCAGATCTGCAGACAAAATGTACTTACCAGGCGGGAATGGTGGCATGATAATCTGGCCATACGGATATGCATTAGGAACAGTCGGGTATGGGTAGGCATACGCTGGGTAGGGTGGGTACTGCTGCGGAGGTGGATTGGGCACCTGCTGCTGTTGTTGTTGTTGCTGACCCCATGGTTGGGGGGGAGGGGCAGAGGCACTGTTGGTGGTGGTTTGGGGGGGAGGGGGCCGCTGCGGTTTCTGGTTGGCTGAAAATAAAAGTAATAATCTTGTTCAGTATTTCTTAAAAATATAAATCTAAAAGATAAGTCTAAAAAAATATTTAAATGTAGCATTAACTTGGTAAATTAATGAAATTCGTGAATCTGTCATTAACAGTTGGAGGGATCTGTAATTTGAGAGAAAAAAAAGTCTGTCATGGTCAGGTCAACTGCAGCAACTTCTATAATGACTTGTACCATTGTTGCAGGTACTCAATCAGCTAACAATTAAGAACGTACTGGATTTCTTTTAATATTTCAGGTTAAAAGTGATACAATGCATTGTTGCGATTACGGCAGTTTACCTTCCCACAGCTGAATGTAAAGTGGTTTTCTTTGAATGAGTTTTTAATTTAAAATATCAACTCTTAAAATAAACTATTAGTTATATTATTAGAATTTTATTTCTGTAGTAAACAGTTTTAAAGTCTCATTAATACTTCATTTTTTTAATTAATGAAATTATAAAAAGTTTAGTCCAAACTTTTGCTATGGTATTGAAACATCTATTTACTTTCCAATAAGATCTTTCAATGTAAAGACATGTTGTATAGGACTCAAATTAAAAGTCTCAATTTCTTAAAGGGATATAAATTTTTAAATAAAATAGCGTTCGTCTATTAGCTATGTAGATATTTATTAGAAGAGCAAAAGAGGCACCACTCACATCTATTTATAAGCTTGGTTACATTATCCAACTAAACAATAACCAATTATATTAAACATGTAATTGCTGATGCAATAATTGGGTGCGATTACATTATAAAGATGATGCAATATGAAATGAGATATTCCATCATACATAGGCTGATGCAACTTGAATATGATATTTTAACATAAATAGAAGTTGGATCTTTCAGATGCGCCTGAGAGCTTTTGACTGTCGGAAATATTTTTATCATGCAAATCAAAATGTATTTCTTGTATTCACTGCAACACATTAAAAATAAGATTTCAAAATTATTCATTGTTGTTGTGTCCATGGATTTATTTATTGAAACGTGAAAAAATAAAAAATAAGCACCAAGTTATATTGAACTACATTGTCTATTGAATAGATTCCGGCAATGAGTGGAACCATTCCAATTTCTAACATTGGTTGAAACAGATTGTTATACAAATTGTGAGAAGGACATCGAGGCAATGTACGACATTGTCTTGCGTGGATGAAGCGACACACCATTGAGATGTTCAGTTCTCAGCCTGGTAATATGGCTGTAATAAGTACCTTTTCCCAAAGCACGAGACCTAATTCCATATTTGACCGACGTCAAAATCCTTTAAGGTATCCGATCATCTTTTTTCAGCAAAAATCGACTAAATATCAAGCATTTGTTTTTTGCATTTTAATATAAAACAAACGTTTAGCTTTCTAAATCTGTTTCATTTTAGTTTCTAGTTTTTGATAGAACCGAAGTTATAGCCTTTTAAAGCTTTTTTTGCATGTTTTTGCATTTTTTTCAAAACGCATTATGCAAAACAAAAAAAAAACTGAAGTTCTTTATTGTCAATTGCTTTCAAATTTTTACAGTAGTTTTGCAACAGTATGAAGAAGGTTTTGAACTAGAATCGTGTAAAACTATTTAGAATTGGATATTTTAAAACTTGCTTCTCTCCTTTCTATGTGATTTAGGTATAATGCTACAAACTTTTGCCTATTAAAAAAAATTGGGCACTGATATCTTAATGATTTTAATTCATGACCTATATTAATGTTTGTTAAGTATATTTAAAGTTGAACAATGGAAAAAAAATTTAAGATATCATGTTTTGCGTAAACATGATTTTTGAAGCATATTTTACCATAATTTTTCACAAATACTGAAAAAAAAA
Source organism: Hylyphantes graminicola (assembly GCA_023701765.1). Lineage (NCBI taxonomy): Eukaryota > Metazoa > Arthropoda > Arachnida > Araneae > Linyphiidae > Hylyphantes > Hylyphantes graminicola. Next base: position 5,389,778 of record CM043121.1, on the reverse strand, counting down.
TCACTTTTTTATATGATTTACTTTCTTAAACTATTTTTATATTCATGACAAATAATAAAATGGCTCAATGTCATGGTTGGAATTGAATTTTCAGAAACTTGCTGTCGAAGGTGATCGGCCATCTTTACTCCAATCAAATGAGTACCTACCAGTATTGTGGTGCTGGGGGGGGAGCCAGGGGAGTGGGCTGATTGGCCGCCGTCACAATGTTATTCTGAAGATCTTTGCAGTGGTCTTCTTTCTCAGTCTTGCGTGCAAAGCAGAAGTCGCTGATTTTGTTCTGGAAGCTCAGGAGAACTTCCGTCAAGTTTTGGTAGAACTGGAAAATATATGGCAGTTAGTCGTGGTATCAAGGAATTTTTTTTGAAAATTATTGGTAAGTCACATACAATGAATCTAATTAAATGTCAGCTTTTAATCTCTTTTATTAAAGAAAAAAGGAGGCTTTCAGGTTATTGTGAGAGCAGACTGAAATAATTATAGATGAAAATCATTGCCAATTGCAGTTGAAAATTTTTCTGAATTTACTGGAAAGCCAGACAGTTGTGCTGAAACTGCAGAAACACTTCAAATTTGTAACTTTGTCACAGAACAAAAAGCTCCTTTCCTACTTTTTTTTAAATAGTCATTTGTTAATTGTTGGATGAAGGTATTAGACAGCTCAAAACAATTAGGGTAACGCATGGTTTAAACCCTTTCACCCCCAGTGATTCCATTTGGAATCATCAGCTCTGCGATTTTTTTTTATCACTAAGTTAAGCTCCCTCTTATTTAATTTAATAAAATAGGAAAAATGAAATAAAATTCCCCCTGAAAAAAGTTTATTAAATAAATTGACCCTAAATTCTTCATCTTTGCATTTTTATATGCTTAAAAAATTGTTTTTAACTAATTTTTAACAAATAAACTTTTGAAAAACTTATTGTTTATATTTATTCAAAAGTTATGATTCTCCCCCCCCCCCCTTAAATTTTAGTTAAAAATTAAAAAAAAAATTACCCTTTTTTACCATTTCATTCTTGATGTACAATGAATCTATTTACCAAATTTTCGGGTTTTAGTATAAAAATCAAAAGTTGGAACTGAAAGGGTTTTAAAAAAAAGTACACAAAGTGTTCCACTAATTGTTTTGAGCAGTGTATTTCCAAACACTACTCAAACTGTGCTTTACAATCCTATGCTACATACAATGGTTTGAACACTAAATATTTGATGTGGATTTAAAAAACATGTTTGTTTTACACATAAACTTAGTTCTACATTCATTTTAAGGTTCTTTTAATAAAAGGAGTGGGAGGGGAGTCAAACTGAATGTTTACTTCTGAAATGATTGTTGCAGGAAAAAATTCGGCTCCAGGAAATTGAGGTTAAAGCTGATGTTTTACCCTAAACAAGTTTAAAAGCCGAAAATTTCCCTAGTTAAACAGTTTACTTAATACTGTAAAACTCTGTGACAATGACCTTGTTTACAACAACCATTGTATATAGTGTGATAAATGTTCGGTCCCTTTGAAACCTATCATAAACCTTAATGTTATAATATCTTAACTATAACAAAAAGTTTTAATTAACTTCTTGGTTACTCCACTAAAAATAAATTTTTATTGATATTAGAAATGTCCTCTTAAAGATCCTTTAAAACTAGTTTTTAAACAGTAAAATTTTATTTTATTGACAAATGATGGGAAAAGTCACCAAATTCCAAATTTCTGCCTAAAAAAGTTATTTGCTGAAGAAGAAGAAATTAAACTATTACTAATAGCCCATTAGGTTAAAATGTATTCAATAGATGTCATTTTTGAACTTCAATTAATATATGCAAGTTCTTAATATGTATTTTACAAGAATTCCCAATGCTTGATACTCTGCCTTGTTTATAATGTCAAAAACACTGTGTTTAAAGGGTTGCCACACTTTTTGATAAAAATTCAAGGACTTTTCAAGGATATATTTCTCCACTTTCAAGTATTGTATATTCGAACATGCAACACCTAAATTTCACGATACTTTTTAAAAATTCATTTAGAAAACGACTAAGAACTCTGTAACTTTCAAATGAACTTAAATATGTGTTATAAAACAATCATTGAGTTATTAAAAAATCAACCTAAAATCACTTGCCTGCCTTCTAGGATTATACAAATAATAAATAAAAAAATACAAATAGGAGGCGATTGACATTGAAAAGGTGTTTTTAATTGAGCCAAAATTAACATTTGCAACACTTCAAGATAAATTAGTCAGCCAAAAAAAATTAAGGACTTTTCAAGGTGGATAGTGTTTTTCAAGCACTTTCAAGGCCTAGAAAATCAATATTTTTTCAAGCACTTTTCAAGGTTTTCAAGGACCGTGGCAATCCTGGTTTAATTCAATGATGCTATAACGGGGTTATACTGTAATAGGGCCTACCTTTGATCCCTCCTGTAGGTTCCCAAGCAGCTCTATGTATGCGTCATGGGCTGCGGCCAGGTCACACATCAGGGCCTCCCTCTTGCTGGCAGAACCACTGCTGTTCTTCTCCTTGCAGAACTCACTGTTGCTGGCCTGCACGCAGGGAAGAAACAAAGACAAGCCTTACATTGTGCAAGAATATGAAATTATGTTTTGCATATATACATTTTTTGTTTTCATTTTTTGTTGAAGGTAGCCATTTTTGTTTGGTTAATAAGCAAAGTCATGTTAACTGGTGTTGTGCTGTGATATTTTCTTTTGATATTTGAATTAAATTTAAATTATATTGCAGCTTCAATGTGTTGGCATCACTCAGTTGTCGATGATTGCAAGATCGCAAGATATTGCGATTTCTTCTCCTTGCAGAACTCACTGTTGCTGGCCTACAAACAGGGAAGCATCATTATTGAGCAATGCATCAAAATTACATCACATTAGCATCAAAATTGTGCAGTCAGGTTTGCATATACTGGCTCATGATGTCATTATAAGTGGACCAGGTTATTTAAAAACTAGGTACAGCAAATGAAATAGATGTGGACTTCATGATGTAGAGCTAAGTTTTTTTTCTAGACTTTTCCATCACAAAATATTTACATATGTTCTATTGGATCGTGCGACTAGATTACAATTGCTCTTATCTAATCATGTATCCAGTATAAACCATTCTAATTTCTCAAAAGACTATTAATAATGTTGAAAGCAAGAATATATAAGCAGGAATATGTTGTATATGTTGTAGTCAAATTATGTTAGATTAATCTCAAGAAGACCCAAAAAACACTTCGTGTTAACCAAATTAAAGTAAAATGTATAGAAAGTGCTGCTATATTATTTTGTATAGATTTTTTTTACATATCACTCCAAATCACAAGATTTAAATTAAGATTATTAAAATGTGTTCATTTCATCAAAAAGGGTTAGATGAGAAATTGAAACCAATTATTACAATAAGCAAAACTGCAACTTCTAACAACACCAAAATCCCAAAACTTCCAATAAGTCTTTTACAAAATCTCATAGCTCTGTCCTAATAAACTTATATCGGCAATATATATTTATAGTTGTTGCACCTGTATATCCCTGACAAGTGCCTCCTGCCTGGCTATGTTGTCCTGGATGCGCTTTTGCAAGGGTCCATAAATCTCACCGAGGGCTTCTACGGAGAGGGCTTGTTCGTTCACCCCGCCTTCACCAGACAGGGCATCCATGAACTTGGCCCCTGAAATTTCGAATAATTCCAGTTAGAATTGACTGTTAAGGGGGAATGAGCACGCTGGACAGCGGGTCTCCAAACTCAAGTGCCTCAGTGTTAATCCAATGGGGAAAACTATTTTCTCTGCCACATTTCTCCAGCTGTATTGAATATTTTTACGAATGGTTTTTTAAATAATAAATGTAGATAACTTACAGGTCTCTATAATCCCACTTTTTAAAATTGCTTGAGATACTTTTTGTAAAATTATTTATTGAAAATTTTAAAAAATGTTTGAACCAATTTCAAAAAGTGGGATTGTCAGGACCTGCAAGTCAGCGACATTTATAACTTAAAAAATTCGGTTGTAAAAATATTCACTACAGCCAGAGAAATGTGGCAGAGAAATAATTTTTTCATTGGATTAACACTGAATTTTTGCTTTGGAGACGTCCAGCACGCCCGTTCTTCTTTAACAATACATGACAAAAGGTGTAGGCTGTGTAGTCTATTACTCTATATGAATGACAAAAACATGTGAATGATCTATTTACTGGACTAGAAAAGGAGAGAAAGGCGATGATGATAAAGGAGGGTATAAATGCCACCCCCATTTAGAATTGAAGGCTAGGTTGAATTATCACAGTACTAGAGCACAGTGCACATGGGCTATTGGCAAATAATTAGAACCGAAATTTAGAACCAAAGTCAACTGGCGATAAGTGACTCGAGTAGGAAAATAACATAACTTTTAAGGGTGCAAGGGTGACATATGCAGAGAAAAACTTTGAAGGGTATTTAACCTGCTCTCCCTCCGGGTACTATTCATAGGACTTTTTGGTTACGCAGATCAGATCAATTATAGGTCGGTAGTTATTTGATCAGCCCTACTGACTGGGCTACTTAAAAGATTATTTGGGATTTCCTTTTTGCTCTTTTCTGCTTCGTGCATTTCTTCTATTACAGCACTGCAGGTCTAATCTGCCAAAAGCAGGTCAGATAAAAGAAAAATGATAACAGAAGTTGTAGTAAATAATATAGTGTCTTTAGAGGTACCGAGAGAGGTATCAGAGACACTTATATATAATTATTGCATTCTTTGTGAGAAAAGAAAACTAACCAGTTAAAAAAAATTCAATTGCAGAAAAATAGCATTAAGGAATAAAAAACGAAATCAAACATCTTAACCAACAATTCTTACAAACTATTATCAAGATACAAAAATTTAACTAACAAAGCGTTTCATGTTAACAACGTTTTTGGAAGAAAAGTAAAACTGAACTTAGGTAGCTTAAAAAACTTAAGAATCTTAAGACTCATGAACGAGGGCAAAGATATACTGACTCATGTCCACTGTTGCACTGTCCAGTTCACCAAGAAGACCTTCCCTCTCGTGCTTCAATTGGTCCACTTGCCGCATCAGGCCTTTCAGCTTCTCGACAGAGGAGCAAGAAGCTATGGAGCTGCCCTCTGGAATACCACTCAGCAACTGATCCTGCAAGGGGCATAAGAAAAACGAAATATTGTCAGACTGGTTTGTAGCAAGCCCTTATTCAACGAGAAGCCAGATTTGCAAAATGAAACAGGAATATTTGGTTGATTTAATATTAATTCTACGGAAAGAAAATCTACCTTTGATTCAATTTTTTTGAGTGATTTATTTACACAAAGCTAGTAATGTTTTTCTGTATTGCAATTTTTTTTATTGAAAATCCTGACAACTTAAAAAATACTTAATATCCACTTCAACCAACTCCCAACAATACAGAGTTCAACTAACAAACACTTTATTAATAACGTACAAACATTACAGAAAAAAAAATATTCGTCACAAGGGAGTAAAACAAGAACCCTGTATATGTGATTAAAAAATCATAATTATAATTAATAAGACACATAAGTTAATAAAAAAAACCACAAAAATTTAATTTAAATACAGTACAGTCCTGATTATCTGATCCCCGATTATCTGATTTTCCACTTTAACCGAGCTTTTAAATATTTCTATTATTTTTCCAACGACTACCGAAAAAAAACCTGTAGTCTCTCTAAAAAAACTGACTAAAAGCTATCGAAAGTGCTATTGAATATAACAACAAGAAGAAACGACACTAGCAATCCTGTTATCCTTTAAAAAAAAAAGCGATACATTGCTGCAGAGTAACGCCAAAATAGCATAAAACTAAAAACAATTAAGGACTTTTTTTATAAAGTAAAAGAACTCTTTAAGTGTCATATATGCATATGTATTACACGAGGTGTCTCTATATAAATTTGTATTAGTTAAAATATACAATTAGACACACACAATTATTTTATTTACAATTTTCGCTTTAACCGAGTTTTTCGGTTATCCGAGTTAGTCTCGGACCACATTAACTCGGATAATCGGGGTTCTACTGTACATAAATATACACAAAGAAAAAACAAAAATGTGGCAATACTATATTATCCAAACAAATGTCCAAAAATTCTGGTCAGCGGGAAATATATATAAACAAAAAACAATTTGCTTCTATTAATTATTTTTTAAATTTATATCATCTATTGACAATATAAATTTAAAATAAAGAATTTTTAAGTTCAGTAATTTTTGAAGCTCAGTAGGTAGTTTGTTAAATACTTTTGGGGCTAAATATGAAACATATTTTCGAAAAATTTCTTTACATGGAAAAGGGATATGAAAAATTTCATTTAAACGTCTAGCTGAGATATTTACTTTTAACTTACAAAAAGAATTATTATGATGTAAATATAAAATCATTTGAAAAATAATCAACTGTATTTAAAAATCAGAAAGGACGTGTCTGCACTTTTCTTGGAATATTGATTACATAGTTACATCTCAGTGAATCTGACAGCACTAAGTGACTGCACTGCTAAAAGTAATTGACCCATGGTCACCAAAAGAAGTCTCACCTCGGGCAAACACATCAGAACAATCTTCTCCTTGTGCTTGCCATACTTCTCCCTGACCACCTGGTCAGCGTTGCTAGCTGTGCCGATGATCTGCCTGTACTTCTGGAGGTTGGTCTTCAGAGGCTCGTTCAGCTTGGCCGATGGGGTGCGGGCCCACTGGGCGCCAAACTTGGATCGCAGATCGGTGTCCGAATCCTCCTCGTCCTTGAGCATTCTTTGGCACTAAAATATATGTTGAGATAGTTTAGGAAAGGTAAGAGTAGGGATAGTGCGAAATACATGGGTTAAGAAAGTCCAACAAAGAAAAGAGTGTCTTAAAAGCCACATAACATAAAATTGTCTTAATGAAAAACAACCTATCCAAAATAGAAAAAAGATTTAATTAACAAACAAATTATGCAGAGTAAGTAATTAAAATTAACTGCAACTGTGATTTAAATATAACATCTATAATTATTTGGTTTTCATTATAAAAAAACGTGTACTCTGGAATAATTGCAAATTTTATAATTGAAAATATGCACAAAATTACTTGGGCATTTCCAGTAAATTTTATTATTTTTATATTTCATGACCATATTAGGTCATTATAATTTTCTAAAATCATTCTTGTTTTCCAATGGACCTCATTAATTTTCTTGATCTAGAAAGAGAGCTGCTCTATTTGAACTAATGTTCAAAACATATAGAAAACACAAAATCTCCATTTCGGATTTCCAATTCCATCCCAATATTTTCATCACCTTCCTTAACAGTCAAACCTTGTAAACGTGAACTAGCATAGCTAAACGAAAATTTGGCTTAAGATGAACTGGAAACATTTCCCTGGACTACAAAGCTTGGAGATGATGCAAAAAAAAATGCTTAACATGAAATTGAGTTAGGAGGAAATCCCGCTTAACACAAACAAAAAATGCAGAATCTGACCTTATTTTCTTAGTAATTCAAAGTTCTGAAGATCAAATGAAACATAAATTTAGAAAAAAAAAAGCGGCAAACCAACCAAATTGTCTTCTACTTCTGAGAAAATCATGAATCCCTCCAAATGGTCTTTATTAACTGAATTTCTAATTGTAACTCAATGTATGTTATGTATTATCCGTATATTACATCGCAAAATTCGAAAAAAAATGGATGTTTTTTTAAACTATTCCCTTTTTCAATTTAAAAAAATCATGATGATTATTAACATGAAATTCAGTTAATGCCAAATGTTTGGAGTTCATGTTAGCGGAATTCAACAATATGTCATATTAGGTAATTGAAGGTAAAAATATATCAGTCACCTCATCCAGTATCTCTTTGTTCCTCTGCAACATAGCAGGCAGCTCTTGTATGAGGGATTCTACAACCTCCAAGCCCCCTTTTTCCTTGATTGTCTGGGCTTTTTCACGCAGCGAGGGTGGGAGACTGTTGCCAGATGTGTCTTCCAAGGCGGCAGGCAGGTTGAGGGAGGCCAGGATGCTAGAGAAAAATTATGTGGTTAGGTTGAATTGTCTAATGTTAGGCTTTTGAGTAGAAAAACTTTTACATGTGTTTTTACATTTGCAAATAATTATTTTATGCATTTGTACCTTTGACAAACTTACAATGAAAATTACTGGTAAACAATCATTTGATTGGAAAAATTTAATTCATTGAAAAAGTTTAATATCTTCAGAAAATTTAAATGCAGACTCATTCGATAATCAGCTTCTCAATTACTAACGCCTTTGATTTTAATTATCTTCATCTAATCTTCATGTAAAGCTTCTCCAGACTAAAGCTCTCCTATTTGAATTTGGAGATTAGGTTAGGTTAGGTTTGAATTATCGTCGCACTAGAGCTACACGAGGGCTATTGGCGAAGCACTTCATATTGCCACAGTCTAGTGATGAGCCAGCACCTGAATAGGCACCCAATGCACCCGTTAAGGGCGACATCGTACCCAGTGTCATTGAATTTGGAGAGGAGTGATGTTTTTGAAATCAATACGCTGGTTCGAGACTCTTTGTAGGCAAACAGTCTTTTTGGGCTTATTCTAAACTTGATCTACATCAAATGGAATAAGAAACAACTGTTTATGACACAACAATTGAAGAGTACACAGGAAGAACCACTTGATTTCGTAGAAGGCTTTCCTCAGTAGGCCTATATGGCAATGATAGCAAGAAATCACCTAAACTGGTATAAAGAAACCGGTTACTCGCTTTGTTTCTCTTTCGTGGCAACCCTGATTCATGCCAGGGATCAGTGGACCGTTTGTACTGCAAATGAAGAACCGAAAAGAAAAAAAAAACGGTTTTCAGTTGCCAATGTCCGCCAAGCAGACACATATAAGGTAAGACTCCTAAAAAATCAAGTGGTTCTTCTTGTGTACTCTTCAATTATGAGCACCGCCGAGGACAGAACCCACAACCCTTCCGATGCAAGCACAGCACTTCACACAACTGAGCTACCACGGCTCTTGAGGGGGCGTAAACTGATTAAGCACTTGGGTTGGCTCGCTGGTTGAATAACAACATACTGGGACTGAGGCATAGTAAGAAGTGGCCAAAGCAAGCTTGTTAGTGGCTTATATACACATTTGCAGGCGAACAGTCTTTTTGGACCTAATCTAAACTTGATCTACATCAAGTGGAATAAGAAACAACAACTGTTAATGACACATCAATTATACAGTAAACTCCCTATTATCCGCGAAATTGGGTGGCATGTCATCCGCGGAAAATAATCCGCAAAAGTAAAGAAAATATCTTCAAAATTGCTTCTGGGTTTTATAAGAGTTAAAGTAGAGTACTAGTAGTACTATTATAAGAGAAATCCGCACGAATCGTGCAAAGCAGTTCAATTGAGATCGGGGACAGTTTATTTTACAAGTGGAAGTGATGACAAATAGCCCTTGTTGTGCACTTGGCCGAACACGTTTTGGTACACACCAGGTTTAATATAGTCATTCATATTTAAGTGCATTCGTTGTTTTTATAATATATTCTTCGTTTTTAAAATGTATTCTTCATTCTGGAAAGTAATTCCTTGTTTTTGGGATGCATTCTTTCAAGTTTTGTTCAGATAAATTTCATTTCTCTGCGTTTTGTTAAATTATTATTTTGCAGTAGAAAAAAAGGGTGATCGTGGCCCGCGGATAATCGGGAGTTTACTGTAATTATAAGTATCAGCAACAACTGTTTATGACACATCAATTATAAGTATCAGTGATTTAAATCTCACCCGTTGAGCATCTGCGTCTCGCTCTGCATCCTCTCCTTCTCGCGGTTGACGATCTCCATCTTGCGCAGGTCGAAGGCAGACATGGCCTGCTGCACTGCCAGGGGGAGGAGGGCACCAAACATGTCTGCCACAACAACACAATCCCATTACAAACGCAAGCTTAGAAAACACAACCTCCCCCATACCCCCTCACTCCATTAAGGGGTTCAGTATGTTGTATATCGGTAATGTTAAATTGGCCAATTGCAATGTACCTTTTCACAATAACTACTGATCAGATCATCTTAACATTTTCTGTGCGTGTTACACCAACCTTGTATATTAATCTGAGGTTAAAAGTTTTTTTTTTAAATAACTGTTAGATTTTTTTAAATAATATAAGTTTTAAAGTTCCCAAAAAATCATGAAATTTTTAACTTTTTTGCCCAATACAATTTTTTTCACTTCAGTTTTATTAAAATTTATAACCTCAGATTAATCTATACTATGTATTACATCATATAAAAAAAAGTTTACGAGAAAACATAGCATAGTTTTTGAGAAAAGGTACATCGAAGTTCAAAAAATCAAGTTATGAGAAAAACGCATTTAAAGTTTTTATTGTTAACCCATTTCCTTACGAAGCCATGACATTAAAATGGCTTTTAAAGTCAAAAATATTTTTCCAATCGTCTTGATACTTTGTGACAGTATTAATAAAGTTGTAATAGTATTTTAAGCCAATAATTTTTGTTTTTATTTTTTCACCGATTTTTGGGTATTGAACCCCCTTAAGGTAACAGGGAACAAAATTCACAATATCAAATTTTCATTTTAACTTCCAATCATGCTTTAATGCCTTCGAAAAAATTATGCAGATTTGAATATAGGGCTGAAGTTCACAAATTTTGGTGGTTAATTTCAATATAACTTTTTTTTGCCAGCTTTAACCCTTTCGCTACGAAGGATTTGTGCTTCCTCTTAATATTTGATAGGAATAACATTATCGAATCCTTAGTTGTTCGGGGGGTTTCAGTAAGGAAAGGGTTAAATGTCATTGTTCCGAAACACCAATTTTCAGCCTTAAGGTAAATTTTTCTCTTTTTCTATTTTACTAGAAGGGTTGAAATTTTCTGTGATATCTTGTACTCGTCTATTTAACACAGTGAACCAAAATTAATCTTAAAAAATATTAAGCAAGTAAAAATAAGACGATTTTTCTCATTTAGGAAACGTGCAAAATTTCTGTTTAGGTTAATGACTTAAAATTATGAATGTTTAATCGTCAAACTTGAGGTTTGGAGACTAAGAAATCACTCGAGCACATTGACCCTTAAATTCAGACAGTTGGCAGGTTGAATTAACGTTGCACAAGAGCCACCGTCGGCAAGTCGAATGCATTACCTTCGGAGTTTGGATTGAGCTTTTCCCCTGGCACAATGGGCTTCGCAAGGGGTGCCACTCCGATGGGGGGCAGCGACTTTTCATCGGGCACTCGAGCATGGTAGATGAAGTCGTTGTCTTTTTTGGCCTCGGCGCAGTTATGGGCTATCCGCGGAATGTAATCCATGAATTCGTCAGGGATGGGACCTTTGGCCTCGGCTCCTTTGATCAGAGATAGGGCTTTCTAGAAAGCAAAATTTTATTTTTAACAATTGAACTTTAACAGTTTTGGATTTGTTCAAATGGTAATGAGGTAATTTATCTCAGGGATTGGATATGCAATCTGGTTGGAGTATAATATTCATTTTCAATGCACGAGATTAAAACTTTTTATGATGATATTACTTTTATTTTAACTAACATTTCTTAAATTATTTTAATTTCATTTCAGTAACAGGTGATTACAAATGACAACTTCATACTAATTTAACTTCATTTAAATTTAAAAACTTGGCAAAATAATAAAATTTATAAACTGTTAAAAACTATTTGCTGGTACACCAGGCACCCAGGTGACTGGTTTATAGGTCAGTATCCTTCAGGGGGCTAAAGCTTAAGTTTTGTCCTAAAGTTACATAGCAAATACAGCATCATTAACCTCTTACCAGCTTGGGTCGTAAATTATGTATATTTGAAAAAGCACATGAGTACTTTATGATAGTAAGATATTTTAAATGTCAATTGATAAAACATTTTATGCAACTCACTTTGTTTTGAATAGGTTTATAGTTTTACAAAAAAAAATAATTAAATTTTTAAAAGGTCAGACTGAGATTTTAAAAATTGGAAACGATGTGCAGTATTTCAGGCACAGAGGTTAAATGAGAGCATTTTTAGTGAAATAAAAGAGGCCCTACTTACCTGAAGTCGAGCGATTTCTTCGCCTACGTCTTTTTTTGATTTGCAAACTAGAGATTGATAGTACTCTGCAATGGCTGAAAATCCAACTTGTTTGCCAGCAACACTTGGCACCCATTCCTAAAAAAAAAATACAAAAATTCTCAATTGCCTACATAAAAAGTCAATATTAGTTTGATAAAATTAGACACACTACTTCATCTAAAGAAATCAATGTAATGACTGATTGTTTGAAGATATATCTGCCAGACTGCTTATCCACTTACAGAAATACATTTGTTTCCTAAAATGATTTATTACGAATTCTCCATCGGCAATATTTATGCAACTACTTAGTACAACCTAATATTTACTAATATTCACTGTGAAGTGAACTGCAATAAGCCACTAATAAATTTGCTTTGGCCACTTCTTGCTATGCCATAGTCCGAGTATGTTGCTCCATGTTGTTATTCAACCAGCCAAGCCATCCCAAGAGTGCTTAGTTTTCTAATTCTAAAAATTCCTCTACAAAATTAATAATGACATAGCATAGCAAATTTCAAATTAACTTAAAACCTCAATAGTTTGATCATTGGACCATGAAAAGTAAACTTGATAATACTTAACAGCTACTCACCTTTTCCCAAATATTCACAACTGTGTCTTTCTGCATGGCCTTAAGTGCTTCAGCATACAGTTCATCGGCCCGAGAAGCAACCTTCGCAATAATGGCCTCTTTCATGTTGCCTAAAAGCAAGAATTATACATAAAACATGTGCATCCATAAAAACATGGAATAGTTGAAAAGAGGGATTGTGTCGAGCAAAGCAATGACTCTACAGATGGAATCGCTCCTTGTTGCCTTCTTACTTTCCATTATCTAACATGAAATATAAGAGGCTGTGCATATATAACATTATAAATTTTACACATATTTTTGACCCCCTCCCTTCCCTACGACATCAAACTGTATCATTACACGACAACCCCTTTCCCCCCCCCCCCACACTCTATGATATCGTTATCAGGTACAAAAAGAAAATTTAAGTTTTTCATTCTATATCACACCCATTCCTTCACAAAATTATTGGTGTACAGTCAATATCATAATTATCAGTAATGCATGACCAGTAATCAAACGAATGTTGTATGTGTTTTGTGCCTTAAAGTTCCTTTAAAAATGATTTCACACAATTACATTTAGAAATAAACTCGAGAATATTGCACAATGTAAGAAAATTGTAAATAAATAACTAAAAAACGATAACGTTATCAAACTTAAGTAACCCCCCTTTCTCTCGATATCCTATTATATCATTTGGCTTACCCCCTCCCCTCCCCTAAAATGATAACGTTATATGTGCACAGCCCCTAAGGTAATAAAAGTATTGTGACCAGGTTGAAAATCTGAAATGGAGATTTTATGTCTGAAAAAATTGAGCTGGAAGAAAAGCGGAGTGAGGTGTGTGATTCACTGAACAGGGCAGCAAGCAAGCCAGTTTAATAACGAAACACGGAGGAATACACGGCACTGTCGCAGAAATAAACAGGGCAGAAAACCTAGAAACTTGCCTATTTTGCTAATCAGTTTGTCTTCGCTGGTTTATAGTGATCTACATGGTTATTTCTTTAAAAAGTTGGAATTTAAAGTTAAAGAAAGTTAATTTATTTTGAACTACAAATGTTAAAATACATTTAGGAGCCCAAGTCAATATGATAGGGGGTCTCATACAAGCATTGTATACAAGTGTAGGGAAAATAGTCCTATTTGCCCTGTTGGCTCAAAAGGATGGGAGTGGGTTTTGGGCTCGCTGACACTTCACTTCAATTTCCCTTCTAGCTCAATATCTGAAAAAGGGCTTTTGAACATTTGTCCGATCTATTTTAGTTATTTTTTTGGTTATAAAGATATTGAGGACAATCGAATGGACATCATAATAGGGTTTTGGGGGAAATATTGCATGTACAAAGGGTAGATGCCATAGAACGCTTATTGAAATTACCTTTTATGGTATATAACTATCTATAAATGAATTGATTTATTGAATGGCAATTGGAAGTCACAAAGTGTTACACACCCAAAGTTACGGCTTTCAATTCTAAACCTGGACTTCTGCCCTAAATAAAGGATATCATTGCAGCTACAGTACAGTAGTTAGTACCTCCGACAGCCTTGAAGAAGAAGCTCTCCTGAGCTTGGGCCAGCATGAGAGCAGATAGAGCTGTGAGGGTGTCCTGCCTAAGATCGGGTGTTGGCTCGATCATCACAGGCCCGCATGCTAGTTCCTTCAGCTTTTGGAAAGTGCCGCTGGCCATCTGAAAGATAATCAGTAACTTTATTACAATAACCTCTTCACTTTCCAAAAAAATCCTACTTATATATTTGAAGCCGGATCGGAGAGAAGTCACATTATATGGGGCTTCCATAAACTTTTCAAAGGTTTGCGAGAAATGTCTTACGTTGACAGTGATTTATTTTAAAAGATTGAAACAGGAAATTGTTGAAAGATAACTGGAACTATTTATTTATATATTTAGGCAATCTCAAGGACTACTGTTGACATGTACACTTTTAGAACTGGGAACAACAAGTGAAAGGGGTTTGAACAAGGTTTATATAAATAAATATAGATATTTGCATAAAAGAATTTTCTATTGTAAAATAAATGGGATACATTAAATTTAAGTTTGATTGAATATTTTGGTTTGTTTAAAAGGTTACAGAAAAAGGGTAGAAGTATAGTAGAACTTGAGATTAGTCCTGGCTAGTGGCCCGCCACATATTCTTTATTTTAAACACAATTTTCAACCTATTATATATTTTAAAGTGTTTTGCACGAAATTTTGAAATATTAACTGACCCGAACATCAATTTAGTGGAATTTGAGGTTTTAAGTGGCAAAAATACACAATTTTTGTGCGCTTTGAATAAACAAGCTCAGTTAGTTTGTTGGAATTAATAGTATGTTTTTACATTTGTTTCAATGCAAAATATCTTAATTTTCAAAAATAAATTTACAGCTTGGGCAACCTAGAAGGAAATATTTATATTTGTGTGTGTGTTGTAAACACAAAGCCAGATAGAATTTGCCTACTGGAAATTTGATACAATATGATACATTAAATGTCTTTACCACTAAAGAGTGGTATTGCTGATTGAAATATCACCTAAATATTGTACAAAAATATCAAAATTTTAACAAGGATTTTTCTCTGACATAAATAAATTCCCCTTAGCTTATCAAGCATTAAAGATTCTGACATTTTTAACTTTTAGGTGAATTCGAAATATTTTATCTATTTTTTTAAAATTAAAAATAGAATTTTTAATTTTTAAAAGTTATCACACCACAATACCATAAACTAGTAGATTATTGATATTTTATGCCCACAATTTATAATGATTATTTTCAAGATTCTATTTTGATTGCCTAATATATTTTTGGGGGTGGGGGAATATTAGAAATTATTCAAAAATTCCTATATAAATATTTACTATCAAGTATTAAAAACTTTCAATTCCAGTGTCTCACCTGAAAGAACTTAGCAGCTGACTTGAGTCCTTCATCATTTTTAGTGTCACTGATGTGACTGCATGCCACTTGGCTCTGCATGGCACCGATGTTGAACATAATGGCCACTTTCTCAAATGCCAGAGTCGAGATAGCTAAAGAAGAAATATATGTTTACATGCACATACCTGTTTTTATATTTTCAGAGTGTTTGCATATATCTTAACATAGAAATATGGACTTTTTAAAGCCTAATTGAGGGAGAATGGTCGCGCTGGACCACATGTCTCCAAACTCAAGTGTTTCAGTGTCAATCCAATGGTAAAAAAACTTTTTTCTCTGCCACATTTCTCCGGCTGTATAGAATATTTTTACAAATGTTTTTTCAAATGATAAATGGAGATAACTTACAGGTCTATCTTCCCACTTTTGGAAATTCTTAAAATATTTTTTGTGAAATTATTTATTGAAAATTTTAAAAAATATTCAAACCAATTTCAAAAAGTGGGAAGGTCCATACTTGTAAGTCAACTACATTTATTACATAAAAAAAATCCACTTGTAAAAAATATTCAAAAAGCCCGAGAAATGTGGCAGAGAAAATATTTTTTACTCCATAGGATTAACACTGATCATTTTATCGAAAATAAGCACCTAATTTAGACCTAAATACCCTCAACTTTAAGTATTTGATCAGACAGAAGTAGATTTTTAAACATTTCCCGGGTTTTCTAGCACCAGAATTTCGTAAAAGAAACACTAAACTATAATGTGGTGCCCCATTGCAACAACAAAACAGTAAAAAATCTGATGTTGCTGGATAAAATACAGAGTTGGCACTTGGCAGGTTACAGTGCATATTACTATATAATAAAAAAAATTCTTGCCTAAAATAATTTTCTAAATAAACTTAGCAAATTGCTGTTGATTAAAAACTTAGAAAATTGGTAGAGACAACTATAAAGTAATTTTTTAATTCAAGATGCGTTCATCAACTCTCACTAATTACTTTAACAATACAAATCTTCAGTTCAGAAGAAGAGGCTAAACCAAAACACAAGTCTAGGTGATTAAATTTTCAAAATAGCTTCTCCAAAAATGGCAGATACATACCATTTTGCTTCTAAAATTTTTTGTATATTTACAGTCTTAAAATTCAATAAGTTAACAATAATTAGCATAATATAGTTTCATTATCGCAAGCACAGGATAAAACACACTAACAATAACCTGCATTGAATAATCCCAGCAACATTTCTGAAATATATCACTAAAAAAATATTTTAACATTAAAATGATTAAGCCACTTACTGAGAGAGGCACATCCAAGGAAGAAACTTCCCTTATCAAAAGCATCTTTCCACTTGAATGGTATCTAAAAAGTACAACATGATTAACATTGAGGTGATTCTCTTGTTTAGTTTGAGGCGGTTAGCACAAGCACACAGTACTAGCCCTCGCGACCGAGTAATTACTTTGTTGCAGATGGTTTAGTATTGGTCTTGCACGCAAGAGGTTCTGGATCAAATCCTGATCACTCTGAACCTCTTCAAGTTAGAACTTCTTTAGAAGTGTAAATTTTTTTAAACAAAATAAGTCAACCTGCAAAACTGTCAACACTTCCATGGCCTAACTTGCCTATTTCGCTATTGGGTTTGTCTTCGCTGGTTCTTAGTGATCTACATATGGTTATTTCTTAAAAAAGTTGGAATTTAAAGTTAAAGAAAGTTAGTGTCGTTTTGGCCAGAATAAGTAGTGAAACCCGTTTAATTAGAGCTTTTTTCTAACCAGTGCAAGTTTTTAAAATGGAATATGTCAACATGTAAAAACTGTTAGGGTTTTGTGATACCAGGATTATTTTGGCTTTTTCCGGTTTTAGCATCAGTTAGCTGGAGAGAAAATACCTATAGATTGAGAAGTAGATACAGCCAGGATTTCTTGGAAATTATCAATTGTAGATTTTGGATTTGAAATAACTTTCGGTCATAAAAGCTAACAGTGTCACTTTAGAGTAGAGAAACCACAGTATTCTTGGCATGAAATGTTATATACGCGCAAAAAGTGACATAATACAAGTGATTTTTTATATACGGGTCATTTGAAGAGGGTTTGAAATTAATGGCACGAATAAATTGCACTTTTTTTTGGCAGACCTTAAACAGCAAAACTTATATCATAATCACACAATTGCAAAGATTTTAAAATCACACATTTGGGCACTCAGGACATCTAGATTTGGTTAATATATGACAGAAAATTAGAAATTCTAATTCTTCATTAAAAAGGATTTTTATCAAACAAATTCGAAAACGGATAGGTAATGTGCATTTGCTCCTGACCTAGTACTTCATATCCACCAAAAAAACTTCGTAAAAGTAAACAAACGCCGATCTCAAAAAAAAAAACTATTTATTTTATAAAAAAAAGTCATTATGAGAATTGTGGCTAAAAAAGCCGTGATATAAAATGAATGCCAATCTCTTGTGTAAAACTTCCTGGTCATAATAAATAGTATAATTTAAGTTTTGCTGCTATAAAAAAATTGCACTGTTTGATGTTGGTGCCCATCTTAATCCCACTAAAAAAAGTGAATCACGCAAGTGAACTTGAATTACTAAATCAGAATAACGAAGGATACTTTAAAAAAAACTGTAACAGATGTATGATCTCCATACATTTATATAGAGGGTGGTTAAGATGGGCACCAACCTCAAACAGTGCAATTTTTTTATAGCAGCAAAACTTAAATTATACTATTTATTATGACCAGGAAGTTTTACACAAGAGATTGGCATTCATTTTATATCACGGCTTTTTTAGCCACAATTCTCATAATGACTTTTTTTTATAAAATAAATAGTTTTTTTTTTTGAGATCGGCGTTTGTTTACTTTTACGAAGTTTTTTTGGTGGATATCAGTAGTTTTTTTTAATTTTTTTTTTATGAGATTCTTTTTAAGGTAGGGAGGACTGTCTATGGAAAGTTGTATAACCACCGGGAACAATGCCGAAGGGAAGCTAAAATGGTTCAGCATCAATATTGTAAATGGTGAAACTGAACTGCACATCGATGAAATTAAATTAAAACGTCATCGACATCTAGAAATAAATTTCTAGATGACTTTTTTTTCTCTAATGGTGCTGAAACGCTGGCGTACAAGCCTTTGCAGACTCGGCATATTAACCAGAACTGAAAGCCATTTTTTGTGGCACCATCTAGGCGACTCTCACTACCAATGACGCCCAGATTACAATGAATCTGTACTCTCTGTGGATGCCGAGATTTAGTTTTTCCGAGAGAACCCAGGCTAACTTGGCCCTCCAGGGATCTTTTACATGCCACATAAGCATTTGACATTCGCGCCCAGAATTTTCCCATCCAGAAAATCCGACGACTCAGCCGGGGCTCGAACCAGCGATCAAGAGGCGGACGCGTTTAACTTCTCAGTCACTGAGCCGCTTAGATGACGTTTTTTTCCCGATCATTGTTTTCAACGCATTTCGAGCTTACATCGCAGTTTTTATTTTTTGTTTACCGCAACCGTCTGTTATGCCTTGTTTCATACACTTTTGAAGGCATATTTATTTCAATTTTCTTTTATTAAAACTAAAAAAATATAAAGCCTATTCAACGAAAAACAATAACCAAGTACAATTCTTTTTTTAAAAAAAAACTAATTTTTTAACCTTTATGAAACCTTAAACCTTTATATTAAAAAAAAATTAATTTCTTGAATGGTATTGGCAACTGAATATGGCAACTAAATAGGCGAATATGATTGTTTACATTCATAAATCAATTAGTCCATCCATTCATTAACTCGCGTTAATCATAAGTTTTCTAATAAAAATGCCAAAAAGTTTAAATGATGCATTTCGTTTATTAATCAGACATTTTTTTCAATCTGTTTATTTAGATATTTGGTTAATCATATTATACAAGCTGTTATAATCCCTCCAATAGTTAACGGCGCTACTAACTGCTCTTCGTCGAAAATATAGCAAACCTTTGCGTGTTTTAGGAGATACATGGCCGCTAGGATGGCTTGTTTATCGTGCAACCATACCGCCAAAGGTAATATAGATTTTAATTAATTAAAAATAGAAAGAAGTATTTTTGAAACTTCAAACTTGCGCAGAATGTGAATTGGGGCATTCTTAATCGTTTAGTAAAAACCGCTTCGAGATTTATGGACTAGTAATGGCTGTAGGTTTCAGCAAAAATTAGGTCAAAATTTGACTAAAACTGCTCGAAAGATTTCATTTTCGAAAATTTCCATAATTTTTTTCTCCGCTGTTTTTTATTCTAGAATAACCAAATTTTTTTTATTTAAAGTAATCCACGAAACCTGTCTACTGTATTTTTTAAGTTGTTCTAGGAACTTTAGTTTTGCTGGTAAAAAATAAAATCGATTTCGCTGTTAACATAGCGAAATATTTCCTGTATATATACATAACTGCCGTTTGCCCTTGGCGTCATTTTGAGATTGGCGGGCGGAACGACCGTTCCGTCTGATAACCGAATACATTTATTAGGTTACGGTTATGTGTTATATTACAGACATTTAGTAACAGCTCATGTTAAAAAAAATGTAACCTTAATTATAAAAAATTACTTTGCCATAATAAAATATTCCTCAATAAATTTAAGAAAAAAAAATCATTTCTTTTCATAAAAAAAAATAAGCAAAGATTACTTTGACATAATTAAATATTCCTCAATAATTTTTAGGCTTAAAATATATTTTTTACTTTTTATGAAAAAAAACCCAACAAAACTATTTTTTGAATGGTATTGGTAACTGAATATGGCAACCAAATAGACTAATATGATTGTTTACATTTCTAGTCAATCGATCTATCCATTAACTCGAGTTATTCATAAGTTTTCTAAATAAAAACGTCAAAAAGTTTAAATGAAGCATTCCGTTTATTAATTAGATTTTTTTTTCAATCTGTCCATTCAGATATTAGATTAATCATATATTTTAGAAGCTGTTATAATAACTTAATAGTTAACAGCGCTGTTATGCCGCTCAACGATGAAAATACAGTAAACCTTGGCTCGTTTTCGGAGGTACTTGGCCGCTAGGAAGGCTTGTTTATCGCGCATTCATACAGCCAAAGGTAATATCGATTTTAATTAATTAAAAATAGAAAGAGTTATTTTTGAAACTTCAAACCTATGAAAGGGGCTGAATTGCGGCATTCTCAATCGTTTAGTAAAAACCGCTTCCAGATTCATGGTCTTGTAAAGGCTGTAGGTCACTTCAAAAATTAGGTCAAAATTTGACTAAAACTGCTCGAAAGATTTCATTTTCGAAAATTTCCATATTTTTTTTCTCCGCTGTTTTTGACTCTAGAATAACCAATTTTTTTTTATTTAAAGTAATCCACGAAATCTCTATACTGTATTTTTTTTATTGTTCTACGAAGTTTAGTTTGCCTGGTAGAAAATAAAATCAATTTCGCTGTTAACATAGCGAAATGTTTTCTGTATATATACATAACTGCCGTTTAGCCCTTGGCGTCATTTTGAGATTGGCGGGCGGAACGACCGTTCCGTCTGATAGTCAATAATTTTGATCACAACAGATTAAATGTGCACTTGCTAAGTGACAAAGAGAAATTGCACTTTAGTAAAAAATAAATACTACATGGCAATACTTCTGAATCTCAATAAACCAGTTATTACAACGAAAAATCATTCAAAACCATACCTTACCAACGAAATTTTAACTTTATTCTTTGCTTACATTCCTATTTTAAGTTTAAGCTACAAATTTTAAAAATCGAAGAATTTAATAACAAATCAATGCATTTTTCACTGATATTAATTAGTCATTGAGGTTAATACTTACATTAAAATCCACCGTAGGACATTTAGCATCTAAGAAATTAAGTTGATCATAATATCTGAAAGACAAAGAACAAGAAATCTAAGACATACAGACAAAAATCTATTGTATTAAGAATAAAATTATTATGTATTAAAAATCTATAGAAAGACCTTAAAATTAAGTTTTGTTAAACCGATCGCATGACACAAAGACAATAGGTGTAATTTGACAGTTACAAACCTTGTCATAACATCCAGAGAGTTCTCATGCTTATCTAACGTCCTCCAGGTTGAGTTCATGCGTAATTTATTAAGTTCGGTTAAGGACTCGTCATAATTGACCGGGGCATCAGAGGAACTACAAAAACTCGAAAATATATACTTTAGGGGTTTTACTAAATCTAGTTCATTAGTTTTCTTGAGGGGGATGGCTATGAAACTCGCCATGTTTACCAATACCTTTCAGTAGCGAAACTGGAAAGAAAAAGTGCAATCATAGCGATTGCGATTATTCCAGGGAGTGATTAATCATGCGTCATAAGGAAACAATAAAACGCAAAAAATCACAAGACCCCCATCTTTATATCTAAATCTAACTATTGAACTGTCTGCCTCAAAAAAATTATGTACATATTAATTATTTTTATTTATAAAAAAATGTTGTTGTTTTTTAAAACTTTCTTTAATTTGATTTTTTTTTTTGTTTTTTATCCTAAGTTTTTGTAAACCTACTTCGAATGGCATCAGTTGTCAAAGACAAATGAAAATAAACATAGCCAATCCGGCGGCGTAGTGGTTAAAGCGTTAGCCATTGGAGCTGCTGGGTTCGGGCTCGAATCCCGTTGAGGCATGGATGTTTGTGTTTGTCGAGTATATGCGGAGTACGTGCTCGTTAAATCTGTTGGGTCCGAAAGTCCTGTGGGCGGTCATTGCGCAGTTTCCCACTGGTACAGGTCCCTGGAGAAAATTTTCCTCCTCTTCAGGGAAATGTCTTAACTGTGGAGGTGAAAACAGATGACAGCATCTGTCATTTGTGTATGTATGTGTCTTGTGTTGTCCTACTTGACAATGGTTTATAAGCAGGTCCTTGCGACCAAGCACACAAGCCTGAAAATATATATCTACCAACTAACCAACTAAATAAACATAGCAAAGAGAAAGAGAAACGCACGGATATTTGGGGTCGGCATTTCCGAATGCAAGTCTGTTTGAAATATTGGCTCTTGCGTGTTAGGATTAAGGTTATCCTTGAAGCATCTCTGGCCCAAAACTTAATTACATCCTAAAGTTGTAGAAGCAATTAGCTTCTGTCGTCAAAATGACTACGCTTTTATCCCTGTTTTCCCGAAAGTAAGCAATCTTCCCGAATTTGCTATCTTATCTAAAAACTTTCACATACCTTAAAGAAAGTTCTATTTTAAATGTTTTATTATAGTCTCATAACTACATTACTTCTGAAAGTTGTTTATAAAGTATTATTCTTTCAGCTTTCTCCGAGTTTCGCGAGTTCCAATACAAAACTCTTGGGTAAGTGGGCAAAGGTGACTTCTTAAAGTTTTATGCATTTTTAAGTTTATATTTTAAAAAAAAATTATTTTTAAGAAATTGTAATACATATGTACTTTGGACAATTAATACATTATACTGGACCCGAGGTCACGAGCCCAGTGTATTGTTATTAATGAGTCATGACTAATGTTTAAATAAACTTAACTTTAATAAAACATAAACTAACTAAATATAACAAACTTATAAAAATATACTTGAAAGTTACATGATGAGAATAGCCACGGTTGAAGAATTAGCAGAGTTTAAATACACAATTTAAGGTTACAGATACAGATGTACAAATATTACAAATATTGGTGGTTGAAGTTATCCTCTGCACAAGAACTACTTATTTTCATGCCGCCACATCATCCCCCTCCGTAGCTTTCACGTCAGGGCAAGCGAAAACGGACTTTTCTTCCTCTCCTGGTGGTGTAGCTACGAGTAGAGGCTGGAATAACAGAAAGTGGGGCCGGCGAAGGTTGGTTCAACTCTGCAGTAGGTTCATGGCAAGCTAGAAAAGCAGGCTTTAATCTGTCAATAGATATCCACTTTGAATCTTTGCCAACCTGCAGAAAAAACACTTTAGATTTCCGTTTTAAAACACGAAAAGGTCCATCATACGGAGGTTGGAGTGGTTTCCTGACAGAATCGTTTCGTATAAAGACATGACTGCATGTTTGAAGAGCTTTAGGAACATAAACTGCTCGCTTATCCTTCCAAGTAACCTCTAAAGGCTTAACAGTAGAAAAGGCCTTTGAAAGGGTTTGTATGAATTCTGGTTCAGTGAGGTTAGTTTTAGGAGAATCAAAGAACTGACCTGGCAATCTTAAGGTTTGGCCATATACCATTTCAGCAGAAGAATGATTCCAGTCCTCACGAATGGCAGTGCGAAGGCCAAGAAGAACCAGAGGAAGGCGATCTACCCAAGAATCTAAAGGGTTACACTTTAAGGAAGCTTTAAGAGTTCGATGAGTTCTTTCAACCAACCCGTTCGCTTTAGGGTTATAAGCCGAAGTGCGAGAGATTTCAGAGCCGAGAGACTGTGCCAAACGTTTAAATACAGCAGACTCCAGCTGTCTACCTTGGTCACAGGTAATACGGGCAGGAGCACCAAAGCGAGAAACGTAGTTATACAAAAATGCTCTAGCGACAGTAACAGCAGTAATGTCTTGTAGTGGGACCGCTTCAACCCATCTGGTATACCTGTCGATAATGGTAAGACAGTACCGGTAGTTTTGAAAAGTGGGCAACGGGCCGACTAGGTCAAGATGAACATGCTGAAATCTAGCATTTGGAGTTGGTATCTGGCCCAATGGCGAAACAGTGTGCCTGTGAACTTTGGCTTTCTGACATGCCACACAAGAACGGCACCAGTACGCTACATCTTTGCGCATTGAGGGCCAAACATATCTCTCGCTTATCTGCTTCAGAGTTGGGCGAACACCCGTGTGAGCAAGATCATGTACAGATTCAAAAATTAATTGTCGAAAAGAGTCGGGAACAAATACTCGTACTGATTTTTGGGAAATGTCACAATATAGTTTAGCTTTAAAATTTGGAAAATCAATTAGTTTTAGTTCAAGGCCTGTTTTATCAGGGTTTTGCAAGCAAAATTGAAGACTTTCATCGGTCAATTGACGGGCAGCCATATCCTCGAAATTTATTTGGATAGGGTAAACTATTTCCTCAATTCTAGAAAGTGCGTCAGCTACTGGATTAAGTTCACCAGAAACATGGCGGATATCAGTAGTGAATTGGGAAACAAACTCTACCTGACGTAGTCGTCTAGGAGAACACCTTTCAAAACCCTGGTTAAAGGCAAATACGAGAGGCTTATGGTCAGTCAAAACATGAAAAACACGACCTTCTAACATATAACGAAAATGTATAATTGATAAATAAATTGCCAAAAGCTCCTTATCATAGGCTGAGTATGACTTTTGAGCAGAATTTAGCTTTTTTGAAAAGAAAGACAACGGCAAATAACCATTAAGAGTTTTCTTATGCAACGCACCCGCTACAGCTAAATCGCTGGCATCTGTAAACAGTGCAAGTTCACAGTTAGGTTCAGGATGAGACAATTGAGTGATATTGACGATACTGTCCTTACATTTTTGAAATGTGTCCTTTAACGAATCGGACCAATCAATCACACGTTTGTCATTCTTTTTCGAACCACATAAAAGAGCATTTAAAGGGGCGTGCAACTCGGCTGCTTTTGGAACAAAACGACGGTAAAAGTTTAAGCAACCTAGAAAACGTCTTAAGTCTTTGATCGTTTTTGGAAGGGGGTAATTTACAATAGTTTCAACTTTTTCAGGTAAAGGTTTACAACCCGATGCATTGACAACATGACCCAAAAATGAAATTTCAGATTTTCCAAAGACGCATTTAGCCGAGTTAATAGTAATGCCAAAATTTTGGAGTCTTTGAAAAACAAACCGCAAGTGTTTTAAGTGTTCTTCCTCATTGGTACTGGCTATTAAAATATCGTCCAAATAGGCGAAGACGAAATCAAGCCCAAAAAGAACTTCATTGATGAAGCGTTGAAAAGTTTGGGGAGCGCCACAAAGACCATAAGGAAGCAACATGAACTCAAACAACCCAAACAGGGTTATAACTGCAGTTTTTTCTATATCGGGTTCATGTACAGGTATTTGATTAAAAGCTCTGACAAGGTCAATTTTACTGAAAACCTTTTTACCGGAAAGATCTTGGGTGAAATCCTGTAGGTTTGGCAAAGGATATTTATCAGGTTTAGTACGCGAATTCAAAAGCCTGTAATCACCTGTTGGTCGCCAGTCTGAATTACTCTTTGGGACCATGTGCAACGCACTTGCCCAGTGACTTTTAGACGGTCGACAAATACCATGCTCCAGCATGTAGGAAAACTCATCCTTAGCCGCTTTGAGCTGAGCAGGATGTAACCTACGAACTTTAGAGGAAACAGGTGGGCCAAAAGTGTTAATGTAATGAACAGTATCATGTTTAATTGCTAAGGGTCTAGAGCTAGCTTTAGTTACATCTGGAAATTCCTGGATTAGGCGGTGGTATTTGCTATCGCCAACTACAGTCTTAATTCCAGGTATGAAAGTAGGCAAAACTTTACCTTTTTGAGTACAGGACGTTAAAGGTTCAATAAGTTTTCGATTTTTAATGTCAACAATTAAGCCAAATTGCTGCAGAAAGTCAGCTCCAATAATAGGTTTAGACACGGCTGCAATGACAAAAGGGAAGTCAAACTTCCTACGGAGACCCAAATTTAAGGAAAGCAACTTTGAACCGTAAGTTTTTATTGAGGTCCCGTTCGCAGCGTTCAAAACGTAAGGGCTAACTGTTCTACAACCTCTATAAGAGAGAGGCAGCAAGCTCAAATCTGAGCCACTGTCGACCAAGAATTGAACTTTAGTTTTAACGTCGGCGACAAAAAGGCGATGACTCAAAATACCCGCATTAGAGCCAGGGATCACCGCTTCCGTGGACGGGTCTAGGAGTTTAACGGCTCTTCAAACGGCAAATTGGCCAAGTGATAAGAGCAAGGCTCGTTACAAGTATGAGCTTTTTCACCGAACTTTTTGTGATACCAGCACATTTCAGGTTGAGAGTTGCGATTTTTTTGTGCGTTTGGGCTTCCATTAGAAAAACGTCTGTTATTAGAACTCGAATTACGATGGCCTTTGAAGCTCCTTGAGCGGGAACGGCCTCTAGAAAAATTGTTACCCTTTCTTAATAAGCCATCAAGCTTCTCATTAAGAGCCGATACGTCCCTTCGAAGTTCCGATATTTGATTTTGCAGTGATGAACTAGAACTATCGCCAACTTCAAAACAAGTGTTAGTAGAAAAACTAGTTACCTCAAAAATCTTGTCTGCCAAACCAGCCAAGTCTGACAGGTTCTCTTTACTCACTGACAATATTGATTGCATGGAAGTTGGAAGGCGGGACAGCCACATTGACTTTAAAACATCGTCAGTAAAACTGGTACCCGCTAGATCACGCATACGACGTAGCAATGCGGACGGTTTCGAATCAGACAATGTTAAGTCTTGCAACAAGGTTTTTAAGCGCTCAGTTTCAGAAATTTGGTATTCCTTAATCAGCCTTTCTTTTAATACCGAATAAGGTTTATCTTTATCAGGATTTTCAATTAAATCTGCAACTACCGACATAGTTTGCTGGTCTAAGGAAGCGACTAATGAACAAAACTTAGTAGCTTCTGTAGTTATTTGAGACAATTGAAAATTAGCCTCTATTTGAGCAAAATAAAGTTTTGGTCTTTCATGCCAAAAAGAGGGAACTGGCTGTAGGCGCTGGGTACACGTCGGTGGGAACTGACTGTAGGCGCTGGGTACACGTCGGTGGGAACTGGCTGTAGGCGCTGGGTTCACGTCGATGGGAACCGGCTGCAGGCGCTGGGTTTACGTCAGTGCAGGGAGCTGTCCGCAGGCGCTGGGAACACTTCAGTACTGGAAGCAAGACGCAGGCTCTGGGAACCCATCAGTGAAGGGAGCTGGCCGCAGGTGCTGGGAACCCATCAGTGAAGAAGCGACTGCCGGTCAACAGTGCAGGCTGCAGGCGCTAGTTACTAGAGCGACGGAAACTGCATCAGTACATGTTTCACGTAGAATGTCCGAAGTCCGGAGGTCACCAGATATACTGGACCCGAGGTCACGAGCCCAGTGTATTGTTATTAATGAGTCATGACTAATGTTTAAATAAACTTAACTTTAATAAAACATAAACTAACTAAATGTAACAAACTTATAAAAATATACTTGAAAGTTACATGATGAGAATAGCCACGGTTGAAGAATTAGCAGAGTTTAAATACACAATTTAAGGTTACAGATACAGATGTACAAATATTACAAATATTGGTGGTTGAAGTTATCCTCTGCACAAGAACTACTTATTTTCATGCCGCCACAACATTATATTTTGCACAGTTTTGTATGCTTTTCCAATTTATATAATTTTCCAATTTAAACAATTTACACATGAAATTAAAACTTACATGGAACTTTTGCCTTAATTGCATGTTTAGATATTGTTAAATTTTCTTTTTGATTTGTGTTTACAGCTGTTTACCGAGGTACTACAGGTAATTTCGTAATAATCTGTCATGTCTGTAAGTCATTAATGAAGCATAGGTAATCAAGTTAATGCACCAAGACATAGCTTACTTGACTTTAAAGCCATGTGATAGAAGTTCTTTGAGACACTATCCCTCCAAATTAATATTTAACAAAATAAGTCCAAAATTTGTGCAATTTTCCATACATTGTAATGCCTTTTTATGAGCTTTAGGCCCCTAAAACATTTTTCAGGTGCTTTTAAATAAATCATAAACATGGAAGCAATTTATTAAGAACTTTTTACTAATTAGGAATTTTAAAAAGAATAAATCAATGCTTCTTCAAAATTGTTAATACTTTTAAACTGGACGTGAAAGAAAAAAATCTCTAGTGTGACGTTAAATTAGAATCTAATCTAATTATTATTTCCAGAATGCCATGAGTACCAACAGTGAAGTTATTCTTGAAAAGGTCGGGAATAAAGGGATCATAACTCTGAACAGACCTAAAGCACTCAACTCCTTGAATCTGAGCATGATTCGGAAAATAACTCCGCAGCTGCAGGTAAATTATCTTTTGTATGCATTTCAGCAAGATCAACTTATCTCATTCTTTCAAAACACTTAGTTATAAGGGTTGTACCTATGAAATGACCCTTTTTTTTTGATAATGTACCAGTTACTTTTGCATCACGGGTTAAGGGTAATCAATTGAAGTATGTGCCATCAAAATCAATAACTTTTGCCCCAAATTTTTTTAGTTTCAACAATTAAACTAACTATATAAACGAAGTAAAAGGTAACTGATGATAATTAAGATTTATATGTTTCTTAAACTGATTTTAACACATTTTCTTCATTTGCCAGTGTGGTGTGTTGGTAATGGCGCTGTCAACGGCATCAGCTTATTCTGTGAAATTCCTAGTGTTACCCTCACTAAAGAGTTTCACTAGCTCTGAATAGGTGCACATTCTTTATCTTCATAATAAAGACTGAGAAGCCAGAGTTGTTAAGGCGCATCCCAGGTCTGAGCCTGTGCTTGACAAAATAACTGAGGATAAAAAAAACAGTTTTCTGCAGCCAAAAAGTTCAACAAATAATACCCTATGTAGAGGCAGTGCATGTTAAGTGTGCTCCAAAGTAATGGCACTGCATGCAAATTCGCTCCGAAAAGTTGTGTTGGATGCTTACTCAAATGTCGACTCGTCTCTAACTCTGATCCTCGAGCAGCTCTACTGCAACATTAATTAAACTTTCTTCTTAATATTATTTGAGTAAGATTTTCACATGACTCTATGGATTATAAAAACAGGAATTTGCTGTGAAACTACATTACAACACTGACATTAAAAATTACTGCAAAGTGTGATGTCATTTTTGTGTAAATATGCAAACTAACCTGGACCGCACTCATCAAGAAATGTATATAAAATCATGCTTACTGTGCAGTTTTGTGGTAAAAAAAGATATTTGGTTTATACCTTCTGGTGGTTTGATCCCCACTCTGCTACAATTTACAAAATTTGTTTTACTCCACATGAAATACTTGTGTTGCAGGCATGGCAGTCTGATCCGGACATGAAAATGGTCATTGTAAAAGGCTCCGGAGAAAAAGCTTTTTGTGCTGGCGGAGATGTGAGAGGTAAATTCACATTCATGCTTTTTGCTCACTGAAAATACATGAATTACTTTTTCTCTATGTATGGTCCTGATTTAAAATCAAAGTAGAATATTGACATGGTATAACATAGATTGTTGTGTACTTCATTAATTTTGAGTTTAAGGCCTTATCACACGAGAGCTCGTTCGTTCAGCGACGTCCCTACACCATTTCAAAAACTGGTTTTTGGAGCAGCTTTTGCTTACTGAGTTTTTTCGAGTCGACGTGAAAAAATCTGTTACTTTTATGCTGTTCGAACGGCTGCTCCAATCAAAAACGAAGTTAAGTCGTGACGTCATGGCCTATAATACCGCGATAATACTGCTTTTAAGTATGTGATGTCATGCATGATGTAGCTGTTCTCGTGTGCTGAACCAAAAGTTGTTTGAACGAGCGTTGTCCGTACCGTCTGATAAGGGCTTTACCTTTCATGAAATCAAAAGTTATCAAACAGGCAAAAAGCATTTAACCATATTTGTGATTCTGTAAATTATGAGTATCTTCTTTATATACTTGTAGTTTTTATTATTCAAAATGTAAACATCATTAAGGATCAAAAACAACTATTTAACTAAAAGTTTTCCCCCATTTTTTTTTACAATTATACTACGTACTAGCATTATTGCTATTTTTTTAATCACTTATTTAAATCTTTACCCTAGTTCTTAAAGTCAAACTTCTTTTTCCTCTCCCCACCCAAACTTGTTATGAAATAAAATTTATCTTAAAAGAATTTTAATATAAGACTGAATACTAATTTTAAAAAATTAACTTCTTGTTTACTTTACAGAAGTAACAAATAATTAAGTGTAATGATTGAGTAATAAATTATTGTATTTCAAATTGCCCATAGACTTGTAACAAGTAAAAAGACATTAGAAATATTCCCAGATGTCCCTTAAACTCAATAGGTATTTGTCCCATTCCCCCTGTTCCATTGCAATAACAGTTTCTGCTTCAGCCCGTGCGTTTTTCTCCTCTGTTGCTGCAGGTTAACATGTTCTTCTGTCTTCCCCGTTGGCAGCCCTGGTCGACGCCCACAAAGCTGGCAACCCTAAAATGGCAGAGGAATTCTTCCAGGAGGAATACCAGCTCAATAACCTCATCGGCAAGTTTGGCAGTTTTTGTTTTATATTCATGTTAAAGGGAGTTGAATGCGTGTTTGGATCAAAAATGTCAATTTTCTGTTGTTTTTTTTTAACATATCTTTAGCTTTAACTTAAGACCAAGATTATTCATTTCTGTTTACTATTTTTGTTTTTATTAGCATTTTTTAGAAACTGTATATCAGTTCTTACATAAACATCACCTTTCTTTTGCGTTTCCTGAAATATATGGTTTTTCAACAGTTAGAAACATTTTTCTCAGGAACTATAATAAAAGATATCAAATTTTTTTGTTTTATTATTTCTTCCCCATTAATAGCTCGTTGATTTAAACTGAGGAATCTTAAGGTAGGCGAATACCCAAAATTCTAAAATTTGTACTATTACTTTAATCTTTTCCAAATTTGGCATAGTGATTTCAAATACAATCAATAATACTATTTCGGCTTTTTTTTTATTTAAATATAATTTAATAATTTTAAACAGTGTTTTTCTACTAAAAAAAGAGGTTTACCTCAACAAGTCTACCACATTGAATTTTCATCCTATGAACATTTATTATGCGTTAAATTCTTCGTTTTGAACTGATGCATGCAATAACCCTCTAGAGTTAAATACAAATTACAAGAAAAAAAGTTATTAAGAAAAATGTTATAAATTAACCACAAAAAAAGGATTTTTTTTTCGATTAACTTACACTTGGACTTTAAAAAAAAAAACTTGTATACTTACACCAGATGTTAGAGGTTCATGGCACTGATATATATTGAAATAGCATCTGTGAAGAATTTCAGGTAAATTAATGTGAAACTTTTTATGCTAGAAGTGTTGGCGTAAACCCTTTTTTTAGTTGAAAAACACCGTTTAAAATAAATCAATTATGTTTAAATAAAAAAAATTCCTCCAAAGGCATTGTTCTTTATATTTAAGATCACTATGCCAAATTTGGAAAAGATTAAAGTGATAGTAAAAAATTTAGAATTTTGGGTATTCGCCTACCTTAAATACCTCTGCTCAAAAACAAGTTATATAACTTTAAATCTGATATTTCTTTTTTTTAATACACATTTTTAAAAAAAATTACTGTAAAAGTATATTTTATATATTCTTTGAAATATCCTCAGTTTAAATCAAAGAGTTCCTGAGAAAAATTTTCCTAAAGTTAGGAAAGTTAACAAGGGCGAGATAGAACCATCCAACTCCCCTTAAGTCAAGGGTTTGTTTAAAGAAAATGTTGATCGTTCAAGTTTTCCAGCACCACACAAGCACACATAATTTATAAGCAAAAAATTATAAATACAAACTTTAACTTAATTTTAAAATTTGAAGTATGAATTAATCATTTCTAATCTACTTAAGTCTATTCTCATGCAGAGAAAACAAGTTTACTTTTCTGGCAGTTTGCTTGTTCTTAAAAGGGTCAAACAAACTTTGACATAATTATTGAAATCTTTTCCTTTTATCTATCTTGTATATTACTTACTATTTAACAAAATCTTGTATCTAAAACTGCTGATCCTTATACATATAAAATTAAAAATACACCTGATAAAAAAAATATCCAATAAAATAAGGTATTTCTTTGTAATGGCAAAATTAAACTTATGGTTTTTCTGCAATCTACATTTTCCCAATTGGGTTTATGAAGTTAGTGTTGATCTATCTTTTATGGAGAGACTATAGTTTTTAAATTCAAGCTTATTTAAGTAGTTCTTAAAAAGCAAAAGTGTGAATTGTCTAAATTATTTATAGACATAGTTCATAGCTTTGATCATCAAATTTATTTGAATTTAAAAAAATTTAATACATTTTAGGAACTCTGCAAATACCATATGTTGCTCTTATTGATGGAATAACTATGGGCGGAGTAAGTTACTGTTTCATATTAATGGATTCATTTATGTTACGAACTATACATTTTGTAGAATGGAAAAATGTTAAGAAAAAAATATCAGAAATACTTTATAACTTCAAAGTTTAATGATTATTGTTTTCAATTAAAGAGTACAGGGGAAAAAAAACCTTTATAGACACAGATATCAGTCCGAACCGATCTCTTTAGCCCCGATAGAGAGTCATTGCATAAACTGGTTTTTCACTTGGTTCTTCTCTCGCTGCAACCCTCACCAGACATGTTCCCATTTTTGTGCTGCGAGAGACGAACAAAGGGAGAAACCAGTTTCTTGTTGCAAATGTCCGCCAAACAGACCTGAATATGTGAAGATTCCTAGTCCAGTGGTTCCCAACCAGTGGTACGTGTGCCATTGGTGGTACGCGGTAATATTTCAGGTGGTACGCGTGAGTGATGTGAGCAACATAATAATATTAACAGCTTCTGTAAGCACAATCAGTAGCAAACATATTATTCATTATTTTAAAGAGAAATCGTTAATTTACTTCTGGGTTGGATGCAAAACCCAATGCCATTAGATCTTCTGGAAAGCTCTGCTATTTTTAATCCATTTGTTACAAGTTACTTGTGTGAGAGTTGATTTTCCGAAGTCTTGTACATAAAAAAAACATAGAAGCAGAATTAAAGAACTTAAGAGTGGGTATAAGTTAAACTATTAAAAATGAGGACATTTTAATAAAATGCAAACAACAAAAAGTTTCGCACTAATGACTATAAAAGTATATTTTGTATGATGACAAATGTGAAGTTTTCTCATGAACTTATTCAAAAAGCCTTTGAAAACTTTTATAAAAATATAAAATATTATACGCTTATTAATATAGTTGGGTCTGGTGGTACGCCAAAATTTATCAAAAAGTCAAGTGGTACGCAGGTGCAAAAAGGTTGGGAACCCCTGTCCTAGTCAATTAAGAGGTTCTTCACCTTGGCTCTCTTCAATTAACAATTATAGTCACTATGATAGTGTTTCTAATGTATTGGAATTGCTTAGTAAATATTCAATTCTATTATTTATGAACATCTTTTATTTATCATGCATTGCAGGGAATCGGAATTTCAGTGCATGGAGCTTATCGAGTTTGCACAGAAAGAACAGTGTGTGCTATGCCTGAAGCAGCTATAGGTAATGCTTTTGTAACTGTTTTTTTTAGCGTATCATTAAATTAATTTAAATTTATTTATGTTTTGAATTATTGTGGTTTTTCTTTTGTTAAAACTGATTTTGTCTGAAATTTGCATATTTGAAAAAAATTGTCATATGATCCCTCCACCCCACCTCAATAAGTTATTTCTATTAATTATTTTTAATTTGTGCTGATGTTACACATTTATCAACATAAATTTCCTGCAAAGTAAATTTAATTTGAAACACTTTAACTATCAGAACTACCCATTACATGTTTCTTGATTTCTGAGACTAGTCTATGGTCTTGAAACTCAACAGAGATACATTATTAATGGGGATAATGTGAGTTGGAGTATAAGCTTTACTTAAGACGCATCAAATTTCTTGTGTATGTAGTAAAAAGAAAATTGAAACAAATTAATGTAAGGATCATTTTAGATATGATTGTACAGTAAAACCTGATGTTTTTGGTTGGTTTTATTAGTTAATGACATTGCACATTTCATAACCTTCTACGACCTAGCGTCCCCATTTGGGCAGGGTTTTTTAAAACTCCCCTCAAACAATTAACATGTTAATTAGTTCCGAAATTGACCTAGACTGATAGAAGAAGATCCAAAATAAGTTTTCAGCCTTTGATTACAGGTATCAGTCATTTATTTATATAAAAAAATGAAGTTGAACAATGGTCAATACGATACTAGAGTTCTTAAAAAAAATAAATTTTAATTATTTTTCAAACTTTTCAGAAAGTTCTTTTAGTAGTTAATTTTCAAGGCACTTTGAAAAAAAAAATGATAAAATAATCTGTTAACTACAAATAAGTGATACAGCCTTTTTGTTGCATTTATAGCACAAAAAAAATTGTATTTTTAGAGTTTAAGCCATGTCTCTAAGTAACTATTAAACATAATTTTTTTTAAAAAATTTCTTTGCACAACATACTTTTTTGCTTATATTTGTATGAATAGTATGTTTAGATTAAAAATATACAAGTTGGATTATGGTCGGGTCTTAAGAGGATAAACCTATTTTTCTTCCAGGTTTTTTCCCCGACGTTGGCGGTAGCTACTTCCTTCCCCGACTTCCAGGGAAAATAGGGCTGTACCTCGCTCTCACAGGCTACAGACTTCAAGGCAAAGATGTATTTAAAGCAGGCATAGCAACACATTTCGTGGACACAAAAACGGTCAGTTCGACTCAGAATCCTTATTTATTACTGAATAAGTTATTTAATGATACACAGGATTGCCATGGTCCTTGAAAAGTGCTTGAAAAACATTATCCACCTTGAAAAGTCCTTTATTTTAAAGAATTTTTCTTGACATGTGGCAAATGTTAATTTTGGCTTCATTAAAAACACTCTTACAATGTGAATCGGTTGCCAATTTATTTTTTGATTTATTGTTTTTTATAACCCAAGAAGGCAGAGAAAGTGATTTAAGGTTGATTTTTTAATAACTAAATGGTTATTTTATATCACATATTCAAGTTAATTTGAAAGTTAGAGAACTCTTAGTTTTTTCTAAATGAATTTTTAAAAACTATTGTAAAATTTAAGTGTTGCATGTTCGAATATACAGTCCTTGAAAATGGGGAAATATATCTTTGTAATGTTCTTAAATAGTCCTTGATTTTCTTTTTACCAAAAAGTGTGCCAACCCTGGGTACAATTCTATGTGACACCACACTTCCAAATTTGTAATAACATTATTCTTTTAGTTTGGAAATAAAGAACTGAATTTTGTTTTAGCCTGTCGCTGTTTTGTCTATGTATAGTTATAGAGCTAGAAGAAAAATGGAGTGAGGTGTGTGATTCACTGAATATGGCAGCAAACAAGCCGGTTTAATAACAAAACACTGGGGAATACACGGCACTGCAGCAGAAATGAACGGGGCAGAAGACATAGAAACTTGCCTATTTTGCTATTGGATTTATCTTTGCTGGTTCTTAGTTAGTGATCCACAAGGTTATTTCTTGAAAAAGTTGGGATTTGAAGTTAAAGAAAGATAATTTATTTCGAACTAAAAATGTTAAAGTGTAATGTGTACATTATCCCCATCAGAGCCATAACTATCTTGTTATGGCAGACTTAAAACGCCAAGCTTGTTGTTCTTTTGGTACGCAACAAAATAATTTTAGAGAGGAAGAGACATTTGGACGATTAACAAGTCTTTACCATATTCTATGTCTGTTAACCAAATCGGCATTTAGCCAAAGTTTCTGTATTTTGTGTAGCTGTGCTGTGGGACTATTTTATAATTAAAATTTTTTTATCCCCAAGAGTAGAATCTTTACTACAATAATTAAGTCTCACTACACAGCCTATCATAAAAGTACATTTAGAAGCCCACATCAATATGATAGAAGGGTCTTATACAAGCATTGCATACAAGTGTAGGTAAAATAGTCCATTTCTGCCCTGTTTGCTCAAAAGGGTGCGAGTGGGTTTTCTTCTCGCTGACACTTCACTCCAGTTTCCCTTCTATCTCAATGTGTATAGTACATTAAAAAGGCACAAGTTTGGGTGTTTATTTTTATCCTGTTTTTTAACATGATGCTTAAGTCTTGTATTATTTGTATCTAATGGAAATATGTAATTTTTCTTAATCATGTTTTTGTTTATAAAGCTGAAACATTTGGAAGCTGACTTATTAAGACTTGAAAATCCATCCTTAGCAGACATTGATAGGATTTTACAAAAATTCCAAGAACAGGTATTTCCTAATTTATTTTTATTTAAAATATATATTCACTTGTTTGGAATATTATATGTTCGTAATGTCAAAACCTTGTTATCTAACATTATCTAAGAATATCAATACTTGGAATTTTAACCACATATTTTTATGTTAACTTAATTAAAAAATATTTTAAATTTTTCTTCCAATATTTCTACCTGAGTAAATCCCTTTTAAATAGTTACCAAATCATATGTTCCCTCTAATATATGCTTCGACTACTTAGCAGCATACAAAATTCTTTAAAAAAATGGATTTTATGTGAATTAAAGACAACCTATTACTTTTTATATATAAAGTTTTTACTTGGTTAGCCAATTCTAAAATAAATTTTTAATGATATTGTTAATCCATCAATAGTGTATGGTATAAGCAGCAAATTATAACTTGGAAGTTGCTTTTGTAAAATCAGTCTACATTTTTGTACAGCAATTATAATGTGTGTATGGTGGTTAGGAAGTAACCACCGATACACAAAAAAAATGTTGGAAAATCCTGTGTTATGACTTCATCAAAGCAGTAAATAATAGTCATACTGCCCTTAAAAATTCCCCTTCTTCAAATTTAGCCCCACATCCGAAGGAAAGTATATTTATCTAAAAAGTGATTTTATTATTTATTTTATTTTGGGACAATTTTTGAGTTATAATATTTAAAATGCCTCCCTTAAAAGAAAGTATAATTATCTTTAAAAAATTATTCTAATATTTATTTTGGGCAATTAGTTTTCGAGTTAGGATATTTAAAATACCTCCATTAAAAAAAATTATCTAAAAAGGGATTTATATTATTTATTTTTATAATATAAATCATTTATATTATTTATTTTATTTTTGGACAATTATTATCTAAGCTATAATATTTAAAATGTGTGTAGAATCTATTGTGAAGGCAAAGGAAAGAGACACTGTGATCCACAAAAATAAAACTTAAAAAGAGTGAGAAACCACCAGAACACAAATTTCTTTCTCCACTTAAACAGCTTTTTTTTTAAAGGTAACTTGAATGATGTGTGTATTTTGCAATAAAAAGTTTTTTTTTTGCTGATTATTATGTATTACTCCTCTATACTTCAAATTTTAAAATGTAATAAAATTTATAAATTTCAAAATAATATGTTTCTTGCTAGAAAATCTTACAGTTAGGGGACTTGTTTATACGTTTTTATCCCACAGTGGGTTAATTAATCATATTTTGGCAGTTTCTTACTTACTAATTCAGTGAACTCCCAAAAATATCTACAAAATCTCTTCAGGGTTTTATAAAAGTAAAGGTCAGTAATCGTTCAATTTAAATCGAGCAATACAGCTGTTCAATTAAAATCGCTGGCAGTTTATTCTACAGATGACGCTTTTTGACAAAAATCTGCGTATGATATGCTCATGGCCGAACACATTTTGGCACACACCAAATAGTCATTCTTATTTTAATGCATTCGTTGTTCTTATTATTAGGTCAACATTCTTTAAATGTATTTGGCGTTCATTAAATATGTTCATCGTCCTTGAAAGAAATTCGTTGTTCTTGGAATGCATTCCTTCAAAAAGTTTGGAAACAGATAGTTTCATGCATGCCTTTTTGTTAAAGTAATTATTCTTGCAGGGGGGAGGACAGTCGTGGACAACGGGTAAACAACCCACATATATTTGGGAGTTTACTGATTTATTTGGAAAAGCACACACTTCTATAATGAGTCTCATTTCTACTGCTAATCCCGTAGACTTTAGGTATTATATAAGAACAGATAGACATTTTATAAAAAAAAGACAATTAAACCTAAAACAAATCCTTAATCAATTTCATCTGCATGATTTCTGAAGAATATTCCTTTTTGCAGTGCGAGATGGACTACAAGAAGGAATTCGCCCTGAAGCCAGTGATGGGGAAGATGAACACTGTGTTTGAGGCCGACAGTGTGGAGAAAATCATGGAGGCCCTCATCAAAGAGGGTTCGGAATGGTCCCGCAAGCAGCATGACATCATGAAGAAGCTGGTGAGTTTTCGATTTATTGCAGCTGGTTGGCTGAGGGGTTAACCCTTTCAGTCCCAAAAATGTACTGCACTACAGAAACATCTGATATTCACAAAATAAGCTTATTTTAGGTCAAAAATAAGAGTTTCATAAGAAAAAAAATATTTTAATTTTTATATGGTTTCTGAAATAATGCCAAAATTTGTTAACTGTTTAAAACAACAAAATAAAAATATATATATTAACTAAAAACACTTGGAGTTGTATATTTTAAGGTATCCGACAATAATCTTAAAAAAAATTAGTAATTGTTTTAACCAAAATAGTTTAAATTGTGTTGTAATAGTTAAATTATAAATATGTGGAACTGAAGTGAACTTTTTAAAAATCAGGTGAAACGCTTGTTAGCTATTTTTAAAATAAAAATATAGTTTT
Organism: Hylyphantes graminicola; assembly: GCA_023701765.1. Lineage (NCBI taxonomy): Eukaryota > Metazoa > Arthropoda > Arachnida > Araneae > Linyphiidae > Hylyphantes > Hylyphantes graminicola. Next base: position 5,350,814 of record CM043121.1, on the reverse strand, counting down.
TCTGACTTCTATTGAGAAATGTAAAATATTGTCTGATGGAACACAGTGTGAAGAATCGAATGATGCGTGTTTGGATGTCGTAACAGTCATAAACATTTGTAAAAAAAATTTCAAAGGGATGATTCTAATTGGCATCACTGGGACTGAAAGGGTTAAATGCCTTAAGTGTTCTCGGAATTAGCTTAAATACTAAACAGAACTTAAATACTCTCATCTTTTTAATCACTATCAGATAATTATGTCCCATGTAACTTTGCTATTTATCTAGTCATTTTTGTAATTCTACCTTCAATAAAGCTTGTGAAGTTGCTTAGCGAAAATTGTATTTACTTATTTTAAATTATGTCATTTTCTCCATAATAATGTAATCAATGTTATATATTTGTGTTTTGTGTTGTTTTTATCCTCTACCCATAATTGGATTAGATCTGTAAGGGAGACTGGGGTTAGTTGGCACTTTAAAATTTTTCTAATTTTTTGGTTTGAAGATATTTAAAATGTAATAACAAGTAATGTACAGTTTTTTTCCAAAAGTGTGGACACTTTTTGAAAGTTTCATATTTTCAACTTTGTGTGATTACAGAATATATTAACTATATATCAAATTAAACAATTGCATATCAAATCAAAAGTAATTTAATCTTTATGAGGACCACTGTGTGCAGATCGCTAAAGCCGTCTTTGAGACCTTTGGTCCCATATAATCTATATCCATGGACACAACATCATCATCATCAAAGTAATTTCATGTAAAATTAAAAATAACTACAGTATCACAATATCTGTATTATGAATAAGTTATGCAACTAATAGTATGATCTGTCTTAGTTTTGCAAGTCATTGAACCACCAACTTGTATTGCAATTTCAGCATAAGAGAGTCCATTGATTGTGCTTGTTTGTTCAACTAAAATGAGCATAACTTTATTTGTAATGCAGATACTTTACTTCTGTTTTTTTAATGAAATTCTACATTAAATTACCTTCAACTTAATATTTAAATGTTTGTATTTAAGAAAAATTTAACAGATGCAAGAGCACAGGTAACAGTGGAAGCACATGAAACTTTCAAAAAGTGTCCACACTTTTGGCCACCTAGGTAAACATTTTGGCTACATATCACACATACAATTGATTAAATATATTGTTGCCACTTTCTGTGAAAAATGTTTTTCCTTGTCCAGTCAAACTATTTGTAAAGTCTTAAAAACTCTGAGTTTGGCAAATCTACGTAAAAGTATCTAATGTAAAAGTTAATATCTGTCCAGCCGTTATTGAGTTAGGACTGCGAAAAGAAAATGCCTTCCGCATTTATATATGTATGCCAACTAACTCCGGTCTCCGCAATTTTGTTGTAACTAAATAAATAATAGGTTTTTTCTTGACATACATGTGGTATTTCGAGCAAATCTCTATAATGTAATATTCTCTATAATAATGTGTATGATCTGGACGTCCTATCTATCTCCTTTTATAATGAACTGCACAGATACACTCCTTGCCAACTTAAGTTGGGTAAATAGAATTATGCTATGGTGAAGATCCTCCCACGGATGTAAGGAGTTCCATAAATTATTTGTGAATCCATCCAGAAAACATGTTTAAAACATTAATTTTGTTTCATGTCTAACATATTTGAATATTATTTGAGAAAATTTTGCAGTTTTATCAGAATGAGAAGTGTATTTTGCTTAAATTGTATTCAGATCATTTTGTGTGTCCATATTACCTTACCAGAGTTTCCAACTAACAGGGCAACCAAGATTTTTTCTCTGCCTTTTTACTCTTTGTTTTTACCCAAGTTATCAAAAGCAAGAGAAGATGTTAATAACTTGGAAGAGAAAAATTTTAAGAGCCATATTCGGACCAATCAAAGAAGGTGATGTTTGGAGAAGACAATACAATTTTGAAGTGGCTAAACTATTTGGAGAGAAGGACATTATTAACATCATAAAAACTAGCAGAATTCAATGGCTGGGACATCGGAGAGAATGGACTATAGCAGAGGCACAAAGAAAATTTTCAATGGGCAATGTCAGGGAGAGAGAAAAAGAGGGAGACCGAGAAAAAGATGAATAGATGATGTGGAAAGAGATCTAAGGGGCATGAAAATTAAGAACTGGAAAGCGAACACCAAAGACAGGCGGCTTTGGAGTCAGTATTGTAAGAGAGGCCATGGGCCAGCGTGGACTGTAGTGCCGGGGAGTTAGTTAGTTTTGCCCAAGTTAGGGTAGCACAGAGTGTAGTATGCTTTCTTATGAAGTAGTTGTTATTCTATTTCATCCGTTCTGTTTGCTTTCCAGTCCCCCCTGTCCCTGAAGGTGTCCTTCCAGCAGCTCAAACGTGGGGCTGACATGACCCTGCAAGAGGGGCTCAAGATGGAGTACAGACTCTGCCAGAGGTTCATGGCTGACAGCGACTTCCACGATGGAGTCAGGGCAGGTATGATCTGCATTTTGCTACACAATTAAAAATTAGACAGAATCAGGGTTCGAAAACCTACAATCCTTGGTGGTCAAAAAATCCCTGAGAACAACAAATTTCTCAAATCCGACGTCCTCACGGATGGACATTTCCCAGTTAAGGTCCATGATACATTTTTAATTTTTGTTATTGTACAGGTGTACAGTATAAGGTTGCTATTAGTAATCTAGTATTTCTTTCATTACTGTATAATTGTGCATTTTATATAAATGTTTTTAATAAATAAAGGAAATTGATATTTTTTATTTAGAAGTTATTTATATAATTAGAGTTTGACAGGTTAGTTTAAAGGGAAAACGGGTACATTGTTGGACAAGCCGTCCTCCAGGAAAGGTATAATTTCTGACATTTTTCCGAACCTTGCAGACAGAAACCTTCTGCTCGAAGACAATTTTGGCCACTTTTACTACTGTTGCTAAATTCAATTATTTTATTTTTTAAAACTCTCTTAAGAATAATGGTGTTGTTATATCTATTTTGTTATCCTTATTCTATTGCATTACATCAATTCTATGTCTTTATTAATTTTCACATATTATGGTATATTTATAAAGTAATCTATTGGCAGGTGAAAATACTTATTTACCTATCTCTTTTATAATGAGCAATACTCCGTTTTTTAATTTTATGCATCAAAAATGCTTTTTTTTTGTATGAAAGTAACTCTAAATTCCAAACTTGTCTCTCATTTGCAGTTCTCATTGACAAGGACAACAAACCCAACTGGAAACCGGCAACCCTAGAGGAGGTAACCGAAGAAAAAGTCAACTCCTACTTTTCTCCTCTGCCCTCGGACAAAGAGCTCAAGCTGTGAGGTCCTAGAACTGCCAAAATAAAAAAAATACAGTCGAACCTTGTTATTATGAACTCGAAATATGCAACCATTAAGAAATTTTCTCCTTTAAATGGTGAATGCCTAAAGTAAATAAAATATAATCATAATAATTTTGTAATAATACTACTACAAAGACATTTTTTTAGTAAGGCAAAAAACAGTTTTAAAAAATTAAAATGAGAACAAAAAATTAAAAGCAGTTTTTTGTGTTTTCAATTGGTCAAGAAATATTTTATTTTTTGAAAAAAAAATTATGACATGTTTAATATGTGTAAAAAATAACTACATTTATGTTATATGCGAGATTTTTTGTGAAGGTATTAAAATCAATCTTATTTTTTTTAGTTCAATGTTTGAAAGTCTGTTAATGTGTGTTTGGGTTCATTTGAAGCAAAGTTTTATATTTAAGAAAAATGGGAGCGATAGCCAGATCTCCAAACTAAAGTCTTCATTCTGTGTTAAATTAATAAGGAAAAAAAAGAATTTTTAATGCTGATTTACTCTAGCCTTATTGAATATTTTTTCAATTGATATTTTATATAATGGATGTAACTGGCTTACAGGACTCTATAATAGCACTGTTTATTTTTTTTTATTTCCAATAAATAATTTTTCAGCAAAATATTAAACCAATTTCAAGAAATCGAATTATAGAACCCTGTAACGTAAGCTATCTACATTTATTATATCGAAAAGACGTTTGTGAAAATATTCAATGCAGTTGGAGTAATTCGGCTTAGAAAATTATTGTTTTCCCGTTGGATTAAAATAGCGAAGATATTTTGGTTTGGATTCCTGACTACAGCTCCTAGTTCCCCCTTAAACGAGTTCCCTCTAACGAGGTTTGACTGTAACATTGATGATTCTCAAATCTCAACTTTAAGGCATATGTTTACTATTATTTCAAAGAAAAGTCAAGGAAATAGTACTTAGTTCATTGTTTTTAGGCATTTTTTAGTTTCATGCAGGAATAGTTTGTGTTCTTGTTTGTTTTAAAACTAAAGTATTTAAATCAGAAGCTCTATTGTAAAATAAAAAAGTTGAACTTTTAATTTTAGTATGTTGTGAAACATGCTTTTCACGTCAATCTTTTATCTACATATTTGTAAGTGGTTTTTTTTTTTTTGTGATCTCTTCACGTAAAAAGCTATTGAATGAATAAAATAAACAATGTTTTAAAATTTATAAAAAAAATCCTCATATCAAAACCTGAGAAAATATTTAAAAAAAAAATTAAATTTGAAATTTTATTTTTTCACTAACCACTGTTTCTATTAAGTTTCATAATTTTGGGAAAAGATTCTTTCATCTTATTTTGCAACTTTAGTTTTTATTGCTAAAAAGAGATTTGTGAATCATTATCTGAAACGTTTTATAACACTATAAAACTGCTCGACTTCCGTACAAAATAGATTGACTGGTTTTTATATTATAATACTCATTTAAATTTTCTATATTTTTTGTTGTGTTTGTGACTATATAATGTAGTTGTAAGTCTCTTTTTGGAGGTTTTGTAAGAATTTAGTGAAATAAAGTTATTTGTATCATATAATATTTTTATAACCTTTTTTTCTTGCTCTGCAATTATCATCACACTCATTAGTCTTTTTATGATAAATCTTGTAAGTAACCTAGATTTGGGTCCGGGCAAAATAACTGCCTACCATTAACGGCCTGTGCAGCCAGAAATGTCCGACGAATAATACCCAGTGTTAGGGAGTGCACGTTAAATATCATTCAAAGTCCTAACGCTGTGTACGATGTGGCCCTTAACGGTTGCGTTGGGTACCTATTCAGGTGTCGGCTCGTCAATTGACTGTGGTTCTTAAATATGACGTCCGTCGCCAATATCTCTAGTGTGGCGATAATTAAAACCTAACCTGTGAGTAAATTAGGCTTTCAGAACACTTGAATGAGTAGTATTACAAAAAATAATTTGTTAAAAAAAACCCTGGGTGTGTTCTTTCACTTACTGCTGAATAAATCCAGACACACATTTAAAGGTAATTATATTCTCGTAAAACAAAAGAGTGAAATCCACTCCAGTAAGAGAAGGGCATTCTCGACGCTGGAAAGGAGTGAATATTAACTCGGACTGAGTTTAAATCATTCGTTTGGAGTGATCCTGTTGGAGGTTTAACACTCAAAGGATTTGCATTTCAAGACTGGAGGAGTGAAAATTAACTCAGACTGAGTTAAAATCGCTCGTTTGTTTAAGAGTGTATACTCTATAAAGTAGTTTCAATAACTTTAAAGCCTAAAAAGATCTTTTTACACTTCCCCTTGCGCATGAGAAATTTTCTCAAAAACCTTTAACATATACTCAAAAGAAGGAGGACGGATTTGTTGGAACATCTTTTAATGAATTCAGATTACAGAATGAATACGAATACCAGGGACAATTAAATGTATAAAGAGAAAATGACGTTAACTTTAGTTGTAACAAAATTACTGGTGTTCAAGCTAGTGTTCTTATTGTCTTTTTACTACTGACGTCGTTCACATGTAAGTGGTCAGATCATAACAACCTTATTATAACATATGACCGGTACTGTGGACTCTCATGTTCCAAATTTTGAAGTCTTAGCTCTTTTAGCTCGAGCTGTTGATTGATTTCAGACTGACGTCCAATATTGGATGACCACTTTTTTAAGAATCACCTTCCAGAAAGAATGAAAAACCTAAAACCTCCATATTCCTAATTTCACAGTTATCACACCCATCATTATACTTCCATTACCCTTATATTTCATATTGGGTACTATTTAAAAGTAAAATGTGATCGATTTTGAATATCGATTTTGCTGTAGCTTAAGTTTTCAGCAGTGCCTATTGTGTAAATGTAACAAAAGTTGGGATAATGCAGAACTCTCTCTTTTACCTCCTATATGGCCTTCAGTATACTTAAATTGGGTTCTTATAATAAAAGTGCCTATATTTTTTCTATTTGTGCTTACAGTATTTATTTGATTCAAAAATTACATGCTGATCATTTTGTCTGTGTACGATTTTCTAAAAAATCTTAATATGATATGCCTGACAGGTACTGGGAACTCTTGTAAAAATTTAAAGTCTGTATCTCTTCATTTTTCAGCAACACCTTTAAAATTGAAAAAGTTCGATGGCTGCTACCCTTTGCGCAAGCGCGATAAACTTAAAACTTTTCAACTCACACGTAAAAAATTATTGGCAATTTAAGGTCTTAAAAAAAAACCTCTTTTAAGCGTTAGGTTATAATATAGTTGCATTTGCTTTCTATATTTAGAGGCCACATATGTTTCAAAATGAAAACAACAGATGGCGCCATGAAATTAGATTTTCTTTTTAAAGAATAAAAATCTTTCGGAGCAACTTTATAATTTATAACGCAATTTCCAACTTAAATATGACAAATTGTTTTGATATTAATTGCTGAAACAAGACCTTTTATTACTTAGAATGCGAAATTTCTTAGAATTTCCAAAAATCATATTTATAAAGCTAAATTATCTAATGCTTTCTGGACCTTGACAGGCTAGCACACTAAATTTCGGAATTCGCCGTGGTACGACCCCAAAAGTTGGGTTGGAACGTCGGGTTCCGAGTTCGGGTCGCCCATCAAGGTCCCAGTCTACTCAGCTGTGATGAGTACCGGTTGGCGCCGGGGTTAGTTTAGGTTTGAATTATCGTCGCACTGGAGCTACACGAGGCGCCAACTGGGGAAGCTACGCATGGACACCATGTAAGCTTTTTTTCTTGTTAAAAAAAGTGAGGTAAAAAAAATATTCTTAACTAATCGAATAAAAACAAATTTTGAGTGCCAAAAAGAAATTATTTTTTTTTAAAGTGACAGACCGAAATGGATGAAATTTTTTTTATAGCTCAGGGACATAAAATTTAATGAAAATACTAAATAATAAAAAAAAAAGAATATGCAATAGTTTTTTTATTTAAAAAAAATTAATTTTTTAACCTTTTTTAAAAATGCTCCTTGCGATTCAATTTTTTTCTAAAATGTCTAATTTTTTTATATGAGATATTTAAATACATGTTAACAAAACTGTGCATGAATTTTTTTTATTTGTCCTATTGGTTAATTAATTAAAATTAAAAATTTATATTACTTGGAAATTTTTAATTTTTTTCATGATATGCTAAAAGTAAAACTGAGTAAAATATTAAATTTTTTTTATCAGATTTCAAAATCCATGCACAATTATGTTTGAAAGATTATCAATAACAATTTTCCACAATTTCAAAGCAATACACAAATTTTTGAATCGCAAGGAACAATTCGAATGTACGACAAACCACTAAAACACTTATGGAGAAAAAGGCAAGTAAAGAAAATAATAACTTCCACTTAAAACGTACGATTTTCGGATTTCGGTGTTTACGAAAACTCCAACTGTATTTCGAATTCTTTTCGGATCGTTAAAAGTAAGATTTGTTCTTAAAGATAAAAGTTCAAGCTATAACTTTTTATTAAAATACCAAAGTCGATATTTTTGACATTTTTTGCCTCCCCAGTCCCCTTAAAACCCAAAAAATTTCTTTAATAACAACTAGTATATAGCATCTAACCATAGCGTATGCGCGATTTTCTCAGAAACCTACATCGTCATTGTGGCATCTTGTACCGAATTTGAAGTGCGTAGCTATTTTAGTTCGTTCTGTAGAGTGAAGTGATTTCAGATAGACAATAACCAATGTTCAAAAACCACTTTCCCACTATTCTTCATTACGGTGGATTGATTTCCTGCGAGTGCGATTTACTCTGGGTAAGCTATTTAAAGATAACGTTCTTTTTTAAATTCACGTATCCTAAAAAAAGAAGAATTCATGTGTCGGATAAATTTTATATGATTTAGTTATATAACTATCCTTTCCAGTGATTCAACAAAATTATGGGAGCATCTTCGATTTTGAGTTTTAACTTTGTTATTTCAACTTTCAATGAGAAATAATTGTTTAAAAAGTGTAAAATTTTATTCTGTATACATTATGTAAATGGTGTTTAATTTTCAAGTATTTTTCTGACTCCTTTTCCTTATTTTGAAATTTTGATTAAGTCAATATTAATATTTGCCATTAGCCCTCACAATGTCCCATTAGACCATAATGGGACATTTACATGCTTGTTTAAAATGCTCAGCGACTAAAAAAAGATCAAGTTTCAACTTTTATCGAATATAACTTTTTAAGTAAACGAAAGTTCAGTTTATGAGCTTGTAAAAAGAGAAATTAAAACTCGTGTACTTTTGCTGAAATACAGACAGAGGTTAATAGAAATTTGTCCCAATAGCCACCCCCCTCCCCTATAAATACATGTTAATATTATTTTTTCCACATTTTAAAATCCATGCTCATTGCTCGATCAAATAGTTCTAAAAACAAACTATAAAAACTATAGTTGAGCGAGCTATGTTGGTATAAGAAATTATGGAGTTACTAGCAGTATGGTCCCGCCTTACTGGGAACCCGTTAACTTCGCATTGCTTCCTTTTAGAGGCCTGCTTACTTGTGAAAATACCCTCAAAATCAAAACAAAATTAAATTCGTGTTGGCGCATGCACACTTAAAAAAGCAAACACTCATAGAGGATGAAGCAGCCTTAGGGCGAGCGCATATCTCAACCAAACTCAATCAATCAAACTAATAGAGGATGGCGTCAAGTCCCCGTTTCGGCCCGGTCCATGTATTTTTAAGCCCTGTTATGGTCCCGCAATTCCACGTGGATGACGTTTTTTTTAAACTAAGGGCAGGCGCATTAATTAACTAGAGGGGGGGCCGGAGGATTTTGGAATACATCTGTAAATAAAAAGGCTGACCCCCCCTTGGGAACTGAAATATAAAATATGACCCCCCCCCCCAAAAAAAAAAAAAAATCTTAAAAATAAAACATCAAAAATATTCTTTTTTAAAACAGTTTTCAAGCATCCATCATAAATTTTGATTTTTTATAAGTAAACTTACACCGTCAGACTCCGATAAATTGCTGGTTCTTCTAGAAAGCAATGTTTTTGATCACGAGGCTAAGCTTTTCAGATTGTGATGATTGATAACATTTACACAAATAAAATGTTTAGTAATTATAGTAGCATATATCATAATTGTGTCCTGAATGTAATTTTTTTCGTAGGTTGGGTCTACATTTGTTAAGGTGCGAAAAATTATGATAATATTACTTTATTATTATAAAAACAGTTTTGTTTATGGTGAAATTTTATTCTTAATGATTTTTTTAGCAAAACATTTTAATTTCCATTTGAAATGTTAGGATGATATAAGTAAGTAAACTTGTTTAAGATTTTTTTTTTTTTTTTTTTGCAGAAATTGTTTATGTTCTCAAAAGTTGGGAAGAACTGTCGATCGCAATAAGCAGCTTTTTTACAACTGCGTTGACGGTCTTAGCTGCAGGTTGAAAAAGAGAATCTTCAAATTAACTATTTGTCGACTTGATAAGTTAATCAAAATGATGCAACTCACAGCAATTACGATATATAATTTTAAAAAGTTTTACTTTATGCATTTGTTGTATAACTAACTTATTTAGTTAAATTTGAAAGGCATCAATTTTACACATTTAGTGTGATATGATTTTTATATGCTTCCGGTAATATATATTTTTTTTTCTGAAGATATTAAAACTTAATCAAAATAAATTCAGCGGCTCAGTGGATGAGAGGTTAAACGTATCCGCCTCGTAAGCCCAAGATCGCGAGTTCGAGCCCCGGCTGAGTCGTCGGATTTTCTGGATGGGAAAATTCTGGGCACGCATGTCATATGATTATGTGGCATGTAAAAGACCCTTGGAAAGCCCATTTGGCCTGGGTTCTCTCGGCATACTTTAACATCCACAGAGAGCTCAGATTCATTGTAATCTGTGCGTCAAAATTGGTAGCGAGAGTCCGCCTAAATGGTGCCACAAAATATGGCTCTAATTTCTGGGGAATGTGCCGAGTCTGCAAAGGCTTGATTGCCAATGTTGCAGCCCCATTATCGAAAAAAATTAATAAATAAATTCAGGGATTGGAAAGGTACTTTTAAAAAGTAACTTGAGTAAAAAAGTAACTCAGTTACAGTTACTTTATCTGAACAGAAACGCGTTACAGATATTTTTACAAAAAGTAATACGAATCACAGTTACTTTTTAAAATTTCAAGTGGTAAGAAAAGTTTAAATTTAGCCATATATATCTTACCATTAAGAAAACCACGATAAACGAAACACTGAATTTATAATTTACATTATTTATATTTAATTTTAATCCTTTACCTTGATATAATCATCCGATGCAAGCATACAAGTTCACCAGTAAACTCTCGTTTGGGTCATGACAGAAATAAGGGTAGCTCAAGAATGAACGTCCACTCTCGGTCCCCACCCTCCCCAGCAGTTCTTCCAGGAAATGGACTTTGTCGTTGGTCATTGTTGTCTGCCCTATTCAGGCAACACAAAGGGGTTTACCGTTTACACATAGGCATCCAACCTGTTTGACAGTCAGCATGATTTATTTCAAAACCCTTCTTTTCCCTAGATGTCTGTAATTACGGGTCTGTAATGTGACACTTGGACAAGGTAAACATGCAAGGAGCCAAACAGGACAATTCCATTATGCTGTATTTTTCCCCTCCCAAGAAAAGCTCGAATTTCGGGAAAGCGAAATGTTCCCTTCTTAGAAGTGGAATGTCAAAATTGGCATAAGACAGCTTTCAGAAAGTAATGGAAAAGTAAAGAAAGTTACTCCAATCCCTGATAAAAATTCTAACCCCCCCCCCTTGGTAAAAAAATTGGAATATTAACACCAGACCCCCCCTTTCAAGGATAAAATTTAATCATGACCCCCCCCTATAATCCTCCGGCCCCCCCTCTAACTAAATAATGCACTTGCCCTAATTATATTAATTAAAAATCACAATCAAATATGAAAAAACTAAGCCTCAGGTGCACACGTAGGTATTAAAAGGAACCTATATTAAAAATTTCAAATTTTTTAGAGCAGTTTAAGTAGGTCTTTTGCGATCCACAGACATACACACAGACAGACTCTTTCTTTTATTATTATAGATTCTCAAAATTGACTGAGGGTAGCGTTTTAAAAAAAAGGTTAAGTTAGAAAATTCTAACTTTCTTCTCCAACTTTGGCGCTGGTTTTTGTCATCTATGGCATCATATTTTTTTGTATTCCCAAAAATCACATTTTTGGAGATTTTTTTTAAAATTCAAACAACTGATTAATGTATTGTTTAACTTAGAAAGAGTAAAAACCTTTACAACATTTTGTAATTTTGTAGTAACAAACAAATATATGCTTAAAAAGCAATTGTTTTATTATGAAACACGTTTTTTTTTTTGCAGTTATATTCAGAATATTTTTTGCTAAATATACTGGCGAATCTACGAAACGGTTTTGATATCTTTAACAAATTCTTCCCTTCTCCTGATCACAACGATCACACTCAAAACTGTTTGTGCTAACAACAGATGGCGCCATAGGCATTTCACACCCTCCTTTTTTTCTCCAGAAAACACTTTTGATATCTATTTGAAATTCATAATTCAATCTCCAGCTTAATAAAGAGGAATTCTTAGTACAGTTATTTCTAAAACACGTCCTTTTATTACCTTGAACTTCAATTCTACTTGTATTTCCAGAAATCATGTTTATAATGTTAATTTAGCAACGAGCTACCGGTCCTTGGTGGCCTAGCGCACCAGCCATGTTCGGTGTGCAGCCGTGGTACGACCGTAACAGATTGGGTTGGAACTGCGGGTCCCGGGTTCGGGTCGCCATTCGAGGGCGTAGTCCACTCAGCTATGATGAGTACCGGTTGGCGCCGGCCTGGGAAGCTATACGTGGTCGCTCCATGCAAGCTTTTTTACATTCTTTATTGTAGAATTTTATAGGAAAATTATTATTTTAGGTCAATAAGTTAACTTAATATTTTTTTTCGTTTTGGTATTTATGCAAAACTAGTGCGGAATGTTAGTGTGTTTCAAACATGCTGGATACTTTATTTCACAAGGCCAGAGCCCGGATGAGATAAATTTAGGAGTTAAAAAAAGCGTAATTTGCGACGCGTCCGATTCATATATACTTTTTTTTATATAATCGCGAGCTAAAAAGTATTTTTTAAGTTGTTTAGTTAGCTCACGTGCAAATCTTTTTGTTTACTAAACAAGGATTTACATTCAATATTTGATAAATGAAAATGAATAGAAATTCCCGATTTAAATGTAATGCATTAGTAGAAATCGCTAATATTTCTTTTTTTATGTTGTCACTGGCATATTAAATTTTTATTTGCAGGTGGTGTGGAGTGCTTAAAAACTAATGAATAAACGTGTTCGTAAATTGATTTTTAAGAACCAGCAGATGAAAAGAGTTATGTTATATAATATTGTAAAAACTAGTACATAAATAACTATTTTAACGCGATTTCAATAAACATATAACTCATTACCACGATTTTGTATTTAAAATATTTAGTTTTTTTTATATAGTAGCGTGTTATTTTTTATTCCATTAATTTACATGTAGATGGCGACACTGTTATTTATTAGAAATTGCTCCAAACCAGTAACAAAACTATTATGTTGCCAAATAAAAAAACTTGAAAATTTAATTACATATAAATAGAAATAATGGCAATTTAATTTCTTCTAATAGTTTTCGTCCTTTCTATAGAATGATTCTTAAAGCTTAATTAGTTTCTTGCATTTTAATAACTCCTCGAAGACATTGAATACTGTAAAACCGTGTGTTTTCATATAAAAAAATGAAAATGGCAACAGGTGTAATAACAACACGAGTATTAAAAATGTCAAGTGAAGTTGCATTTTTTGTTTAAAAAACCTTTTATAAGTTTTAAGAAATATCTTGTAAAAGTAAGTGACAAGCATGATTTTAAACTTCGGCTTTATATTGTCGATTAGTTAAAATTTTGTGGGGATGGACATAGAAATGGCTAAAAAACCTTTTAGTTTTGGGTTATGTCAAAATATTTCATGTTATTTGTTCGCTAAATTTGTAACTCCATAACATTTTTTAAAGCTTTAGCGTCTCCGAAAGCTTCTTTACTTTTCACTTTTAATGCATACAAGATTATTACGTTTCTTTTTCTATTTATTGCATTGTATTCTGTTTATCGAGACATTTCTTACCGACTCTAAGTAATGGAATTTGGTTTCATGAAATAGTTTTCTTTAAATTTTTTATACCGACGGTGTGTTAAAGTAAGTTTTGGCTCCCTGGATTTGGCTACAATTAAAAATTTTTCGCCAATTCAAAATGACAACAAACCTGGGGTAAGCCAAGTCTGTTGCCACCTGTCAACCGAATTTCATGTTAACCATCAGGATTTTTTTTTACATTGAACCAGTAAATTTATTAAATAAAATAACATTTAAAGAGAATTATAATTTTATAATGAAATATACTCATAATATTCATGTATACAATTAGTAATTCAATTAATAAAATTCATTTGGAGTTGTACATTCTGTATATATATTAGGTTTAATTTTTAAATTAATAATTGTTTGTAATGTTTTGTTACATTTGTTCTTCGAACCTTTGAAATACTAAGAAAAAATGGTAAAATTCTGCATATTTTGTTCCAGTTAAGTGGGATTCTGCCTTAAAGCAATTTTGTGTTAAGACAGTTTTGAGCAGGGGTCAAAAAATGCTGTAGCAAAAATGGTAAAATGTAGAAATAAGCTGTAGCAAAATGCTAAAGAACAATTAGTTGCTTATAAATCAACGTCATGCCAATTAAATCACTTGAATCTAAACAAATCAATCTTTGTGTAGCAGTTAATTTTCTTTAGATAGCTTAACAATACATTGATACTTTTTTATGAATCACTGCATGACAAATTTAAATAATTATATAAAACTATACTACTAAAAGTAATTTTAACTTTTTTTTATAAACATTTTTAAATAAGTACATTTACTTTGTGCTTTACTTATTTATGGTGTTGGATTATCTTCAGATTTGTCCATGAACATGATTTGGATGTTAATTTGATGTATTAAAACAAGAAGTTCTTAAAGAACTAAAATAGCCTACTTTCCTGTTACTTAAATACTTACTAAAATTCTTATCTTGAAAAAACTAGATTCGCAACAGTAAGTGACATCAACAACCGTTTTTCCACATTAAATTTAAAATAAATTTCACTAAATGCAGCATCTAACTAAACACAGCATCTTTCACTAAACACAGCTTTATTTGCAGTTATAAATAAATATTTAATTTTTCCTAGAACAAAAATCAAAAAACTACTCAATAAACATTTACTTGCTAAATTCGGCTAGTTTCGTTTATTTTATTTTGAAAATTAAATAATTATAACTTAAATCGTTTGCAAAAATTTATATTTCAATGAATAAATATGTAATATTCCTCGCTTTAAGATAGAATAAAAACAATTTATATCAACATACAAAGATCTCGTAGGGAAATATATATTTGACGTCATCTTAAATTGATCGATGTCTCAAAAATAAATTTATTTTAATTTATTGTCTAAAAGAATTAAAGGTTCTCAAGCAATTGTTGCGATGGCAATGGTGATTTAATTCTAATAAAAATGGCTTCCTATGCTTTTTAAATGAGCATTAAATTTTGAAGTTTTTTAAATAATTGAAGTACTTCGAATTCGAATTCTTTTCTGAAATTTTCAATGTATTCTAATTTCGATGCGCTGAATTTTTTGACGTATTTCACTTGTCCGTAGCATTTGTAGTTAAATTCAGCGATTTAAATGACTCGAAATTGAATTTCAATGCTAATTCAATGGGAAATTTGTCGTCAAATAGTAGATTTTTGTCTGTCCTATCGTACAGACAGATGGACAAAAAGTATGAAAGTTGGGTGCCTGAGGTTATACCTTTCTAATAAAAAAGAATTTTTAAGATCGGATTGATAGAACTGTTTTTGGAAGGGGGGTACGGACAGACGGACGGACATCGACCGCATGTCAATACCTACTTTTTCATTTTTTTTTAATTCTTCGAATTAAAAAAAAAGGAAATTAGGCTAACAAGTTTTGATTGTTTGAAATCACCAACTTTTGGTCTTTCAATACATATCCTTATCAACATAGTTCATACATTTGTTAGGGAAAAAAACCATCCAGACATTTGCTAGCAACATAAAAAGCCGAATGTACAGCCGAATATACAGCCAAAAGAAGAAGAAAAGGTTCAAACGTAAACAAAAAGTATTTTAATGTTCAAGGTGATCACGACTCACCGACATCATGAACCGACACTTGATCAGAAAATATATTCTGGTTGTCAGACTTGGTCTGAACTGAAGCTACCAAAGTGCCAAGATACTCTTGCGATCATGCAGACCCGGAGAACTGTCAATCATTCTGACGAAATGTGACGTCATGGGTAGATTTCTTTAAAATTACTAGGCGGTAAAATAAGTAAATCAGGAAGCATTATTGGACTCCTCTTCTAATGGGAGGTTACATTGGCTGGTCAAAATTTGAAGACATCTTAGTGTAATCTAATCTGAATTCATCTTCCCATTTTGATTACAATTTTTATTTTCGTTATTAGAATTGGTTATTTGAACTAGTTGTTTATTGAAACTTAAGTTTAGTTTCACCAAATTACGGTGTCGCATTTTCGCGACAATTATAAAAAATAGTGTATGACACCTGTGCGAAAAGTAAACTTTTTAAAACATTATTATTTCACTCGCTTGTGAAATACAATCCACTAGTTTAAAAAAGCGTTACTTTTTGCACTAGTCGCATAAATAACTCTCTATCTCTTCTCCTGCAGATGTGCGGCACCTGAAAAAGCGAAGGATGCCGTTCAAGCTACGGCTGAAGAAGAGCCGCGCCTACACGGTGTCGTCCAAGAACCTCTTTGTGCTGTGCGTGGAGCTGCTGGACAACACCACCGTCGAGTGCACCCTGTCCGCCCAGAGCACGGGGCAAGAGTGCCTGGCAAACGTGTGCCAGCGGCTGCAGCTGCAACAGGTAACTCTCATTCTGATGCTGTTTGTGTTTCCGCCTAATTGGGGCGCTTGTTAAATATAGAAACTGACTACCCAGAATCTTAAAAAACACTAGGTGACTGTAATATCCAGAAACCCCGGGCATAACAAGTTGTGACACACCACCGTGTGGACAACACCACCGTCGAGTGCACCCTGTCCGCGCAGAGTACGGGACAGGAGTGCCTGGCAAACGTGTGCCAGCGGCTGCAGCTGCAACAGGTACTCTAATTACTGTTTGCGTTCCCCCCAAATTGTGGAGATTGTTTAGTATAGGAACTCTAAATACCCAGAATCTCAAAAAGACTAGGCGACCGTAATATCCAGAAACCCCGGGCATAGCAAGTTGTGACACACCACCGTCGAGTGCACCCTGTCCCCGCAGAGTACGGGACAGGAGTGCCTGGCAAACATGTGCTAGCGGCTGCAGCTGCAACTGGTACTCTAATTCTGATGCTGTTTGTGTTCCCCCAAATTGTGGCGATTGTTAAATATAGAAATTCTGACTACCCAGAATCTTAAAAAACCATGCAACAGTAATATCCAGAAACCCCAGGCATAACGAGTTGTGACACCGTGTGTGGACAACACCACTGTCGAATGCACCCTGTCCGCCCAGAGCACGGGGCAGGAGTGCCTGGCAAACGTGTGCCAGCGGCTGCAGCTGCAACATGTAACTCTCATTCTGATACTGTGGGGAGCTCAGTCGGCTAGGCACTCGCCTAGTATGTGAAAGATCCGAGGTTCAGGTCCAGGCATCTCCAAAATAACTGCAGGCCTTTAAAGGACCCGTGCAGCCAAAAATGCCCGACGAATAATACCCTGTGTAATCGAGTGCACATTAAATGTCCTTCAAAGTCTTGACGCTGCGTACAATGTCACCCATAACGGTTGCGTTGGGTGTCGACTCGTCACTTGACTGTGGTTCTAAAATATGACGGCTGTTACCAATAGCCCTCGTATAGCTCTAGTGCAGTGGTTCCCAACCTGGGGGCGATCGCCCCCAAGTGGGCGATTTGTGTTATCAAGGGGGCACTAAATAGTTTTGGGGCGATAGGGGGGCGATGAGTATTCAAAGGGGAAAAATTATAATAATATACTGTACTATTCTAATTTTTATTGATCACCTTGACAAGTTAGAAACTGACATGCTTACAAGATTTGATCAAGTTAGAAATTCGTGATTCTATTGTAGATTCATTCTCGTTTGAAGCTGCGGGTTGTGGATAAACTTGATAACTCTTTGCAGACGGAGTTTGTAGATCTGAAGTATGACTGTGAGGCAAAGATCATTTTCAAGCAGAGAGGTTATGTGTTAGCCTACATGAAACTTATTTACACTTATCCACAACTGTGGTAAAAAGCAAAACTACTTTTCATCTCGTTCCCGTCAACATATTTAGTTGAAAAAGGATTTGGTTATGTTACCATCCAGCTCCTTACTAAACAAAGAAATCACTTTGCCTCAAAGACTTGCGCATGAACTTGACAAAAGATAAAATAATAAAAAGGTTTTCAACATTTAATTTTTTCTTTAATTTTTTTTATTGTCAACTCTCTTAAATTTTGCAGAATCCAGTTCAAAGATCTTAGTTAATTATTTCACTTTTGTTCTTTAAAAAAAATCTGTTAAACATTTTATTTTTTATTTTTTACTTACGAGTGCCCGGATAAAGCTGCTTTGGTTGTTTTTATGCATGGTAATTAGTGTTAAAAATTATAAAATTGCTTTATTAGTTACACTTTAACTTAAATTATAATTGAACAAAACATGAAACTTGAAAGGGGGCGATATGTGTTAGTCAACCTAACAAAAGGGGCGATGGTCCAGAAAAGGTTGGGAACCACTGCTCTAGTGCAACGATAATTCACACCTAACTTAACCTAATTCTGTTTGTGTTCTCCCAAATTGTTAAATATAGAAACTCAGACTACCCAGAATCTTAAAAAACTAGGCGAACATATTATCCAGAAACCCCAGGCATAACAAGTTGTGACACACCACCGACGAGTGCACCCTGTCATGGGACACCCTGAGTACGGGGCAGGAGTGCCTGGCAAACGTGTGCCAGTGGCTGCAGCTGCAACAGGTACTCTAATACTGTTTGTGCTCCCCCAAATTGTGGCGATTGTTAAATATAGAAACTCTGACTGCCCAAAATCTTAAAAAGACTAGGCGACCGTAATATCCAGAAACCCCGGGCATAAAACAAGTTGTGACACACCACCGTAGAGTGCACCCTGTCCGCCCAGAGCACAGGGCAGGAGTGCCTGGCAAACGTGTGCCAGCGGCTGCAGCTGCAACTGGTATTCTCATTCTGATACTGTGGGGCTGTGGGGAGCCCAGTCGGTTAGGCACTGGCCTAGAATGCGAAAGGTCCCACATGGTTCGTACACTCCTTAAAAACCTTGAAAAGTGCTTGAATAAAAAAAGTTTATTTTCAAGTCCTTAAAAGTGCTTGAAAATGAATCTAGAGTGCTTGAAAAAAAATCCATACTATTTATTGCAAAATCGGATATCAAAAATTTTCTCTTTGAGATTGCCAAAAATGTGATGGCTGAAACGCATGACATCTCACCGGATTACGCTACTGCTATGACATCACTAAAATCTTTTCCCCGTTATTAAGCGACCGGTATCTTTCAAGAACTGTAACCATATTTCTGGCCCATAAGTTTTTGTTTTGATTGTGTTAGAGCATTTTTGTTCTTTTTGCGGCAAATTAACATAAATAATTTCTTGAATGTGAATAAAATATTTTGCTTACCAAAGTATCTGATTGAAATGCGAAAAAAGCATTTTCTTCATAGTGCGTGCCTAGCAGAGCCGCATTTTATAAATTCCGTTTTGAAACTTTTCAAGTATTATGGTGATTGTCATGACTGAATACTTCATAAAATGAGTGGAAAATGTATTTCCAACGATCTTTGGTTGAAATATTCCGATTATCCTGACTGGTTGCAAATTTTACTTACGGAAAGGATTGGAGTGGTCTAGATGGTGATATCGATTACCTGTAACCTTAATTGGTTTTCAACATTTTTAACCATATAAAAATTATAGTTAAAATCTGGCACCAACATCTAGTCCTTGAATTTTTCTGGAAAAGTCCTTGAAAAGTGCTTGAATTTTTTTCCTAACAAGTGTATGAACCATGTCCCAGGTTCGGGTCCGGGCTTTGCCAAAATAACTGCAGCCCTATAAACGACCCGTGCAGCCAAAAACGTCTGACGAATAATACCCTGTGTAAGGGAGTGCACGTTAAATATCCTTCAAAGTCCTAACACTGCATACGATGTCGCCCTTAACGGTTGCGTTGAGTGCTTATTCAGGTGTCGGCTCGTCACTTGACTGTGGTTCTAAAATATGAAGCCCGTCACCAATAGCCCTCATGTAGCTCTAGTGCGACGATAATTCAAACATAACCTAATTCTGATACTGTTTGTGTTCCCCCAAATTGTGGTGATTGTTAAATATAGAAACTCTGACTAAACAGAATCTTAAAAAAGCTAGGTGACCTTAATATCCAGAAGCCTTGAGCATAATAAGTTGTGATTTCTAGTTATCCTAAAATTGAGCAATTTGTGATTCTATAAAATAGCAGGAATGCATGGAAAGCGTCTGCCATCGGCTGCAGCTGTAACAGATACTACAGTTCCGATAGTGTGTGTGTTTTTCTAAACTTTGAATAGAAAAATATATTTAAACTAGGGTAGGGTTCGAAAATAACGGTTGCTGGTTGCAAAATGGGACCAGTCTTTCAATTTTACGACAAAAAAGTACATTTAGTCCCATTTATTACTCTTTGTGCTGTGGGTGGAGCTACTGGACAACACCACCATCCAGTGCACCCTCTTTGCACAAAGTACGGGACAGGAGTGCCTGGCAAACATGTGCCTGCAGCTGCAATAGGTACTCTAATTCTGATACTGTTTGTGTCCCCCCAATTGTGGCGATTGTTAAATATAGAAACTCTGACTACCCAGAATCTTAAAAATACTAGGTGACCCTAATATCCAGAAATCCAGGCACAATAAGTTGCAATTTCTTTAATTTTGGAACTCCAGTTATCTTAAAATTGAGTAACTTGTGATTCTATAAAATAGCTCGTTCAAAGTACGGAGAAGGAGTACCTAGAAAATGTGTGCCAGCGACTGCAGCTGTAACTGGTACTCCAGTTCTGATTGTGTGTTTTTTGAAACTCTGAATAGAAAACTATATTTAAACTAGGGTCTCTCATCTAATCATCTAGGTAACTCTAATCTAATAATCAAACATGAGAACATATTTAATTGACCAAGTCCTATAAGAGCTATAACCAAATCCATCCATCCGCTGATAATGCCGTGAACTAATAATTATTAAGAGGCCCTATTATTGGATGCCTTGAAAAATTACTAGGAGAGGGAAAACCCTTTACTTAACTGTTGGCTCACATCAATAGCCTTTTGTAGCTCTAAGTTGGTTTAACCCTTTCAATCCCAGTGATGCCATTTGGAATCATCCCTTTCAATATTTTCCAAATGTTTATGTCCTTTATGACATCCAAACACATATTATTCGGTTCTTCATACTTTTTTGTGTTCGACAATATTTTGCATTAATCTCAATAGAAGTCAGAACTACTATTTTTTCATTTAGAAAATAGCTAACAAGCGTTTCACTTGATTTTTGAAAAGTTCACTTCAGTTCCACATATTTAAAACACAATTTAAATTGTTTCAACTAAAATAATTACTACAATTTTTTTAATAATATGGTCAGATACCTTAAAATATCGAACTCGAAGTGTTTTTAGGTAATATATCTATTTTTATTTTGTTGTTTTCCACAGTTAAAATATTTTGGCATCATTTCAAAAACCATATAAAAAAATTCAAATGAAATTTTTTCTTATGGAACTCTTATTTCTGACCTAAACTAAGCTTATTTTGTGAATATTGGATGTTTCTGTAGAGTGTAGTAAATTTTTGGGACTGAAAGGGTTAAAATGAAACTGATTGTGTGTGGTTGCAGATGCAGTACTTTGGGCTCCGGTTTGTGTCGCGTCGCGGCCCCCTGTGGTGGGTGGAGCTGGGGCGCCCCCTCAAGCGCCAGCTGGACAAGTACGCGCTGGACGGGGGACGCAGCCTGGTGCACCTGCAGGTCATGTTCTTCGTGCCCGACGTCAACATGCTGCACGACGACGTCACCAGGTACTTTTTTTCCCCGGTTTATTGTTTTCGTTTTAGCTTCCACAGTATGTTTATTGAAGTGAATGGTATTATAATCATTCAGTTCGCCTGTCTTTCACCCACTTTCATAGCCCAAACTACGTCAACATGCTACACGACGACGTCACCAGGAACTTTTTTCCAGGTTTATTGTTTTCTTTTTAGCTTCTACACTACGTTTATGACGTAAGAAGTGGAAGGTATTATAATCGTCCTGTGCGTCTGTCACCCACTTTCATATCCCGAACTACAAAGGCTACGGAAAAGTGTGAGCAAGCGTCGAAAAATTTGCCGCATCAAAATGAGAAGACATTGAAAATCTCAGAAATATTCGAATTCTAAGTACTTTAATTATTTAAGACTGCAAAAATTTAATGCTCATTTAAAAAGCATGAAAAGCCATTTTTAATAGAATTAAACCACCATTGCCATTTGCAATAGGATAAATTTTATATATTTCAAATAATAAATTAAAAGAATTTTTTTGCAACATAAATCAGTTTGAAATGACATCAAATATTTTTCAGAAAGAGGTTTTTTTAATTGTATTTTGATATGAAATGTTTTGGTTCTATTTAAAAGAGTGGAATATTACTTATTATATTAGGATATAGAGAGGAAAATTATTCTTTGAAATACCAATTAATATTTGCAAATGATGATAATTATTGAATTTTTGAAATAAAATAAATGAAACTAGCCAAATTTAGCATTTAAATGCTTATAATAGAATTAATATTGTGTTTGGTGACTTTTTTTTCCTGTTGAACACTAATGTTGTGTGGACACAGGCTGAGTGACAGATTCTGTTACAGACCTACTTGTTTTTTTATTCAAAAGAATTGAAATAAATGAAAAAGTAGATATTGACATGCTGATGATGTCCACCTGTCTGTATGGCCAGAAATAGGTCTACTGTCTTACAACAATTGACCCATTTAAATTTAATTTTAAATTATTTTATGTGTTGTTGCCACAACATCAACAATGATATAAAAAACTTTATTTAAAAATAATATGTGAAGCAAAATTTATTTTTGTTATAAATCGTAAAATGACGTCATAAAATGTAGCACAATGAGATTCTTAGATTGTTCTTTATTTGTTTGTTAAGAAAGTGGCAAGGCATTATATTTTTTGACACAAAAATCTGTTTTTTTTAAAATTTACATTTGTTAATTTTCAATATGCATTTTGGTGTATTATGTTTATTATTACAAATATTTAAATGTTCTTTGAACTGCAAATAAATGAAGTAGACAATAATAATTTAATGTTTAAAAGAAAATTAATGGAAATAGTTGCCTTTAGCTTAAAAAAGTTTTAATTGAGACTGAATGCTGTCTTTGGAGATTTTTTAAAAATAATTATATAAATCTTGAGTAGAACCTGTATAGGCGAGAGGTTACAGTTACAAACCTACTTATTTTCCTATAATAATATAACTAAGTTTTTAAGTGATAGGATTTTCGGCTATTTTAATTTTTCTTTAAACATCTTCGTTTCATATTTTTGTCATAGTGCGCAGAAAAATGACTGAACATAAGGGACGTTTAGATTACCTGACCATCGTGTTAATAATACTAAAAAAAAAAATTGCAGTGCTGAAGTAACACTTGTTTTACTTTAGGTACCACTACTTCCTCCAGCTCAAGTGTGACATCCTGGAGGGCAAGTTGTGCTGCAACGAGGAGCAGACCATCCTTTTCGCCAGCTACAGTTTGCAGGCGGAGTTCGGAGATCACGACCCAGAGAGGCACACCACAGAGTACTTGACCAATTTCGGACTGTTACCAAAGGTAGTTGAATGACACAATAATTTAGTTTATTATACCTTGTCTATTTACTATGTGAGCCTCAAAAAAGACTTTCTTCCCCCATCCCTTTACTTGGTTTTCAATTTGATTAGAGATTCAATTAGATTAGAGATTAACAATCCGAACAGTTTAAACCCAAGCAGGGTATGGGGAAAACACGCTCACGCCGTTTCGAAGAAAACCACACGCAGGGATGGGGGAGAGAAATGCTTTCGAGGCTGGCATTTTAGATAGACAAGGTATAGTGAGTAAGAAAGCGCCAAAATACGACTAATTAGCCCTCTGAGTTATAGAAACGTATCAACATGTCACCTAACTGTAAGATTTTCCAGCAACAACTCGAAAAAGGTTTTGTTTTAGGTTTAACTATTGCCTTCTTTATAAAATGCCAACTGTTCTTATATAATACTTAACCCTTTAACCTCGAAACCGGCCCAGGACGGCTCTACCAGCAAACATCGGGAAGGCCGTTTTCGGCCGTTTCGTTTCACAGATAGGGGTGTTGGGTATGTTAAAAATTAAGCGTGCTGTGGAAAAAAAGTATCCACTAGCGATCATTTCGGACGTTAGTCATCCTATATAATCGGATCTTTTTGAAATTGTAAACAATTAACATTCCGAGTTAATTGCATGACACAAATTTTGCATAAGGGGTCGTCTTCATATTAAAAATGTTACTAACTATAAAATTTCCAACAGTAACACCCCTTTTTGAGTCCATATTTCAAATCTATGACCTATGTGAACACGAAATGCCAAATTTTGTTAGTTTTTAAGCATTATTAGAGGAGTTAGAGACATGCAAAGTTTAGGTTCCATAATGTTAAATGAGTTGAACACAAAAAACTATCCCAATCTATAAATAATTAAGATATTGAAACGAATTTTTTACTGAATAGTAATTATAATAACCCAAACAAAATACGTGCACTTTTGGGGTATTTGAAACAATTTTTATATTTTAAAATAATTATTATTTTAATTTTTTAAAAAATAATGAATAGA
Organism: Hylyphantes graminicola; assembly: GCA_023701765.1. Classification (NCBI taxonomy): domain Eukaryota; kingdom Metazoa; phylum Arthropoda; class Arachnida; order Araneae; family Linyphiidae; genus Hylyphantes; species Hylyphantes graminicola. Next base: position 5,326,453 of record CM043121.1, on the reverse strand, counting down.
AACCCCTTAATATTTTTACAGAAATATATATAAGAGAGGAAGTTTAAGCGAAATCCCAATTTTTAATTTCTTTTATCCATAATTTGCTGAGTAAATCACAAAATACTTTTTAATTCCACTTCAGGGGACTGTGTATAAGATTATATATGCACTCGATAAACAAATACGGCCTTGGAAAGAAAGATAAGCATCATTAAACCAACAACCTTGGGATGGTCCCCCATAGGACATCAATTGATTCGATTGAATAACTCGTTAAATATTCATCCAAATGTAACAAAAACTTAGATTTAGGGGTCTTCGAGGATGCTTAACATTTCTAAGTAATCAAATATGGGTGTTACCATTGGAAATTTCAAAGTTGTTAACATTTTTAATATGAAGACCTCCCCTTATGAAAATTTTGTTTCATACAATTAACTTAGAATGTTATTTATTCACAAAGTCAAAAAGGTCCGATTCCATAGGATGACTAACGGCCAAAATAATCACTTGGGTATTTTTTGATACAGGACGATTCCATTTCGCTTTTTTCCTGCCTAGAAAAACTCGTATTTCGGGGATGAAAAATTCTCCTAGCTTGTGAGGTTAAAGGGTTAAAGTCTACTGGATTAGCAGAAGAAATGAGAGTCCTTATAGAAGTGTGTGCTTTCCCAAATGGACTATTACAGTCTGTCTATTTACTATGCGAGCCTCGAAAAGACTTTCTTCCCCCATCCCTTTGCTTGGTTTTCTAGGAAACGGGGGAGTATCGCTTTTCTAAACCTAGCGCGTTTGAGGTTCTGTTGTGGAGGTTAACAATCCGAACAGTTCAAACCCAGGTAGGGTAGGGGAAAAACACACTCACGCCGTTTCAAAGAAAACCACATGCAGAGATTGGGGGGGGGGGATACTTTTGAGGCTCGTATTCTGGATAGACAAGGTATAATTGTAAGATAGATAATTTGAGAGCTTTAGTAAAAGAACATGCTAAGTGACATTTTTGGAAAAAACTGATTTTTATGTCAATGAACATGTTATTCCCTCCTTTAAATATGATAAGATCCAGTCCCTTTTCATAAACTTTAAGTTAAGTAGTATACATTTAAATTTGTAAGTGCCTTTTTTTGACATATTTAAGTGCAAATGAAAAATATAAAATTTCTAAAGTGAAAGAAGTAGATTGTGATTGTGTAGTTTCTTGGTACAAGTTTGCCATCCTGTGGGTTTTTGCAAAACACTTAGAAAGGCATTAGATTGTTTGTATATTTAAAGGCTACCTGTCTATTACTAACCTTTTTTAGTAAATGATTTCGGAAGGGAAAATAGAAAAAATACCTCAAGAAATAGTTGAGAAATTAAATAAAAAAAAGTTAGAAGAGGGATTAAAACAGCAGGAAATGGGGAAAATATGAAATTAGCCATTTTCAAAATAAGTATTTACAGTATAGGAAAAACTTTTCTCCAATGTGATAAACATCATGAAATTGGGAAAATATGAAATTTACCAAATGTAACTGGCAAGAAAAAGTTGGAGAAGGAAAATGAAAAAAATCCTGCCACTACTGAAAAAATGAAGTTTATCCCCAATAAAAAAATCATCATAAAATTGGTAAAATATGAAATTTACCAAATGTAACTGGCTTATAAGTATAAGGACAAAAATGTAGGGAAAATAGGGATATGAAAAATAGTAGGGTAAATGAATTCCTGGCATTACCGAATAAATATAAACTTTATCCCCAGTGTGATAAACTTCATGAAACAGTTAAATTTAAAAATATGAAACTGTAACAGACGTTATGCTATTGTCAGCAAGTGCTATCTAGCGAACTAATGTGCTTGATGAACATTTAGGATAAATCATTCTTTGCCAAGATCTTTGATTGGTTAGACCAGTGTTGCTAACATTTTGTCTATTAAATTTGTAAACTGATGATTTTGTGTTGGAATGTGCTGTGTGTAACTTTAAAATCATTAAATCAGGGTTCGTTGATTTAAATCAACTTGATTTAAAGTGGATCAATGATTTTTTTTTAAAATTTAATTTAAACCAATTTTTAAAATTAATATTTTAATAATGACATTATGATTATGACAGATTGACATTATGAAAAGCTTATGAATTTGAATATATGCATTCAATTTTTAACATGGCAATGCCAGAATGCCACTGATAAATTGCCAAAGTGCCACTGCAAAATTTTCAAACATTTTAACAACAGTTAGACTATTCACATAATGAAATAATAGACTAATCATTCAAACACAAGGCTATCAATTTATCATGTATTGTTAGTAGTTTTTTGTTAATTAAGTATTTACCATTAAGTTAATTAATAAAGTACTGTTTTAGTAATATTTTGTAAGTGACGTATTTTGTGCATCTGATTTGGAAGATTTTTTCCCCCTTCAATAAACCTGTAATTGGAAATTTCGAGTTTTTAGTATTGGTATACATTTTTTAATTTTAAATTATGGTATTATACAGATAATTAGGCTTACATGTTAGGTAAGTTTAGTAAAACAAATTGCCTGGTGCTATGCAGGGTTCCCCCGGGTCCTTGAAAGTCCTTAAGAAGTCCTTGATTTTCGTTTTCAAGCACCCTTTTATACTCCTTGATTTTAACCAAAAATCATTGAAAAGTCCTTAATTTTGGTTTTTTATTTCAAGGACACTCTAAACACTCCTTGATTTTCATCAACAATCATTCCTTGATTTTTCTCTTTTGTAACGGTACGCAACGTTCAAATTACGGGAACTCATTTTCTTAAACATTGCCAATGCAGTGATAAGTGGCGCTTCTAGCAATTTGGCAAACAAAACGTTATTTGACAGAGGAACCGGCTATATTTTCGCCAAAATCCTTTTTCCCTCTGATATGGTTGCTATAACATCTGGGGTTGGCGATATTTCGAACAATGTTATAAAACAATAATAAATATATGTTGTATAAAAAAATTGTGTTTATATTAGTTATTTTTAAATTTTGTCTTATTTGTTAAAATTGGCATCATGTAATTAAGGGTCCTTGAATTTTTTGGGGGGTCCTTGAAAAGTCCTTAAAAACTCCTTGATTTTTATTTTGAAAAAAGAGTGGGAACCCTGCTATGTATTCAAAATTCCTTTAAAAATTAAACATTTGATTAAAATCCGATTTAAATAAAAAAAATACGATTTAAATAAAAAAAATCTGATTAATTTGATTTTTTAAAAAAAATCACGGATCCTGCAATAAATTATGTTACCCCATTTGCTTGCATTTCCTATCTTTTAAACAACCCTCGGTTACAAAACTGTTTATTTGTAATAATATTTTCCTGTGTTCTCCAGCACCTAGGGGGAGCGAAGGAGCGTGAGGAGGCCGTCCTGGAGCGCGTGATCCAGGCCCACCTGGGGCTCCAGGGCATGTCCCAGCAGATGGCAGAGGTGTGCTACATCCGCGAAGCGCAGGGCATCAACGGATACGGACTGGAGTGCTTTGCCGCAAAGGTGACGTGCTTAATGGCGTTATAAAGTAAATTGTAACTATTTCGCAAAAAAAAATTGTAAAATGGCTTTTTTTATTACTTTCAATTATCTAATATGAAATTTACTTAAAAGATGAACTTACATTAAAGATTTTGTTTAGTATAGGCCCTGAAAAAGTTTCCTAGTTACTATCAAACTTAAATAATAATAAAACAAGTGGTTGTGGTAACATAGCACCAAGGCCTTGAAACTTCTAACTATAAATCAGGTAAAACTATTAACAAATATTTTTAATGGCCTCCTTATGCAGGATGTTTTTCCAGATACCTTAAAAGTCGCAAGGGTTACACCCATTCATAAATCAGGCGACAAAAATACAAATAGTAATTATAGGCCTATTTCGGTCTTACCAACTGTGTCAAAGATTTTAGAAAACTGTATCATAAATAGAATGCTTTTTTGAGTAAATATAATAAAATTTCAAAGTATCAATATGGATTTTTACCAATAGCAATACAGAAAAATGTGTGATGGAATTTAACAGGTTTGTTTACCTTAGCCTAAATACCAGTCAGCATACAGTTGCTATTTTCACTGACATGTCAAAGGCCTTTGATATAGTTACTTATAACACCTTATTGGATAATTTGTATTACCTAGGCTTCCGTGGTAATTGTCTGGAAATTTTTAAGTTGTATTTTGCGTTTACATAGATGTGATTATCTATTTGCAGGATAGTTCCAGCACAGCTATCATTGTTGGAGTATCATTGGCTGGCATTTACATATGGTATTTAAATAGTCAGCCATCTATTTATTTCTCGTGAGTATATTTCATTTTTTTAGGAAGTAAAAAATTAATTTTGCTATAAAATTATGTGCTCTTTGTTTTGTAAAATTACGCTTTCTTAACTTTAATGGTAGTAAGGTTTGGTGGGTAAAATCAAAGGTAGTCATCATCACCAAACTCCACGAATACAGAACACTACTAAAGTTTTAAGTAGCATTTTAATGTTAATAAAATTTTTTACAGAGATGTTTTAAAAATCAATTAATTAAAAGCTTTTCATAGATTCAAGAACATAATTATTACATAGCCATAATAGTAAATTTATTTACTGTTCTGGGCATAACAGCCCCTTCTCCACCACCACGCAGTTCCACATTCAAGTTAGTTCTTAAACAATACGAGCATTCTAGTAATTGCTCGGGTATTTTGGAGTCCACGCTTGGCGCGCTCTGCGCCCACTTGGCGGCGAATCTTACAATGGTCCTTTTATTGACCTATAGGTCAATTATAGTTAAAATGCTCAGTAAGAACTATAATATTAAAGTACAAACAAATAAACAAGCCAAATGATTAGACGTTGAAATAGGTTTAAAATAGAACAAATTTTTATTGATTCGAAAACTGTAAATAAATATTGTATATATATGTAAAGAAATTTGTATAAGTATATCAAACAAAAGGATATATAAATATTGCACGATTTAACAGGTTCTTAAAATTACTTAAAGAATGTTTACTTAAATATAGGCTGGATTAGGTTTTTACTGAAATTAAATAAAATGAAATATATTAAACTACGACGTCAAAAAATACCCGAACAGCTTTACAAAAAAAGTTAAATCCCAAAACAATTACGTTACAAATACATTTCCGAGATTCTTTAAAGCTTTAGTTCCGAAAATAACAAAAAGGTTACATACAGTACGTCGTCTTCATGTAGTCCACGTCGGAAAACTTATGTTGACGAAAAACCGGCACACTTTACACAAAAAGGAGGAAGACACAGGCTTGAAAAGACACACTATATTTTTCTTCTTAAAACACACACACAGGAGACAACCGACCAGCGGTATCGAGTAATCACTCTTTCAAAACAAATTCACCACATTTCTTTTAAATAGTTGTCGGTCTCCTAACAGAAGAAAAATTAAACGAAACACAATACCGTATAAACGAATTGGATAAAGACTACATCTGATAGAAAAAATATCTTAACAACCGTTTATAAAGCCCTCTCAAAACACATGGCCAGGTGCGATTCGTCCAGAAGCAGAAACGCCCAACTTCCGGTCATTACGTCATACCCTTGTGACGTCACGGTCGAACGTACGTAACAGAGAAAAATTTGCATAAAACGTCAAACCACCGATGATCAGAGCGTAAATTTCAACACCTTTCATAAAACTAAACCAACTAAATGCACAAGTGTATGTTAGTTATTAACTTAAGTGCTTAATAAAATGAAAGAAAGCTTTAATTCTAAGTAATTTTTAACCAAAAATTTCTGTTAATCAAAAGAATTATGTTTTATTACTTTGTATCCACAAAAAGTTGAATTGTTAAAAAGTCATAATTTAATAATAATCTTTATCTTGTAATTATCTTTTATTTTATTTAGATGGGATCAAATTTTAAATTTGGTTCACCAAAAAAGATGTTTTGGAGTAGAACATCGGAATGGAAAAAAGGTTTTACAAATATACATGGTAAGGAAAAACTATTTTATTTAATAAAGATTGTGTAATTATAAGCCTTTTTCAATGAATTTTTTAATTTAAATTTTTGTTATTTGCTGTACCAAGATGCCGGTACAGTAGAACTCCAATTATCTGAATTTAAAAGAAAATATCTGTCACATTGCAAAGTAATTTTTTTGGCATGATATCCAACATAGACGAACAACAACAGACAACCTAGGTATAAAAGTTTATAATTGTCATATTTTTGTTTGTACTAAATATACTTGCTTTTATATGAGGTACTCATCTTTACCATAGGGTCTGATAGAGCCAAACAGTCTATTATTAGTAGACTCATAAGTGGACACATCAGGTGTCTCTCTTTTGAGCTTGGGAGAACGAACTTTTCAATGTGCCCGAGGTGTAACTGCACAAGCTTCTTCCAATCACATTTTACACTGTCTTGGTCTGGAGAAGAATGACCTTTACTCTAGTCCCTTACTCGTATTTGATTTCCTGAAGACTTTTGAGCTCCTTGACTTGGTCTAGCCTGTGGCTGACCAAGAGGAATAAGTCAACAACTCTTCTTTCATATAAAAATGTGATTTATTATACCTTTTTCATGATTTCTTGCAATTATCCGAATGCGAATGTATGGTCCCAATTACTTAGAATAATTGGAGCTCTACCGTAATTGTGTTTTCTAAAATCTAAACTAACTCTAAGTATATTTATGACTGTTAGAAAACATTCGTTATAAAGCTAACATCAACCCTCTGAGGGATAAGCAAATTGGCTGAAGTATAAACTTGTTTTCATTGTATGAGATGAAAAATTTCAATTTTTAAGTAAAAAATTGTAATTCTTATTTTTTTAAAATATATTTCTGTAAGCAGAGGTTAAAAATGAACCAATCAAAAAGTTCAAAATCAAATAAAAAAACCAAACAAAAAAATTAAGGGGGTTCGGTATGTTGTATATCGGTAATGTTATATTGGCCAATCACAATGTACCTTTTCACAATAACTACTAATCAGATCATTTTAAAATTTTCTGTGTGTGTTATACCAACCTTATATATTAATCTGAGGTTAAAAGTTTTTTTCTAAAATAACTGTTAGATTTTTTAAATAAAATAAGTTTTGAAGTACTCAAAAAATCATGAAATTTTCACTTTAGTTTTATTGAAATTCATAACCTCAGATTAATCTATACTATGTATTACATCATATAAAAAAAGTTTACGAGAAAACATAGCGTATTTTTTGAGAAAAGGTACATCAAAAAATCAAGTTATGAGAAAAACGCGTTTAAACTTCTTATTGTTAACCCGTTTCAGTAAGGAAAGGGTTAAATAATATGACATTTAATGTGAAAAATAGTTTTCCAATCGACTTGATACTTTGTGACATTATTAATAAGGGTTGTAATAGTATTTTAAGCCAATAATTTTGTTTTTTATTCTTTCACCGATTTTGGGGTACTGAACTCCCTTAAGCAATATTCAAATTTTTTAAAAAATGTCCGTTGCTGGAAAGCCTGACAGACAGGTGAAAGGTTTTTACGTTTGTTAGTATCCCTCAGAGGGTTAAGATAGTTTAAGTTGTGTAATACTATTATTGTATATTGCAGGAAGATTCTCTATCTGCCAAGTATCTTTGGAAAACTTGTATTCAACAACATGGTTTCTACACAAAAAATGAGAGCCTCTTAAAGTAAGAATATACACTAAACTCCAGATTATCCGCAGGTGGATTTATCCGAATTACAGATTATCTGAGGGCCACGATCCCCCCCTTTTCCCCTGCAAAAATTATATTTTTAACAAAAATGAGAAATTTATCTTTTTAAAAACTTGGAAGAACAATGCATTTCTTTTATTCTGGAAGAATGCATTGAATTTGAATTTTTTATAAAAAACGACGATTACATTAAAAAAAGATTACATTATAAAACAATGAATGTTGACATTACTATTTGATTTCTTTTATAAAACCAGTTTTACAGAAAGCAATTTTGCGGAAAATTTTTTCTTTTGCAAATTATCCGCAGATGGTTGCCTTTTCCGGATACTCTGGAATTTACTGTTTTTTTTAATTAGAACATTAAAATAATGTTTTCCCTTTATTTTAAAAGTAAAATAGTCTATAAAAAAATATTTTTAATACAAAAAAAAGTTGCAAAATATCTTAGAACTTTATTGGATATTTCTGGTTTGGTAATAATATTAAATTCATAAAATTAATTTTCAAATTTATAATTTCCTTTAAATAGTTAATATTTTTTTTTTATATTAATGTGTATGAATTTGTTGAAAGTCGCATGTTAATTTTAGTTATTTCTTGCGATTTGTGTTGATTTTATTTTTTTGATAAGATTTTTGTTTACATGTTGTTATTAATTATTTGAATTGTTTTATTTTTTTTTATGTGTGGTACTTTAGTGGGATTCTCTCATAAATTTTTGAAATTTAGTGAGTGATTATATAAAATGCTTGTTTTTGGTACAAAAAAGTTCTAAATATATTCTGAAACATAAGGAAAATGTTAAACTGTAAAGTACATAAATATAAAATTATTTATAAAATGGTGTTCGCAGATAAAAATACAGATTTTTCCCTTTTTATTTTAGTACACCTCCTGAGCAAACACAACCACTGGAACTTAGACCTCCTAGTGCTCCGTAAGTATAAGACTTTATTTACACTTTAGTCTCATTGTATCGCAAGTTTAATGAAATAAAACCAAACTTAGTTTCTTTTAAATTTACCGAGCAGTTTTTGAAAAATTCCAGTGCATTTGTCTCAAAATAACCTTAGATGTTCTGAAGTCTCTCTTAAAAATGCAGGGGTCGTAGTTGTCCTGATTTTCCTGAAATTCCTGAAAAAAAAATTGTCCTGAAATGTCCTTAATTTTCACACTTTGTCCTGAAATTCTTGAAATTTTTTAAAAGCTACACACAAACATAATTTCATACTGCCAACTACTACAGATTGTCCGTAGTTTCTACGGCCGAGGGTATCAAAGTACGGAGTTACGGAAACGCAGTCAAAACTATGGATAAGCTTCCACATTTACAGTAATATTTATTTTTGAGATGTGTTTATGAAAAAATCGGTTCTTCGGCCTTGAAAAACAATTCCCGATGGTTTTAATAGTATTTTTAAAAAAAAATCCAAACATTGGTTTCTGGAAATCAAAGGCTCAAATGCGGATCAAAGTTTTTTTTTTATTTGTGCGCTGACTAAAATTAACCTACCCACTATGACTGCAACATTTGCTATGTAGCTGTGTGATAACAGTAAGTTAGTGTTCCTTTTATAGTTAGGTATGATCACATCAGATTTGTCAACCATCCTCTGCACCTAGTAATATTTGCTAGTTATAGGCAGTGTCTCGGGATTTTTTTTCAAAGTTTTTTTTCTGAAAAAAATCTATCATCCAAACCACAACTCCTCGTAATCTTTACTATTTGGTAGCTTAATCGTCGTAGGATCAGGTACCATTTTTTTTTGTTTCAGTTCAGGACAGTCAACCAAATTTTAGGCACTAACTTGTTGAAAATTTGAGTATTTTCCAAATCTGATATCAAAATCAACGCGATTGCCAATGCAATTGAAACCGCCAGTGATATTTATTCTTGGTTGCATAAATATAATGATATTATCAATGAAAACTACATTCAAATTTCAATAAAAAGCAAGTTTAAATATGTTAATTGTAATAATAAAGGTAAAAAATTTAATTAAAATTTGAAGACTAAAATTAGGATATACTAAGCTTTCTTCAAATATCGGCCAACAGCCAGTGCAATCCTCCAAGTCATCTTCTCCTGACCAAGTCTATTAAAGGCTTCTTGATCAGAATATTTTCTTCTGATCAAGTATCCGTGCGTCATGACCTGTAGCTGGAATGTTATAAATTATTTTGGTTTATCGTTGAAACTTTTTTAAGCATTTTTATTACTTTGGTCTATAGTGGGATTGATTTCTAATTTTTGACAGGTTTTAATTTCAAAAAATGGAGAGTCAACTTATACATGATTTCAGTATTCAGATATTATGCTGTTAGTAATTTGCAGTCTTTTTTAAATTTTTCTGATTTTTTAAAAATAGTACTTGAGTAAGACTTGATTTTCCCCCCTATCAAGTGTATGAACCCTGTATGGCTGTGTCAGTAAAATCGTTGCTTGAAATTCTACTGTATATTTTTGCGTAAATAATGTCCTGAAAATGTCCTGATTTTTTCTAAAATGTTTGTCCGAATGCAAAAGTGTTAGGAACAAGTTGGGAGTTATATAGCCCCCTCAATGAAGTTCTTTGTATGAATTACTTAAATACAATCTGTATAAATTAAAAAGTGTTTGCTCTTTTACAGGTCTTCCAGGGCTGTCTCTCGCAATCCATCTACGGTTGTTAAGGTACACAGCTAGTTTTTGTTTAATCTAAAGTAAGCTAGTTTTAGTTAGTCTAAAGTAAGCTAGTTTTTCTTAAAGTTATTGTAAAGAAACTATTGTTAATGGCACATCAGTAATTTATTGTGATCGTTTTTCAGGTGGAAGTAAGACCTAAACATACAATGCAGGAAAGTCAAGATTCTCTTGGTGAGTGTTTTATGATCTAATCGAGTACCTCTCGAAGGAGTATCTATTATAATAAGGGTGCGTAAATTGCAGTAACCAAACAAATCATTTGACCTTTTTTCCCCTGAATTAATTAGTCTTTTTCAATGAGTTTTCTGATAGGTTAGAGTAAGTGATTGCTTGCAACAACGGTCCAAGTCATTAGACTACTTACTGCATGCAGCAGAGAGAGCTTAAGTCATGCTGTGCCAGCTCTCACTACAAGGAACTTATTGGGCTTATACATAATGGTATTTGTAAAGCTATTGGCCTTCCTATGGGCCATTGTACTTTCAGAAGGCATCTTTCCATTATGAGGGTTTCTGGTGATCCTTCATGCAGGGGTTGTAGTTTCAAGGAAGAAACTGCAGCTCATATTCTTTGCGAGTGCGAAACCTTCTCTGCTCATAGATTTGAACACCTCGGTCGTCATTTACTTGAACCCTTTGAGCTTCAGAACATTCCAATTCGGTCCTTGCTGAATTTTGTTTCAGCTACAGGCCCCTTTTCATAAAGAGGCAGGCATTTATTCTTATTTCCAGGGGACAGTACAATAGACCTCTGGCCGCAGTGCTAGGCTTACTGAGTCCCCCCTACAAATGTCATAAGTCAATCTGCATGCAGTTTGCTTTCCCACAGCAGTCTTGTGGCAATAACTCAATTGTTTTAGTAGCAAGTTGTCTTAGAATGTCTCCCCTCTATACCATTTCTATTTAGTATGTAAGCTTGGAAAGCATTTCCTCCCCCATCCACGAGTGCGGTTTTCTTAGAAACGGGGTGATTTATAGCTGTTTGGGGTTTTTCCCCACCCTACATGGGGAAATACTAACTGTTTTGATTGTAAACCTCAAGCGTGCTAGGATTAGATAAGCGATGTTCCCCCTTTTTTGTAGAAAACCCAGTGAAGGGATGGGGGGGAAGGGAGTCTTTTCGAAGCTTACATACTAATTAGAAATGGTATAATACACATAAATTCTTTTCCAGATGGCCTAGGCGTGTACCATACCGATGGTCGTTACAGTGAACGCATAGTTTCTGCCAAGAGTTGCAACCACTTGCTGGAGAAAACGTCTGCCAGCAATGCACCCTCCAGGAACACTAGCAGCACCTGTCTGTCTGGCAGTGCATCCCAGCAGCATATAGCTACCATCCACCAGGTAAGCTCAGTCAGGGTTCGATTTTGTCTGATAGCAGATGTGCTATTCCGCATCTGTGCGACTGGCAAAATGTGAGAGACAATGTCGGAGTGTCCATACTTAACAAGTTAAAACGGCTGTCCTTTACGCATCAGATTCATTTATTGTGGATTCCTTTCTGCATAGATGTTGAGGGAAATGATATCGCAGACTCTTTGGCAAGGACTGGTGCTGGCGAGGCCTCTATTCCATCAACGCCTCCCACCTTTTCGGAGATTCACTCCGAGGTTAAAGATTTGAATGGGACCACTTGGATTGTTCCCCCAGTTCACCCCTGGTATCAATGTTCCCGTCCTGGAGGCTCCCTGGCTTTAGGTTTTGATAGGTGGGAACAAACTATCCTTGCCCGCTTTCGAAGTGGCCGCCCAAAGACTTTGAAATTTACAGAGAGCTCTAGAATCTTTGAGACTTGTGCAAACTGTTTTTCGGAGCAGGCTTCGCTTGACCATATACTTGCGTGTCTGGGACTTTCCAAGCAGGATTTATACGATGACCCTTCCATTGTTTTGGATTTTTTAAGGTGTATAATATCACGGACCAGGTCTTCACTGCTGACCTACGGGGGCATGCAACAACAACAAGAGGGTTCGTACGCCTCCTGAAATTCCTGAAAAACTCCAGAATTTCATTTTTATTTTTTACGGAAAATTATAACTCCTGAAATTTGTGTACCATCCCCTGATATTTCCCCCCTCTCCTGAAAAAATTGACAAGAATAACTTTTCTCCTTTCTCAGTCGGTTTTCTCTGGTACTTTATCAGGATGTCTACCGGTGGAAAAAGTCATGAAATAAAAACGAAGGTCACGGAAATTAAAAAAATCGCCATAAATGTAAATTTTCCCCCTAAAAAGGTTGGCTTTTACACCAAAGCTTCAAATTCTCCACAAAATTTACACCCCTTGTTTTCTTCATTTTTGTTCTAGACTTTTTGGTTTCCAGCCAGCTTTGCCCGTCACCAATAGCCCTTGTGTAGCACTAGTGCGACACTAATTCAAACTAAACTTTTGTTTTCCAGCACCCAAGCACATCTAGTGGCTCAGACTTGTCGGAAATCCGCCGCAAGTCTTCTTCAGATGTCTCCCTCCACCGCCCCTCCCCCGTCAAAGAGCCCCCATGTTCCGAGAACAGCCGTCCGGTGTGTTCCGTTCTTCCAACTTACCGGCAGGCACCGGACTATGACACTGCTATCAAGCTCAAGTATGGACTACAGAGGTAATATTTCTTCTGGCCATTATTACATTTTTTGCTCTCATTTATACCCGGTCTATCCTGAATGTAAGCTTCGAAAGCACTTCCCCCCCCACCCCCGCATGTGGTTTTCTTGAAAACGGCGAGAGCTTGTTTTTTCAACACCCTACTTAAGTTTGAACTATCAAAGTCACAGAAGAACCTAAAACGCATGGTTTAGAGAAACAACGCTCCCCCCTTTTCATAGAAAACCAAACGAAGGCATGGGGGAAGGAAGTGTTTTCAAAGCTTGCCCTAGTGAATAGACAAGGTATACCTGATGAGGTAATAGAAATATTGCGATGGGTTTGAAAATCCAAAGGGAGATTTTGTGTTTTCTACAGGTTTTAGAGGATTTCAGTTCTAAAAACTTTTTTGTTTTGAACATTAGTTTGCTAGAAACCACTTAACAGCTGAAACTAAGAGAGATACGGACTTCAAATTTAAAACACAAGTGTCAAGAGTCATAAGAAGGCTTTTGACAAAATCGTAGCTGCCATGGAACTTTTTTGGTTTTAAAGGTATTCTGAAAAAAAAAGCTTCAAACCTAGAAATATTTTATGCATGTTCCCAGTACCTGTCAGACATCATAATAAGGTTTTCAAAAATCGTATATGTGCAAATGGTAGTAGCCATGTAGCTTTTAGGGTTGTAAAGTTATAATATTGAAATTGCCTTATAATAAAATAATTATTTATTATAATTACCTTTAAAT